>ML810513.1:1080-56492 GCA_009831015.1 Picea engelmannii | reverse complement strand
AAAAAAGTGACAAAAAGAGGCCAAAAAGTCTATAAATAGAAGCTGGCAGCTCATTATCACCATTGTTGATTTGGAAATTGACTCTGGAGCCAAAAGACCCCCTTTGCCAAAGATAGTGATTCTGGGAGCTACAGTGGACAAAATGAACTTCTGCTTGAACCAAGTAAGTACAAACTCCCTTATCTAGCTAGTCAATACTTCATTTTAGTCATTTAAGTTATTTTTTGGGTGGGCGTCGACCTTAAAAAGGTTAGCCCTAGGTACACACGTGTAGAGTAAAGCCTGCATGCGTGTACACGCGACTATCACCTCTACAGACCGCGTGTACCCCCCCCTATTGATGAAAAAGAAAATTAAAATAAGTATTGACCCTCCTTTACCTTGTTGTGTTGGCAGGATGTATGTCCATTGGAGGGAAAGGGAGCACGAGGCAATCAGTGAGTTGGTTGTTGCAGATCCGAATGTTGTGGCCGTGTTAATGCAATGCGGTTTGCTCAAATTATTTTTATGTCCATTTATGCACACGCAACCAAGGCTATTGAACGCCTTGATTGATTACCGGAATCCTGATGCAGAGGCCTTTATGCTAGAGGGGAAATCATTGGTGCCCACCACCGAGGACATTTACTTTCTGACTGGCCTCTCAAGGAGAGGGGAACCAATCAACTTCCAGACTTTTCTTGCGGGGCCGAGCAATATCTCGGAGTTTATAGCTGAGTGCTGTGAGGCTGGGACCGAACGTGCAGGTTCCCAGGTACCTGTTAGCAAGATTACCAACTTAGCACTACAGACTATCTTGTTACTTATTAGGTGGATTACTGGCTCAACAACCATGCATTAGGCTTCGCGGACACAGATGAACTGTGCTATCCAGTGCATGAATGCACAAATTTTTTATTGGAGTACCACACTGCTGGAGTGTATGAAGAGGCAATTGACAGATTTCCGATAGCGGACATAGAGGAACTTCGGGTTCGGGACTATCTTGTGTTCATTCTTTTTCGAGAGAGTTCCATGTTTTAGTCCTTGGGTTGTAGTATGAGGACATCTCACCTCTTTCCCTACAGTGTGTAGATGGGCAGTGTTACTGCCGCGACAGGGTGGTGGAAGGACTATTGAGGCCTTCGACGACGACTTTTTTGCTTGGCTATCACGATAGATTCCGGCTATCGAGGACTACTCGTATGCAAGGATAGACTTCTCTAGAGATCCAGAGATACCCGTGCCTCCTGGTGAGGAGCAAGGGGAGATGGGTAAGTCTCCACCTTTGTAGTTTTTTTGTTTGCATATGTAATTTTTATGTATTTTTGTTATATATATCATTTTTTGTATGCCAGAGTATTTGATGGGTAAACGTTTATTGCATGCAGATGTGGGCCCCGTGCGACCTGTCGACTATGTACATAACAGGCGTCGCCCACGGCCGAAAGCTGCGGCTGCCGCTGCTGGGGGAGCATCAGTAGCAGGGAACCTCCCAGCAGGAGAGGCCGAGAGGTTCCTTAGGTGAATTGAGCAGAACTTCATTGCGCTCACTCGCACAGTCCTTATGGCGGAGATAGAGGACCTGCCACCATCCATGCAAACTCATGTTGTGGGGGCACCTCGGACATGGGTCTGATTGTTTAGGTGTTTAGCCTGTGTAGTAAATGATTATAACAGGGCCCATAGGCCCTGAACAGACTTTAGACTCTTTATGTGCCACAGGCACCTTGTTGTATATATTTTTTGAGGGCATAAGCCCGGTGACTCGTTACTATTCCCATTTTTTAGGCACTTGCGTCCATCTATGTACTTTAGTGATTTTATGATGTTTATATATGGTTTTTATCTCTTTTTGTGTCTTATGGATTCTATGTGCAAAGATGTATTTACATGTTTATGTGCATGTTCTTTTAATATGTGGGCGAGATGTCAATCTAAAATTTGATTAGCTAGAGTATCTGTAATTTGGTTTAATCTCCTTGGAACATGAAAATATGTAATATAATCAAAGTTTCGTTCTAAGAGACGTACCCTAAGGAATCGTCGGTGTAAAATTCTATCATGAACTCGGTATACTCTGTTTAGCTGCGACACAACCAGTTGAGCGTCGAGATAGACCTGGAGATGAGAGATACCCAATGACAAGGCGTCACGGAGCAACTCAATAACTGCACTATACTCGGCGACATTATTTGTGGTGTCACCTAATCATATACCTCCGGAAGATAACAATTGACCCTGTGGTGTAAAGATTACCCAAGCTGTGGAGGCAAGCCTCCACGTGTGTCAACTAGGACCGTCCGCATACCCAATGAACACCTCAGACTCACTTGACATCTACCATATTGATGAAGGATAACATCAATGATACGTCCATAATACTTTTAAAAGAAAGGTAAAAAGGTAATAGTACAAAGACTATACATATGTTACAACAAGTTACCCACAGTGACCTGTCTATGAGTAATACTTCTTGAGGTAGAGCCCATTTCTAGGCTCCGCCAAATCATTCCCTTAAAAATCGACCAAACGATAAGTGCCCTTTTTTAAAACCTCTTTTATAATGAAGGGTCCGAACCACATGGGTTTAAACTTTCCTACCCCCAGGGGGTCCTTGTCTTGGTCGTAGACCAGGACAAGGTCGCCTTCAGAGAAAATCCGAGGACGAATGGACCTATCATATTGACACTTGACCTTATGTTTATGAGCCTCATTGGCCAGGGCCGCATCGCAACACTGCTCATCAAGCTTCTCAAGGTGTACTAACCACTCTTCAAGTGGAGAAGTGTCTGGCAATAACTGTATGGCCAATTTCAGAGATGGGATTTGACATTCAATGGGTAAGACTACCTTCAGCCCATAAATGAGTTGAAAAGGTGAGAGACCAGTTGCAGTCTTAACAGATGTTCGGTAAGCACATAATGTCAAGTATAACATCAAATGCCAATTTGACTTGGCTAAGTTGATAGTTCGTTGTAGAATAGTCTTAAGATTTTTGTTTATAGCTTCCACCTGCTCATTTGCTTGGGGGTAGTAAGGTGATGAATGTTATTGCCGTAACCCAAGCTTTGATGTTAATTCAGTCATCATTTGGTTCTGGAAGTGACTGCCATGGTCAGTGACAATCTCTCTCGGGATGTCGAACCTTTCTATAATCTGGTTGAATAAGAAGAGAGTTGCAGTCTCTCCATCATCTTTAAACATTGGCATAGCCTCAACCCACTTAGTGAAGTAGTCAACAGCTACGATGATATAGCGGTGCCCCCTTGCTGACGGGGGGTTGCATGTAGTGTAATCAATCCCCCACTTAGTGAAGGGACCAACTGTGATGATAAGAAACATAAGAGTTGGATGTGCCCTCATCTTCCGAGAGAAGATTTGGCACGGATGGCACTTCTTGACCGACTCGATACAATCTTTGATAAGTGTGGGCAAGAAGTAACCTGCTCATAAAATATTTTGGGTTGTTGCCAACCCAGATAAGTGACCGCCACAAGCTCCCGTATGACAATCGTTGATCATTATGATGGCCTCCTCATGAGTGAGACATCAATGCAAGATGCAGTCTACACCTCTCTGATACAACGTATCATCGAGTATGAGATAATTCTTAGCCTGATGGCATATCCACCGACGTTCATCACGAGAAGTTGAGGTGGGGCACTTCAAAGTCTGGAGATAGATAAGTATATCTTTGTACCAGGGGTCTGAAGATTCAATCAAAAACATATCCCCTCGGATAGGCGATTCTTCAGGCACAACGTCACCTGACTCAACTGGAAGTTTCGAAATAAGTTCTGCGAAGACCAATGACTTCTTGGACTTTGCTGAAATGAAGTCTAAGTCAAATTGTTGGAGGATGACCATCCATCTACTGATTTTTCCGCCTATAACTCATCGTGTCAACATGTACTAGAATGGATTCATGACAACAATGAAGGTGGTCTTGCGAAACAGAACATAGTGACGGAACCGTTGAACAACATGAACTGCTGCCAACGCAAGTTTTTTGAGATGGGAATAATTAAGTTCTGGTCCTATGAGGCCTCAACTCAGGTAATAGATCACGTATTCTGAAAACGAATCATCTTCCTGAACTAAAACCATGCCTATAGTTGACTCTGCGGCAGCCAGATATAATAAGAAATCTTTGTTATAATTATGTGGTCGTAGGAGAGGTGCGGTTGTGAGGGCGTGTTTTAATGCATCGAAAGAGCATTGAGTGGCTTCATCCTAGAAAAAATGAATGTCTTTCTTTAGCAAACGCATAAAGCCCTTGGTGAGTTCAGCATAGTTGGCGATGAAGCGTCGTAAGAAGTTCGCCTTGCCTTCTAGACTCTGAAGTTGTAAAATTGTGCGTGGGGGGGGGGCAACTGGATTATTTCCTCCACCTTGAGAGGATCTACCATGATCCGTGTTGTTGATACAATGAAACCTAACAAATGTCCTGACGTTACACAGAATCTGCACTTGTTTGGATTCAAGCGAATCCTAAAGTAGTGACAACATTCGAAGATTAGTCGAAGGTGCGTGGGATGATCCATTCGCTTGCGAGAGTGTGATGCTAAATCATCTAGATAGGCATCGACTATATGTTTGAGGTCATGAAACACAAAAGAAATGGCCCGCTAGAATGTGGCTCCAGCATTTTTAAGGCCAAAAGGAATCTTGCGATAGGTGAATGTACCCCACAGACAAATGAATGTCGTTTTGTGTTGATCTTCAGGTTTGATTTGGATTTGATTATATCCTGAAAAACCATCCATGAAAGAAAAGGCTTCACAACCAGCACATTCATCAATGATCTGGTCAATGAATTGTGTTGGAAAATTATCTTTGGGACATGCCTTGTTCAAATCATGGAAATCAGTACATACACGAATTGTTCCTTGTTTTTTATTGACCGACATGGGGTTTGACACCCATTGAGTTAAATGAATAGGATAAATGAAACCTACCTTGAGCAATTTCTCAACCTCAATCTTGATGGCTGCTTCTTTCTTAGGATTGAATGGATGATTTTTTTGTCGAACAGGCTTAGCATCAGGATATGTTGTGATTTCATGTTCAACTATTTTCGGATCGATACCTGGCATTTCCTCATAAGACCAGGCAAAAACATCGCGGAATTCTTTGAAAAGATCTGTGTAAATTTGAATCTCTTCAGGGGAACAATCTGCTCTGACGAAGACATTCTCCATGACGCCAAGGTTTCGGGAGATGTTGATGGGTATGGTTTCAGTGATAGTCTCCATATTTCCCTCAGCATAAATTTCCTGTGTAGCTAAAAGGTTAATAAGACATGGCTGATCTCCCGTCATGGTAACGGTGAATTCTCCTACTTCGATTCGGCTTAGCTCATGGAGAAGATATGATCTGTGATGAAGATCTTCCCAAGGTTTGTCCATACTAGTCATTGCTTCGATTACTGCTTCGTCAGAAGGAAAGACTAAGTCTAATGAATTGATGTTAGCAAGAGAACCTTGAGCCCAAATAGGCTCTAGAAGTGGATATGACTCTTGTGCAGGAGTCGTATCCAGGGTAGCTAAAGCTTGCTGGACTAAAGAGTACACTACTTCAGTGGTCGACAAGGGCATGGACATGCTAGAGTGCCCTGTCTCATCCATCATGGCTGATGGGGAAGGAAGAATCCAAGGATCCTCAAAGTAAGTCGTACAGAACGACGAAACTTGAAAAATATCAACCTTTTGGTGATTAGATATAAAATTGACATCGTCATGAGGAGGTGGATAATCGAAGGTACCCATCAAAGATGGGCACAAACCAACTCCTACGTTAACGACACCGGGTTGAGTATTATCAATCATGGGAACCATGGATGCCCCCAAGAATGGGTCAGGTCTAGAGAAGGACAATTGATTGATGGTCACTATCCGACCCTCATGTGGAAACAACAAAACTCGGAAAACTATAGCAACCACAGATTGCATAGCGTAAGTACAACTCCGTCCTAACAAGAGATTATAGTCGAGGGGAGCATTGACTACCTCTACTTCGACACACATGGTCTTCCCTCCTAACTGCATAGGGAAAGAAGGAACGATGCCATGTGGTCGGAAAGAACGACCATCGAACGTAGTGAGGAGAGTAGGTGATGGAGACAAAGTGGGCTGACCAATGGCCTTCCAACATGCTAATGACATAACGCATGTCAAGGCACCCTCGTCGACCACCGTGCAGAAGATATTTCGTGTAAAAGTTTTCGTGGGATGAGCCACTACTATCTGAAACATGACGTGGTAGGGTAGATGAGGTTTTAAGTCGGTTGTATCTAACATGATGGTACCCGGGTTATAAGTCTCAGTAGAGACTAAAGCAGTTAACAAGGCTTTCCTCTGAGCAGGGCAGCTTTGGAAGACCTCCAAAGAAGACATCGCACAAGGGGTTTGTGATAAATCCTCCGCCACAGAGTAATTCTGGGTGGCCCTTGCGTTTGGGTTGTGAGAAGCTTTCTTAAATGCACCCTTTGGAATGCATGTCATTGTTTCTCCCAACGTCTTCTCAATCTGTAGAGGAAGATATGGGAGCTCAACTTCTTTACCCTTCTCAGAAGCACTTGGTTTACTATAGTCGTGCACTCTAGTCGTTATGAAAGCATCACCCCTAACCATATATACATTTGTGGATGAGGAATTATTTGGAGGAGGGCAGGTTTCTTGGCTGCCCCCTTTTGTACTTGTAGAGGCTTGAGTTAAATTTTGCCCATGTTGAAAAGGATTAGTCAACACGGCCTACTGTTGCTATGTGACAAACTTCTAGGCCTCTACAAGTTGAGGACAAAGATGGGTTGGGTGGTCTTCCACACACAAGTTGCACGGATACCTCACCTTCCGTTTTTATATAGTGTCCCCGCCAGCATTATCAGTAGGTTTTTTATCCCCCTTACCCTTCTTGTGTTGTTTTTTCTTCCCTTTAGTTTGTTGGGTGGCCTTTGGGTTAGTTGATTGCACAGAGTGTACTTACGACGTTTGGGTAGGAGGAGGAGTCAAAGCAGTAGTCTGGTTGGCCGTTGAGTGTTGTATAGATAACTGTTGCAATTGCTTTGTCAATTGCTCAGCGGGCTTGGTTTGGGCTGAACCAACAATACCATCGGCATGTTGTCCAGCTTTCTGTCTAGTTTTATCCAGTATCGATCGTGGTGCATCCGGTAGGATGTTGTATAATAAACCAGACTGAGAATAGATGAGCTCAAAATGTTGAGCCCTCATGATGGCATCTTCTTCGGAGAAAACTCTGGAAGTCGCAATGCCTTTGGATAATTGTGGGACCAAAGACTTAAGGAACCACTCAAGCAGGAATGCTGGTGGGACTGGTACTTTGATTAGACTCTTCTGGCATCTCCACTCTTGGATATGATCAAAGATATGATCCGCGGTTGTCTGTTCGAAATTGGCAAGCAGCTCTGTGCCAGCATCATATCTTACAAGTAACTGGAAATGGTTAAGGAAGGCCATCACCAGTTCGCCAAAGGAAGAGTATATTGAGAGATCGAGCTCGATGTACCATTTAGTGGCACTCCTGATAAGAGTGCATTGAAACAATCGCAACTGGACGGAGTCATCTTTCAATGAGTTAGATGAACACCAAAGATGGAAGGTAGTCACATGATCACCTGAATCTTCGTTAGATTTGGCCTCGAACTTTGGAATGTCTGAAGGAAACTTTGTTGGCATAGGAGGCCCACATGGATCGTGACAAATAGGATTATTTAACAACCTTGTCTAATCTGGCA
Source organism: Picea engelmannii (assembly GCA_009831015.1). Taxonomy (NCBI): domain Eukaryota; kingdom Viridiplantae; phylum Streptophyta; class Pinopsida; order Pinales; family Pinaceae; genus Picea; species Picea engelmannii. Next base: position 48,757 of record ML810513.1, on the reverse strand, counting down.
AGTGTAATGTCGCCAAGAATGGTAGTTTGGGTTGCTGTTGATAGCCTGGGAAAAAGGGTCCTGGAGTTTGACTGGCACCAGGTTGCCAGGAAAAGTTTGGATGCTAGCTTGGATTTTGGTAGAAACCATGGCCCTGACCAACATAAGGATTTTGCATCTGTGGAGACATCAGGCTGATTTCCCATAAAGGACATAGGATTTTGGGCATGCATCGTGTTTGACGGACTTTGGGAAGGATTACCCCATGCCGGTCCTGATGGGAGAGGCATAGTAGTCTGTCCAGGGTTCCATTGACTATGGAAAGAATTACCCCAAAACGACATTCCAGAGGAGGGAATAGATCCTTTTCTTGAGTTCCAAGGTCCTGCTATATGTACCCTCGACATAGGAATAGTACCCTACACCGGAGTAGACTGTCCAAAAATGGGAGTGCCCCCAGACGGGAAAGCGGTGGATGTGAAAGTGTTGTTACCAAACGTCCCGTTCCAAACAAACGGTGACGAACCAACCAACATACTGTGCGCAGGTGTTCCTTGACTCCCTGCACCAAATAAACTAGTGTGTGTAGGCTGCCCGACGGACTGTTCATGTGGACCACCAAGCGAAGGGGACAAAGGAGGGATATGAACTCCAGCGTAAGGAAAACATTAAAAGGGACAAGAGGGCCCCCAAGTTGACCTTGCAGAGAAGCGTTAGAGCTCCCTGCCCCCAGACCCAAAGTCTGTAAAGTGGAGTAAGTGAGTGTAGGACTTGTTCCCGAATGAGGCATACCGTATGAGAACGGAGGGCCTGTTGCACTAGGTGTGAAGGCAGTTGTGGCCACCACCATAGACGGGTTTGGACCACTATGCTACATAGTTGCGGCCAAGACCATGGTGGCTCAGACCGATGATGATAAGTTAGGAGATGCTTCTCCTGTGGTAACAACTGTAGTGGGAATGGAAGAATTCCCAGAAGAAGTAACAGTGTTTGTTTCCATAGTTGTGTGAGGCACTGACAGGCTTTCGTAAAATTGGATTGGTACAATAACCGGTGGCTAGGTATCAGTGGTTGGGGTTTCAACCAAGCCAAGATTGGCAGTTGACTCCTCCAGGAGTTGTTCGAGCACAAAGTTTTGTAACCCAGTCGCTTCGAAAGACCCTTGTTGGTCTAACTTCTGCCTCAATGGTGGCGGGGGTGGCTCCAGTATAACCGGCGGCAGGCCCAGAAGCCTTCGTGACCAGCGGAGCTTGGGATCCTCCATTGTGTGAGAATATCCAAGACATGCTAAGGTATTCTACACGTTCAAACAGTAACACACACTAAAAAAGAAGCCCCTAAGAGATAAGACAAGCAATCACTAAATTATTTGGAAGAACAGTTACAACAACCAACACTAGAGAAACTTACCGGTGCAAGTGCAACTCGAACACGGAAGCACCCTTCAAGTATACTCTGCAAAGCGTGGCCTGATGTCTGTCCTAGGTACCATGGTATACCCCTGCATTCACCTGTGTATATCCCTAAAAATATTGGCAACTAGGTTGCCAGCATGCGAACAATCACCAGGCGGGTACAGTTGAAAGTCGGGTAGACCACAATGAGCAGGGTATCAAGCCCGAAACCTGTCAAGAGTATCGAGAGAAAATAGTCTGGAAGACAACTGAGGACCTCAAACGGATTCGAGACCCACGAAGCCCCGTGGCAAATGCAAATGATTGAATCCCACAACAAGCCCTCGATATGTGTTCTCCACTACGATTGGTCCGGCTTTGGAGGGGTTATCTCCGCTACCTTTCTGCACGCGACCTCATGTTTATCCCCTGTGTTAGAGGGGGGTCCCAGATAACTTCCACAAAACTAGACTTCTACACTCCCTATCACTGACTCTAATGTTTGGTTTTGAATGGCCTTGGAGAGTTTCCTCTCCAACCTAATCCAAGGCCCTAGTCCTGAACTAGTGTATGAACCCTACAAACAAAAAGTCTAATAGATTTTAAATTAGCATTTCTTTTATAGGTTTTCTTATGTCACAGGGTATGAAGGTGAAACTGATGATGTGTAAAGACTAAAGCAAAAATGAATGAAAAAAAAAAAAAAACTAGAAACAAAAGACTTTTACTAAATGCAAAATTTTCAGCAACTTTTCACAAAGAAATATTTCTTTTCCTTTCAATTTTTCTAAGATTTTATGCAGCAAACATAAAGGAATTTCGCTCGACTATGAGCTACTTATGCTCTAAATGCACTGCAAAAACTTATGAACAAAAATACTTCTTCCTAGCTAATGATGCAGAAACACACACTCTTTAAACAAAGAAGAAAAATGAAAAAGAGATATATATTTTTTTTTATTTAAGTGCTAAGAAAGCAACAAAGGGAAAATGCCGACAAGCACAAAACCAAGAAAGACAAATTTTGGCTTAAATCACAGACCGCAAAGAATCAGAGTAAAGGCACACAATGGCAATAAAGAAAACAAAGACTCTTAAGCTTGCCTAAAAACCATAAAAAAAAAAATCTTTTATATTTTATGTTCCTCTATCAACTGAGAAAAGACAGGCTAAGGGTAATATGACCTAACCTATTGATTGTTCAACCCTAGACTCAAACACCTGAGAGGAATACTTCTCATCAAATGAAGGGATGACTGCCCCACCTTGACCAAAAAGTAGCCTATCAAGCACGCTTATGTCACTAAAACAACACGCGTGTGAACACGTGCTGAGCTGAAACAGGATGCATCTACACACGGGCTGACCTTCTACAGGCCGCTTGTATGTATAACTTCTAAGAAAAAAATAAAAACAGGCAGTCCAGACCAGGAAGAGGCCTCTAGTATTGACAACCAGGGTCCCTTGAAGGCTTGGATGCTTCTTCTAACAGAAAAGAAAAATAATGCAAGGAATTATAAGGAAAAAATAAATCTGAGACAGGACTATGAACCAGCAAGACCCAGACAAGATTCCAGAAAACCCCCTGAGAATGTATAATTTTGAAAGGGAAGAGGTCGACTACCTCTCAATTCCTCTGCACTCCTACACACTGCTGTTATCCCTACAACTAGCGTTCACATGTGGGATGTAAGAGGATAGGGCGTGGGCACACGCGTGTAGGCCTTTTGTAGGCCACGTGTACCTCTGTGTGTCCCGACAACTACCATCAAGCATAAGTCAGGGAAAACCGGTATGAAGAACCAGGTTCCCTGCTCGCTCAGACCTTACATAAAATACAGGCAAAGAGACAGAAAATCTAATCTTTCTAAACTACCCAAAAACCTCAACTAACTCCGGAAACCCTAAAGAGTATCTTCCCCAGTATGGTCGCCAACTCTGTTGTTGGGAAAAATACCCTACGGACTAGCAAACTAGGGTCAGACTTGCATGCAGATTTTGACCGTAAAGAAATTAATTTTTATCCTACCACCCAAAAATTAAACCCCTCTTTCAAAATACATGCATGGAAAGGAACTACTAACCTTGTTACTGACATTTGGTGTAGATCCTCTGTTGCGCTTTTACCGCTTGCTTGCGCTGCTCCTTCCAAAGATAACCTGCAATCAAGACAAACAACTATGCATGTATGCTACTTTTCTACTAAAGGGTTAGCAATTAAGCATAAATTAACCAAACCATAGATAACTCATGCATTGGGATGGGAAAAGTATTCTTTTATTATTTGAAAAATGAATCAACTTACAATCAAAGTCGAGACCGGCCACCGCTCCTTGATCCTGATCCTGGGCTCCTCTTCTTCTGTCCTCCAACTGCTTTGCATTAAATCTCCTTTGGCATGAGGAAAGGCTAAAGGGTTGGGACAATGGATTCGGCAAATGGGAAAATTTTATTCACTATATTCTTCCTCCTCCAAATGGTACCCCTACCCCTTCTTTTATAGGCTAGAAGGAGCTAGGGTTTTGGACGAACCCTCGGCCATGCATGGCTGGGAGTTTCAGTTAACTGACCCATAGCTTTTTGTTCCATCGGCAACTTTCCTTTTTTTGTGCTTTGTTAGGTACACATGGGCTATAATGGAACTGCCAGCATGCACACGCGTGCAGTAATGGGTTAGGGGGCGTGGGCCTTGACACAAGAGGATTTTCAAAGAGTTTGTTCAGCAGCTGTTTTGGCAATGAAGGGATATGAGTTGGCCTGATGCCAGGTAAGCATGTGTGGTGCAATTTAGGGTTATAACACCATAGTCAATGCTTTGTCTCTTTCCTCTAACCCTATTCGGGGTTTTGACCACTCGCCGAGTTACAATGTTCAGACCATCCCCATGGCTACCAGTTTGTTTTCTTATGGAATGCCAAGTTTCACTTCGCAGTCTTCGACTGCCATCCCATCTGTTGTCCATAACGCTAGCCTTTGACTTGGGGGAATCACAGCTCCTTACACTCTCTTTTAGTTTGGTAGCTCTCATGTTCCCCAAGAAAATCCTAATGTAGGAAGTGTCCCCTTCCCTAACCCCGGGTCTAATCCTTCCATAGCTGGATGGAACAACCAAGATGGCAGACAAGTTCTACCTTATATCCCTATACCCTCAGTGTTGAATTCGACCAACACTTTTGGCATAATGAATCCACTTCAATCCTCCAGATTCCCACCCGGAGGAGGTCAGTCTTATGTCTTGGGCACCCCCCAACCTGGATCTAATCCAGTTGGGGGAAATTTTAACAACCCTCAGTTTGGAGCTAATCCAATTGGGGGCAATTTTCATAACCCTTATCAGAACATTCCTGCTGGAATGATGCCCAATTCATATTTCACGAATCCGCCTGGAGGAGGTTCTTTTAATTCTGGACAAGGTTCTGGTCCTTACCAGAACTCTGGATGGAACGCAACTCCTAATACTCAGTCTTTTGCAAAAGGATGGGGTCAGGTGTCACAGCCCCGTATTCTCTTTCTAGCCACGCTTAATTAGCCAGATTTGTCTAAACTAATGAATGACCCGCTGATTCATGATCCCACATGGCCCCCTATCCCCACCAATCTTCCGTCAGACATTCCAAAGTTTGAAGGTAAGAATGGTGAGGATCTTGGTGATCACGTCACTACTTTTCACCTCTGGTGCTCATCAAATTCTTTGAATCACGATTCTATTAGATTATGATTGTTTCAGTGCACTCGTATCGGGATTGTGTCAAAATGGTATATTGAGCTACCTAGGGGAACATATGGGTCTTTTCAACAGTTAGTGTTAGCCTTCCTTAACCATTTTCAACTACCCATTCATTACGATGTTGGCCTTGAACTTTTGTCAGCTTTACGCCAGGGTTTTGAAACTCATATTTCATACCATATCCAGGAATTGCGTAGGCGAAGATGGCTAGTTAAGACTCCCATATCCCCGACCTTTCTTTTAGAATGGTTTTAAAAATCTTTGCATGCTCCTATTTCAAAGGACGTTGCTACTTTTGGGGTATTTAGTGAGGAAGAGGCCATTTTTATAGCCCAACAATTTGATTTGATCTCTTCTCAGTTGGGGATGTTATACCACCTTCTTCCCAATGCACCACGATTGACTCATGATCCTAGACAGGGTCTTGGGCCCCATGCTAATGGCATTGTTGGGTCCACCAATGTAAAGTCTGCAGATTCGAAAATGAAGTCTATACATTCAGTGCAGTCGTCGAAAAACCCAAATGGTGACCAGAAACCAGATGGGAATAAACAGAAAGGTCAAAATAATCCTAGAGGTGGAAAGAATAAACCCAAGGACAAGAATAATAATGGAAAATAGAAAGATAATGTTGCAGAGGGCATGAAAGAAAAGTGTAACGTTAAGTTTCCTTGTAAACTCTGTACAGATGATCACCTTACACACTTATGCCCCAAACTTGCGGAAGCTTGGAGGATTTTAAATCTTTTGCCTATTGTGCTAATGAATCCGTTTCCTCACAACCAACACTTAGCCTCAATTTCTTTGAACGTCGAAAATTCATTTGGTGGGAGTCAAAACCTACCATCGCAAGATGGCGACCATGTTTGTATCAATATGGTTGGTGAAACAATCGATATAGCCACTCACTCTCGAGATTATGGTTCTTCAAAAGCTAGTACCATCCTAGAAGCTCTTCTCCACCCCCGGAGATGAATTTACAGATTGAGAAACCAGAGCCACCACCTCGTATTTTGAAAGGAGTATTCAAGTGATCTACCCATAACCCTAATGCTAAAGTCGCCCAGAACTACTCTATCATTGAGGATCTTGGCCAAACACCTTGCGCGATGTCTACTTTGGAGGTACTCCAGACGTGTCCATCACAGAGGAATGCCTTACTCTCTGCCTTAGGAGCTCTAGAACCTAGTGGCTCGAAGATCATCAAGTTCGATGTCATGGATGTGAAGCCTCACTTACCATACCATGTGGCTTTCCAAATCCACGTGAAGTATTCTAAATATACCATCAAACGAGCGGTTGTTAATGAAGGTGATGCCACTTGCGTGATGTCCCTAGCTTGTTGTAAAGCTATCGGTTCTCCAACCCTTTAAAAATCATTGACCATGTTGACCGCATTCAACGGTCATTCCTTCCACCCTCATGGTATTCTCCCCACCTTTCTGGTCCAGTTAGGTGGGAAGATGGTAGAACTGGAAGTAGAGGTATTTGATGGACCTCTTGATTATAACATGTCACTAGGTCGCAATTCGACTTATGCTATGGTCATCGTCGTATCATCCGTTTTCCACGTGCTTTGTTTTCCTCATCAAGGGGAGATTGTGACGATCGACCAATTATCCTTTGTGTACTCTAGTCTGAATGCATTTGTTGGACTGTCGATCCCTGTGGTCAACAATTCTCAGTCGGCAACTAAGAATATCGGTGTTGGAATGTATTCCTCCCTCATGGGTGACTTCTCGGCACCGATTCACCACATTTATGCCATGTCCAGTACGCCCACTTCAGTAGAGAGGTCCATCCCTTTCTGCACTTCTTATTTCAGTGACCCTTGGACCCTACCTTCTTTGACTTCATCGATTGAAGGTCAGTCGCATGATGGCATGGCTATGCCACTATCAGCAACAGAGATTGCATATCAAGCTATCCTTGACTCTTCTATCGATCCCAATCCTGTTCCCTCACAAACGGTCGAGGAGGATCCAGTTCTCAGGCTCGTGTGGGCCACTTCGTCAACTTGGTCACATGATTTCTTAGATGAGACTTTTCCTTCGGACGGAGCCATCCTTGAAGCCATGAATGTTTCCGAGAGACCTTGGGAAGATATGCACCATCGATCTTATTTTCTCCCAAGTCTTGAAAAAATTGAACAAGATGATTTTAGATCTACCCTGAGTGAGATAGTCGGTCACGCCATAGTTCCACTTGATACACATGGCATTTACACCGAAGAGAATATGGCGAGTATTTCTCCCACCGTCCAGATCGATATCTCTCGTACCCTTAGCAATATTGAAAACGTAAATTTATGTGTAGATTGTTTGCCAGAAGAGATTCTGATCTATGCCAACCTCTTCAAAGAATTTTGAGACGTATTCGCTTGGTCATATGAAGAGATGTCAGGGATCGACCCCCATATTGTCGAACATGAGATTAGGACTTACCCAGATGCTAAACCCGTTCGAAAACATCTTAGAGTTGTTAATCCTAGGAAGGCCCCCGCTATTAAGGCAGAGGTAGAGAAGCTACTTAATGTCGGCTTTATCTACCTGGTTCCCTTGACCGAATGGGTATCCAACCCCATTCCCGTGAATAAAAATCAAGGAACCATCCGCATGTGTATGGACTTTCATGACCTGAATAAGGCCTGTCCTAAAGATAACTTCTCCATTCCTTTCATTGATCAGATTCTCGATGAGTGTGTGGGAAGCGAAATATTTTCTTTTATGGATAGATTTTCAGGCTATAACCAAATCCAGATCAAACCCAAATACCAACATAAGATGGCATTCATATGTCTTTGGGGCACATTTGCATACCGAAAAATGCCTTTTAGCTGGAAAAATGTCGGAGCAACCTTCCAACGAGCCGTGACTTTCACTTTTCATGATCTCAAAAACATAGTCGAAGCTTACCTAGATGATCTTGCTGCTCACTCTCACAAGAGAATGGATCATGCTACGCACCTTCGACTGTTTTTGAAAGATGTCTCTACTATAGAATCTGACTCAACCCTCATAAATGCATCTTTTGCATTAGATATAGTCGTCTCTTAGGATTCTTAGTCTCTGAGACAGGGATCATGGTAGATCCAGTTAAGGTTGAGGCGATTCTTCAGTTGCCTCCCCTGCGCACGATTAGACAACTTCAAGGTTTACAGGGGAAAGCTAAATTTTTTCGCCGGTTTATTGTGAATTATGCCAATATCACTAAGGGTTTCATGTGCCTATTGAAGAAATACACCTCGTTTATTTGGGATGAGCGAGCCCAACAGTCTTTTGACGCTTTAAAGAAAGCCTTGGTATCGACCCCTCTGCTGAAATCTCCTGATTACAGTAGAGATTACTTGTTGTATATCGTCGCATCTAAAGAGACCATTGGTATGGTTCTAGTTTAGGAGGATGATGAGCTCTTTGAGAACATCATCTACTATCTCAGTCAAAATTTATCCAGTCCTGAACGAAATTACTCACACGTTGAAAAGATAGCTTCAGTTGTTGTCCACGCAGTCCAACGTTTACGACACTATATATTGCTTTGAAAAAATACTGTGGTTTCCGATGTTAATCCATTTCAATACATCCTCACTAGACATATCATAGGTGGAAAATATAATAAATGGATTGTCATCCTACAAGAATTTGATCTCGACATTGCTTCGGCCAAGTCCAAGAAATCACTAGTTTTTGGAGAGTTAATATTTGATTTCCCATGATTAGAGGAAGATGTTATTCATGTCGATTCATTCACAGATGAACACATTTTCCTTGTCTCATCGTCTGCCCCTTGGTATGGAGATATTGTTTTATATTTTCAAACCTTGAAGTTCGCTCAACATCTATCACGAGATAATCAACGACGTGTTAGATACCAAGACAAAAAGTATACAATCATTGACGACACTTTGTATCATCGAGGAATAGATAGCATATTACATCATTTCTTAACTCACGAAGAAGACGAGTTTGTCCTTAATGATTGCCACAAAGGGGCTTGTGGTGGTCCTCTACCCAGGCTTGCAACAACCCAAAAAATCTTGCGAGCCAGTTACTTCTAGCCCACCGTCTTTAAAGATTGTATTGAAGTGGTTAGTAAGTGTCACCCCTGCCAGGTGTTCACTCAAAAAATGCGCTCGTACCCAACCCCTCTCCACCTAGTCATTACCGTTGGTCCCTTCACTAAGTGGGGAATAGATTTCATTGATTGAAACCCAACTTCGGCTAGGGGGCATCAACACATTATCATGGTTGTCGACTACTTCACCAAGTGGTATGAATCCATGAATACCGTGAAATTCGATGGGAATACTATATCTTTTTTCATATTCAACCAAATTATCTCCCGGTTCGGTATCCCGAGTGATATTGTCACTGATCATGGAAGTCATTTTCAAAATGAAATGATGATAGAACTAGCATCTAAGATGGGATTTAAACATGATCACTCGTCTCCTTATTACCCCCAGGCAAATGGGCAAGTAGAGGCCGTCAATAAGTCTCTCAAGACCATTTTGCAAAAAACTGTCAGTCGGAGCAACTCCAACTAGCACATCATGTTATATCCCTCACTTTGGGCATACCGAACCTCGATCAAGATTGCACCGATTTTTCTCCTTTTCAGTTAGTACACGGTGTGGAGTCCATACTTTCCATTGAATGTGAAATCCCTTCTCTCAAATTGGCAGTTGAGCTCCTACCCGACACTTCGGATTTAGAGAGATGCCTTGTACACCTAGAGAGTCTTGATGAGAAACGTCGGGACGCCTTTACGGCTATCGAGGAAAACAAGAAATGTGTCAAGGTTTAGTATGATAAGTCTGTATATCCTTGGTTGTATGCTGAGGGTGAATTGGTCCTCTTTTATGACCAAGCCAAAGAACCGCTAGGGGAAGGAAAGTTTAAACCCATGTGGCACGGTCCTTATATTGTGCGATGTGTTCTAGAAAAAGAACCCTACAAGTTGGAAGATTATGAAGGGAATAAATTGGCTGAGCCCAGAAATGGACTCTACTTAAAAAAGTATTACGCTTGAGCCCTGGGCTTGGGAAAAACCCTTTGTATACTAATGTAAATTTAGTGTATATACACCTTTTCCCCTTTTTTTATCTTTGTCTTGCTTATCGAGTTTTCCGTTTTGTTGGCAGATGTCAACGGAATCTTTGGTCTACGTAGGATTCACAGACGGTGCCAGTCATCATACACGGAACTTAGCTTCCATCACTTGGGTTATTTACTCATCTGAGGGTCTGCTGGTGTCTTCAGGTGGCGTATGCCTCAGGCCATCCACGAATAATGTGGTCGAATATAACGTTGTCATAGAATTATTGTGCGATGCTATATCACATGGTATTCTCTCTATAGAAGTGTGCCTAGATTCTCAGTTAGTCGTACGTCAATTAAATGGTCGTTACCATGTGCGTGATCCGACGTTAGTCCGTCGATTCATATGGGTACGTCTTTTAGAATGACATTTTGATTTTATTACATATTTTCACATTCCTAGAAGTTCTAATCATGTATTTGATGCCTACGCTAATTATGTTTTGGATTGGCATTTGTCACATTAATAAAGAAAAGAATACCATTAAATCAATGTACACATTGTAAGATATAAGTACATCCAAAGATCCCTCTTTTTATATTTCCAAAAAATATGGTGTTTTATATTACAAAATTGGGGCTAAAACCCTAAAAAATACATATACAACCGATATACATGTCCTATGACATCTATGTCTGTGGTGCTGAATGAGTCTCGTGATAGAAAACCATGACATTGGTGAGACACCGGAAGAGTCGTACCCATGCTCTAGGTACACTGACAACCTGCCTCTACATGGCTTCAGGTAGATCCTCCACCTGAACCATAGGAATCCTCTGCGTCAAACGTGACAGGTTGCCCCGCACGTTCTGAAGGACTCTCTCTGCCTCTCCTCCCAATGCCTCATCTACCCAATGCCTCTACCTGTTTCATAGGAATCCCTCTGGTCGTTGCGGACCCACATCTGCAACCACACAAGTATCTAGTTAAATTTAAAAAAAAAAAACACCATCCAAAAAAAAATAAAAAAATGTTTTTTTAAAATACAAAAATACAAAAAATGAAATATATAAAAAAAATTGGTTACCTATGGCACAGTAGGTGGCTCCTGGTGGAAGCATCATATCAATATCACCCATGAAATCAATTCCCACATAGGGATAGTCATCCATAGCTATGATTTGTCTCCCCCACCAGAAGAAAAAATCATCATTGTAGGGTGTCACCACCCTACCTCCCCCTTGTCGTCTCATGACCTCGACCCATCGCTCCATAGCTAGATCACATGGCCCTCTAGGAACGATCTCGACTCTAGGTCCCAGGCTTGGGATTCACTCGAAAAATAAGATACAAAGGATAGAGGAAAAACTGAAGTTTCTCTTTTCCCCTTGCTTGCACTCTGTCAGTTGACCTTTCATGTTGGTCAGCAGTGAGGTACACCAATTATACACGGTAGGTCTCGCACACTCCAGTGCATAAAAAATAAGTGGTCTTGATGCTTGATGCAGCGAGGCCGAACCTATGATCTTGGTAAGCACGAGCACAATAATCTTCAGGCTGAGGTTACCTATAGCCTGGATAGGGATTTGACTTCCCACCATGGGAGTCCCTGCAACACACTAGGCCTCGATGTATTCTTCGACCTTCATCCCACTTCCAACCCCATGTGACTTAAGATCCATGACCTCTCCTTGGCATGAAAGTCCTTTCAAGAATTAGATTTCCTCTAATTTGATCCTTAATGGTTTCCCATCAAGGATAAAGCTCTCACTATCTGGATCCCAATAGCCCACCAACATTTCCAATAACCTTACTTGGGCCCTCATTCCTTTGAGAGCCCAAAACTTGTATAGAACAAATCTTTTTAATGCTACTTGAGCCACTAAATCCCTTTCCACTGCTACATCTACCTCCTCATGCTCTCTCTCCCTCCACTCCAACACCATCCTCCAAAAACCAAATCATGTTTTGAGTTAAAAAATTATTTTTTTCCATTTTGCGCACGTATACGCGGTTTATCCAAGAACAGTCATGGGTAGGGCCTGATATACGCCCCCTGTAGTTCACATAGGGGCGTATATATAGTCTTATACGTCACATATTAGTAGAAATCTGCGTATACCGAAAAACACAATTTGCGCCCCTAAAAACTAAAAAAATGGAGCCCAATTCAAAATTGTAAGCCATTGAATTTGAAGAGGATGGGATGAAGAGTTACCTGGACCAGACGGCTTGTGATTCCATTGCCTATTGCTCCTGTGATCATCGTTTGAATTCTAGAGGTATGTTAGTCCAAATTGCACTATTTTGGGTGAAAATGAAAATGACATAGTAAATTGTGATTTTATTACTATTTATAAAACATTTTTACCCATTTGATATAGTTTTATGCTATTATTTTGTCTAATGGACTAATTCAAAAATGGTTTTAAGCTGGTTTTTGTAGTTTCGAATCAATTTTCTTAAATATTTCAACATCATGGTTGGTCGCTTGTATCCTCAGGCAAGTATATTCATAACCTAACATATAGGATAGGTATTCACTAAATTGTGCAGTTTTGCATTATCCTCCAATTACCACTTTTTATGCCTTAGGTATGAACCCATTTATTACGACGCATTAACCTCCATCTGCTATCATAGCATCGTTAATAAATGGTAGAGACTTACCAAACATGGGTACCCTATTTAGAACCTCTCTGTCATTTGGTGCCCATGCCGAGATTTTCCTTAGAACCGGGAGTCCATTAGAATTTGATACATGACTTTACAATAAGCCTCATTTCTTATTCATTCACACGTGACCTTATTACCCACGGACTCCCAAAAAACACGAGTCTTAGTTAAGATATTTTCCGACTCGTTACTAAAAATTGAAAAGATCGCCAAGTGATTTGTCCCTTTCACACTCTTTAAAATTGGATTTGAAAGATCATGAGTCTTAGTTAATCTCTTTTCTGACTCGCTATCAAAAATGGAAAAGATCGTCAAGTGAACTTGTCTTCTTCACACTCATAAATTGGATTTGAAAAGACTCCTATTTGGCACAAGTTTACCCCTTTTTTACACCAAGTAGACTAAAATATATAAAAAAAGACATTTTTTGACATTAAATTGTGATTGCATCTCATGCCCTTGCTTGCAGTATTGAGCCTTTAGCTAGTTCTCGCTTTGCGTTATAAACCATGGCCCAAGCAGTTTGCATCCTCAACCAAGCAGAGCCTTGTCTATATCCTTCGCAATTCGACACCCTATACCCTGGAGGGAACATCACCCTGAGTGTCCATCTCTCGCATGCATTTCCTTGCATTGAGCATAGGTATGTTCCACTGCTGGAACTAGTTTTTCTTACTTGCGACACTCATTCCCTTCTCTATATCATAGCATTCACTTGTTATGAAAAAACAAAAAATATGGGTGGGAAGGGAGTACTATATTGTAATTGGTAGCAGTCGTGTCGCCTTTGAACATAGCACAAAGTTATTGAGTCCTTGCGTCATCATAATTTTGGGTTTAGCATGGCCTTAGGAAGTTGATCTCGTTACAGAATTTTCTCTACCGACTGGTTAATCTTCCAGCCACTATAGAGAACATTATGGATGCCTCCTGCATCTAATTGTCAAATCATTAAGTCTATGCTGCTAGAGTCCACCGTATGTCTCATGCTCTTGTTCAAAGGAAGTCTATCAACCTGTGTTGGCCACTCCTCAGAAATCTTGACTTCACATGTTGGCCATACCCTCGGTTTGTCCCAGAATCACATGATACTTTGGTCTTATGATGCACCCTGGCCCTAGTTTCATCATTGGTAGGTCACCTTGAACCCAACAATTGACATTTCATCATGGGTTGTTGACTGGGTGGTTTCCCTTGTGTTTGACGATAAGACATCTATTCACACTTTGGGATTTGTGCAGTGTCTTGGATACCATTATCCTTATTGGTGGTTTCCTTGACTTTGTCAGTAGTTTTCATCATTGGCTGCTATTCAGAGGGTATTTTTGTGTACCACTTGCATTTAGCACACGCGAAAGATGCACAGGGTCATTAGTTTGTGAACATGTTCTTCGTCCGATCTCCACCAAATCATGAAGCTCCTGCTTTGTTCTTCGTACTGACTGATGAGAGATGCCTTAATGCTCTCCTTTCAGTGGGTCTCTTTCCATTAACTTCAGCTCATGTATCCTGGATAGAAGACTTAGAGTTTTATGAGTACCTTGAGGTTTGTAGTCATTAGTGGCAGTCTCTCTTGCCATTGACAGATGGGAATACATCAATGTCTCTTGATCATTGGGTCTCTCAAATGTTCGACACCAGCTCCTTTATTCACATTTGTAGAGATGTACTCGGTGCCTTGATACCTACTTTCATCATTGGTAATATGTCTCATGTTTGTTAACGGTATACCTCAATGATCGGTAATCAAATGATGTCTCATCATGTTCGACCTCAACTCATTTATTCACATGATGTAGACTTGCACCATTGGCGGATTGTATTGAAGACTTGAATACATTACTTTGTAGACACAACTTTCATGAGTTGTTGCTTCCATTTCATCGGACTAGTACCTATTTGACTTCAGCAATCATGGGAGATTAGATTGTACTCCATGGTATACAGATATCTTTAGATTGATTTTGAGACTGGTTTCACTAGGCCTTGTTTGTGACTATGATAGTTATTGGCATGTAACTACATACTCATGGCCATGAACACTTGTTGGTATATTTTCCATATGGATATGCATTGTATTTTTGGCAACCATGTATGCAAAGTCAGTACATAATGTAATGACCAATTGAGTTTGTCCAGCTGGTTCTCTACCACTCCACTTCTAGGTTATTTATAATGTATTTCGGCCATTGCAAATGCTCCTCTGATCTCACACATTAGGGGGCATCTGTTATAGCAAGATTTTCCTCACCATTGCTATCTTGCAAAGAGGGCCTTTTTCCATTTCCCTATGCAGACTTATCAACCCCTTTTTTGATAAATCCAAAGCCAAAAATATATATTTTTCCACATATACGCTCCCTAACTGCTTTGCAATATGTGTATACGCTTGCTGCTCCACTACAGCTCGTGTATATCAGGATTTGTGCCAGAAAATACAAAATGAGGTTGGGTTTCCATGTCATGACAAAATATCTCTGATATTTGGCCTTCCATATACTGGAAACGTTTCGACTTGGCCCTTCATCTGCATTCTGGAGGCTATAAGAGCACAATTTTGAGCTATTGAAAAAGAGAGAGAAAACATTCAACTTTGAGAGAAAAGTTACTCGAGGGAAATTACTTCATATTGATTCTGCATCCCTTTGTCCCTCAAGTCTGAACATAGTGTTCATCCCCCCAAGCTCTTCCCTTATTGTCATGGGGATCTCATTATCTCTTTGCTATGAGCTTGCCTTTGGTGGAGGATTGAAGTGGTGGAGACCCAGTGGGAAGGAACTTGGTTTCTTGGTTTCTAACCATGCTGACACGGAAGTCTATAATTTTGATACTTATGTTGATCAATTATTAATAGAAATACTCATTTCCCATCCTATCGATATCTTGCAAATATATGGTTATTATCCATGGGCATGTTTGTGATGTTTATTAATGGATTGTGCTATCTGATGTGCTAACTCATTTTATATACTGTCATTATATACTTTCATCGCTTGTTTGTCGATAACTTCTTGGAGGTGTAAAGCTTTGGGTCACAGTTCTCAACGGTGGAACGACATCAAATGATTGGATTAAGGTAGGCTTCTTCCTCATATTGCGCATTAGTTTATATAACACATGTTGGAATTGAGTTGATTTCTACAGTCATACCTATCTATTGTGGTTTACCCTTGGCCATAGAGAATTTTTCCCTTGTAACAATTTTGAGAGTCTTTGGGTGAGGCCAATCTTGCATAGCTTCAATCTTTCTAGGATCCACCCTGACGTCATTCTTTCCAACAAGATGGCCCAAGTACTTGACTTCTGAGGCGCCAAAATTACATTTAGATTGTTTCATGAAAAGTCATTGCTGAGAGAGTAGATGGAGAACTTGTTCCACATGAGCAAGGTGGTATGTCCAAGTTTTTATATAGATGAGGATATCATCAAAGAAAACTAAGACAAAATGATGGAGAAAGGGGTGAAAGACATGATTCATGAGGCTTTGGAAGGTGGAGGGGGCATTACACAAGCCAAAGGGCATGACCAAAAAATGATAGTGGCCCTCATGAGTTCTAAAGGAAGTCTTAGGAATGTCTACCTCTTTCATATGGATCTGGTAGTAGCCAGAATGAAGATCAAGTTTAGTAAAGAACTGGGTGCCACTCAATTCATCCAAGGGTTCATCAATGAAAGGAATGAGAAATTTGTCTTTAATGGTGAGTTTGTTGAGGGCATGGAAGTCATGGCACATGTTCCAGGAACCTTCTTTCTTCAGGACCATGACCATGGGAGAAGAGTAGGGGCTCATACTAGGGCAGATAACGCCTATGTTGAGCAGTTCTTGAACCATTTTCTCAATTTCATTTTTTTGGGACAAGGGGTGATGATAGGGGTGGATATTGGGAGGGATGCTTCCTGGTACAAGGGTAATGGAATGATAATGAACACCATAGGAAGGAGGGAGTCCATGGGGAGTGGAAAATACCACTTGGTGTTTAGAGAGGATGGATTGGAGGTCTTGCGGCACAGAGGGTGTCTCGGTTGCATGTATGTCATGGAGTTGGGAAATAACGCCATAATGACCTTTTTTTATCATATTTTCCATGCGATGGGAACTAATGATCTCTGGTGAACCGACGATGATGACTTGGAACTTATAGTTTTGGCCCTCCTGGTCAGATTTCATGGTTAATTCCTTGAAATCCATGAGAATTGGACCCAAAGGCCTTAACCAGTATGCACCCAACACAATGTCACAACACCCATGTTGATAGAAAACATATGAGATTTCAGGTGGTAATCACAAATTTGGAGATGCACATTTTCACAATGCCCTCCACATTTCATGGAGCTGCCATTGGCAATCATGATTTGGAAATTATTGACTACATGGATCTAACAATGAGTTTGTTGGGAAATGTGGTGACGAATAAAATTATTGGTGTTGCCACTATCAACTAGAATGATGAACTTCCTATGCATGATGTAACCAATTAGCTTGAGGGTTTGGGGAGTAGAGAAACCAGTGAGAGCATTTAGGGAAATGACCGGCTCTACTTCGGGAGGGTCTAAGGGAGGGGTTATGTCCATGGTTTCAGGTGACTTAGACACAAGGGTAGTTTCAACATCCTCTTCTGAAACATCCTCTCAGATGACCATAAAAAGCGTTTGTTCCTTAAACTTGAGGCTCGAAAAATATTTTTCATCACCATTATAACAAAATCCTTTGAGTTGGCATTCAACCATTTCAACTTTGGTCAATTTTTGGATCTTTAGTGGAGCAGAGGGAGTAGTGGGATTTACTGGTTTAATGCGAGGAATAAATGGGGGTTTCCGGTTTTGAGAAGATACAACCTATTTTGATTCTTTATCCCTTTTAGTAGCCTCCACCCAACTCTAAGGCCAAGCCATGAGGACATGGGCATGAATCTCATCCTTGAGGCCAACAATAAAACATTATCAGAAAAAAGCATCAGACATGCCCTCTGTCTGAAAAGCCAAGTGCTCAAAAGAAACTATAAATTCTTCCACTATTCCTGATTGTTTCAACTTTTTCAAACATCCTAAATGGTTGGTGTCAGTGTCAAAGTGTTCATAAAGATCTGCCACAAAGTGTATCCAAGCAATATACCCTTGATGGGAAGTTTTTCTCCATTTACACCATTGCCAATGTTCTTGATCTAGATGGAGAACACCATACCAGAGTTTGGCCAAGTCATCTATAATTTCATATAAAGAGAAATAATGTTCCATTTGGGTTACCCAACCAGTGGGATCTGAGCCATAAATTTGGTCACATCCACCCGCGGAAGGCGTAGGTCATGCTGAAAGTGATGGTGCTGAAAATTATGGGAATGAGAGGAAGTTTCAGCTTCGGTATGTGGGGGTGGGTCAGATAAAGGGTTATCTGTAGGGATATGTAGCTTGGTGCAGATCATCAAAACGACAGATTCAATATGGATAGCCATGTCTTGTTTGAGTTCCTTGATTAAGGTAGCGATGGAGGACTGCATGGTTGTATTGATGGCGACAACATTGGCACTGAGTTGTTTCACTTCTTGTTGGGTCTTTGCGAAATTAGATTGCAAGGTATTGAAGCGAGCTTCCAAGTCTTGGCTATGGGTATGGGCCATGATGAGGAGGGAACCAAAACAGGGCGGGTGGGGTCAAAAAATTTTCTGAAAAATGATATGTATGAATGTGATAAGAGCGAAGAGATAAATCCAATGGAATAGGTCTCAAATAATGGTGCAAAAATTTCCAAACTTTTTTTTTTAACACCTGCAGAGTTATACTTCGGTCTGAAGAATACTACAGTGATGAAATGCCCAAATTATTAACTAGGAATAAATGTGTAGTGATATGGCAACCCAAACATAGTTGTTTGACAATAGATTTTGTCTGTTTTAATTTTTTTGTTTCTGTCCCCAAGGGTTAGGTATTCAAGGGTTCTATAGACAAGGGTTTTCCCTGTTCTATAGCTCTCTGATATATGTGTGAGGTCCAACAGTAGTACTCGACCCAATATCTCAGGGCACTAACTAAGGAGGCTAGACCATGCCCTTAGCAATACTGCCCGACTACCCAGGTACTAGAGAGTATCTTCCCGAGTTTTGTTCTCGGTGGCACTATAGAAGTTAGGCGGCCGATCGATTTATCTATAGAGGGATTCAGGAAATCTAGGCCAATCCATACACAAGTGTTTTCTGATGCGCTACCACTCAAAAGGGTATGAAGATGGGTTACAAGGGTGGCCAACATATGTGCTCTTAAGAATCACTTGTATTTCCTATGTGTATGAATCCCTCAACTATGGGTTTATGCACATAACGAAAAATCTCTATGGATTAAAGACATCGGAATACGTCTCTACCCTGAAAAAAAAAATTAACCCACAATTTTCTACCAAGCAAAGTGCTCTGATACCACTTGTAATATTCTAGATATAAAAAGTATGCAGAACAGAAATAAAATGCTAGAAATGGAAAATGAACAACAATATAACCATAATAACACCACAATAATACTGAAATGATAACATAATAACACCAGAAAGATCACTTTGATTACTAAGAGAAATGTTCATGGGCCTCTTCGAGGGGGAAACCTCCAGTCGAGCAGAGATCTATTACAATAATATCCAAGCTAGGGTTCACATACCCTCAACTCCTATTTATACTAAATATGTCTATCAAGAGAACCATCTAGAGGAAGATCCTTCTAGAAGAAAAAGCTTCTATTAGGTCTTCTTACATTTGATTTATTCTACCTTATTGTAAGGCCTTATTAATATTGACCTTTATTACATCGGAATACATTGTTTTACCTACGTAAGGGGTTAGGTCCCTAACACCAGTTGTCTTTTTCTTTATTCTCCAAAATTATTCTTTATTCCAAAATTATCCTGCACCCAACAAGCCCCCAACACTAATATGTGTCTTGTACCAATCCACTTAGGCACTGCGTGCCCCTTTGACAACCTCTATTATACTGTGGAACTTGTATGTCAGTACCTTCCCTTGTTTCTGGACCTACGTGGCCTTTTCTGTAAGCGCTTCTAAGTTATACGCTATGAATTCCTCTTGAACCATGGTTGTGCACTCCACCTGTGTCTGTGCCATGTTCTTATTCTCTGCCTCCAGCTATATGATCATCTCTGTTGCTTTCCCTTAGAGGGGTTCCATCTGTGCTTGTGTTTCCAGCTTGTGTGCCTACACCCTCTTTAGTTTGGCATGTAATATATTCATGTCATGTGTTCCTTTTAAACGTTCAGTGATACCCATTCTCTTCTACCTCTTCTTGAGGTCATGGATTTCTTCACTTATCCTCTCTTCTTGTTGGTCCCAATGATGGACCTGCTCATCCTCCTCCAGCGCTATCCAGAGCTGCGTTGTTTTGTCTAACAGTTCTATTAATGTGTTAACTTGTTTCTCCAAATCTGCTAGTTGGAGTGCAACATTTTTTTTTCATTTCTCCCTAACATCTCGTGGATTCATCGAAGTCAGCTTATACATTAGTTCCTCAATCTGTTGCAAGTATCGGTCAATAGTTTGGGAAATTCGATTGAGTTTTTCCTCTATAATTGGACTCTCAACCTACGCGTTATCCTAAAGGTGGTTGTATACTGTTGTCACCCCCTTTTTAATTTTATCCACGCACTCCTTTTCTTCTTTGGTCTCGGACTTTACTTGTTCGACCACAAGCTCCAATTCTTCCTTGTCATTCTTGATTCCCTATAGTTCGGTTTCATATTTCCTCACGCATGACTGCACCTCCTACATGACACCAACTTGGAGTCTATATAGTGCCTTGGTTGGTATCTTGGTTTGCACTACTTCTATAATGCACAGGAGCATGATTATTGCATTTGGTTGCCTACACGATGACTGTGCCATAGGTTGTTTTCCCTTCCACTTGGTTTGTTGACTAGAGGACCCTGCCTCCATCTGTCTCCTTTATATATTGGAGTCTAGCTGGGTAGTGATATCCTTAACCAGACCCTCATGTTGGTGCGTGGTTGCAGCTCTGGTGTTTGTGGGTACTACCACCTTTGTCTGCACAGTAGCGTGGCCATTTACTTGTGGGATCCCTTCAGTCATTGTAGTATCTGGTGGGTTTCCTATGTTGTACACAAGATGTCCCTGTGCGCTACTGAATGGGTCGACTTCCATGGCTGATGCAATTGGCTCCTCTCTTTCCTCCACCACTGGTGTAGGCTCTATTGGTGCTTCAACTGTTGAAGGAATTGCATCGACATCGATGAATTCCTCAGGCTGTCTGGTTTCCTGTTTGGGCTATGTTGCTTCCTGTGGTGCCATGCTACTCTGTGTTTTCCTCCCTTCTTGGCTCAATGCACCCATATTTTGTGGTTCCATCGTGGGTGGTGGTTGGTTTTGGCTGACTAACTCTTCATTGTTTCACCATGTGTTAATTTACTTCGTCTCTGCATGCTCTACCTCTCTGTAATTTTGTGAATTCACAATTGGTCTTATCTTGCCTGCGTTCCCTTTTATATAGGCAAGTGACGAAGCTTCTTGAAGAATCTTCCCCAACTTTGATTATTTTAATGGTTTTGTATTCATACTTTTGCATTGAATTTCATAATTACTGCCAGTTGGTGCCTTTATCATAGCCATCGTTTTTTGAATTTCCTCCTTTTTGCCCATAATTGGTGCCAGTTGGCATCTTTCCACCGTACCCACCATTTTTCAAATTTCCTCCTTTTTCTGACTGTTGGTCCTTTATCTGGTGCACTGATTTTTCCAAGTGCACGGTATGTGATTTCACCATTTCACATGGAATTTTTTCTTTTCGTTGCGCTAAGTCCATTTTTGTTGTGCATTGTCTTTTGATGTCTGGTGCGGTAAGCCCCATGTTGTTGCACGCGGTCTTCTGATGTATGGTGTAGTAAACCCCATGTTGTTACGCTCAATATTCTGATGTCTGACACAATCTTTTTTTTTCCTATATACATATCTCTTTACTGCGCAGTAACTTCCTAAGTACTAGGAGGTCGATTGTCCCTATACAGTTTCAGTCATCTCTCGTTGATCATTCTTCTAAGTTCTATACCTCTGATATATGTCAACTGTACTACTCCCCCATCTATGACAATATTCACTTCGTATGGTCCCAACCAATGCATTCTGAATTTTCCTGGGTGATGAATAAATTTATTGTCATATACTAAGACTAGGTCTCCTGCCTTGAAACTCTTACTTTTAATGTGTCTATCATGCCAAGCTTTGTCCCTTGCTTTCTTTAATTCTTACTGAAATCCTGCTATAATCCTATATTCTTCCATCACCATCAACTGAATTAGCCTTTATTGTACTACGCCTCATTCTGTCATGTTAGTGATTGATGTTACACGCAGACTAGGTACCAAAAATTCTAATGGCACCACTGCTTCTTGTCCATACACCAACCTGAATGGTGTTTTCCCTGTCAAATTTTTGCATGTATTCATGTATGCCCATAATACTATTGGTATCTTCAAGTCCCAATTGTTCCTATTAACATTGAATATATTTTTCAATGCATTCTCTAGGATCTTATTAAAGGCTTCCACTGTTCCATTTTCTTGAGGGTGATATGGTGTACTCTTTTGATGATAGACTTCAAAATCCCTAGTCATAGCCTTGATAGTGCTATTTATGAAGTGAGTGCCTTGGTCACTCATCAAAATCCTTGGGCATCCAAATCTAGTGATCACTTGCTCAAACAAGAAGTATGTTGATGTCTCTGCACTTCAATATTTTATTGGTGTTGCTTCTTCTTCCCATCTCGTTAAGTAATCTGTCATAGTAATGATATACCTTTCTCCTGACCACTTTGATGGTGGATTAATTGGTCCCACAAAATCTATTTCTTATTTGTCGAATACTTGCAAGGTTACATGTGGTCTTAGGGGCATATCATCCTATTTATTACTTTTTCCAACTCTCTGACATACATCACATCTCTGGAAGTAGTCCTTTGCATCTATGTGGATGGTCGACCACCATAGTCCTGCACGAAATACCTTTTGTGTGGTATATTTTCCTGCATAATTTCCTTCGGCTATTCCCTCATAGGCCTCTGCTAGAATCCTAGGCCTCTCATGTTCTAGTACACATCTTCTCAAAATGCAGTCTTCACCCATCTTGTATAAATGTCTTGCAATAATTTGATAGTCTGCAACTCTGACTACCATATTTTTCTTATGTGCAATGTTTAATTATTATAGCATGGTCCATGTACTCAAGTATTGAATGATGTCAACAAAATATTCATCAGCTACTTGGACTAAAAATAACTGTGCATCAGGGAAGTTGTACTCTAAATTCGTAGGTTCTTCTTCATTGGTGATCCTTGACAGGTGATCAGGTCCTGCATTCAACTTCTTTGTTTTGACTATCACTTCAAAGTCAAATTCCAGAAACAACAATAACCATCTACATATTCTCCCCCCCAACACTAGCTTATTCACTAGGTATTTGAGGGTAGAATGATTTGTGAACATTTTAAAGTGTTTCCCAAGTATATAGTGTCTAAAATTATGCAGTGCATATACCATTGCTAAGCTTTCTCTTTCTATAGTGTTGTAGTTCTTCTCTGACTCTGACAATTTTCTACTTACAAATTCTATAGGATGATCTAACTTTCTCGCTCCTGGTTGTGCCACAATAGCTCCAATTTCTATCGCTAATGCATCTACATGCACATGAAATGTATTTTCCCAATCTAGGAATAATAGTATTGGTGTTGTTACCATCTTCTCTTTTAAAGTGTCCAATCCTCACTGATAATCCTCATTCCATTGAAATTTACTATCTTTCCTCAACAGTTTCTCCATCGACGCAGTGATCTACACATACCCTTTTATGAATTTCCTATAGTAGCATGTGTGTCCCAATGTTTCTCTCAATTGACGTATTTATTTTGGTGGTGGTAAATTGGCAATCACTGCAATCTTGGAAGGATCTACTAGCAAGCCTTGTTTTCACACTGTATGGCCCAATAGTATACCAAAAGGTGTCCCAAAGATGCACTTCTTGATATTTAATTATATCTGACACTTCCTACATCTTTCCAACATGAACCTTAACACCTCTACATGATCTTTCAACATACTGTATTCTATCCAATCATCTAGATATACCTCTAAAAATTGAGGATGAACTCTTTGAATGCAGTTATGACTACTGTTGAGAATATTTTTGGTGCATTCTTCATTCCAAAAGGCATGATTGTGTACTGGTAGGATCCCCATTCTGTGGAAAAAATGGTATTGTACATGTCCTCTGGAGATATCTTGATTTGATGGTAGCCTGAGAATCCTTCTGTGAATGAGTATGATTCCTGGCCTCCTATATTCTCTAATACCTCATCTATGAAAGGGGTAGGAAAAGTTTCATGTAGGAAAGCATCATTCAATTTCCTGAGATCTACACATAACCTTATCCCTCTCTGCTTCTTCTCCTGAACTATCATAGGGCTTACCCATTGACATTCCTCCACTTGTTCTATGATTCCAGCTTCCAATATTCTGTCAATTTCTACTTTTAATTTTTGCTTGTATATTAGGTTCAGTCTATATGGTCATTGTCTGACTGATCTAGCCTTATATTTGAGGGGTATCTTCATCTCACCTAGCTCTCCTTCTATGCCTTTCATTTATGTGAACATTGTTGGAAATAGGTCACTGTACTTGCATAGAAACTCTATTATTCTTTCTACTGTTTTCTCATCTGAGTAGTCTCCAATGTTGGCTATTTTAGGATTCACATTTGTCCCAATATTGGATTTCTTCATCTTGATCGGTGCAACAAACACTTATTATTCCATAGGTGGACCTTCCACCTCTCTTTCGCCTTCAACTTCTGTAATCTGAATGTTGCGAGGGTCATCTTCATCTAGTGCTTCTTCCTACACATGGTAGAATGATAGTAGTTCTTTCATTTTCTATTTGTTCTTTTGTTGGTACTCTATGTTGGGGTTCTCATGTTCAAATGATAAAGTGACTATAAAATTATGTTTTAACACTGTCCATTCTATAGTGCCTCTGCACAATTCCTGGTCTACATATCAGTTTGTTGGAATTCCTTCCAATGTGTGAATGAAGTGATGAGGCCATTCCTCTGGTGGTGTCATTCTCCATAGTGTTTTTCACTTCTACAAGTGTTATGTTGGTGTCCCATATCCATCATATCTCTGCAGTTGGTTTCTTCCTTGTTCTATGCCAAATCTAATGTGTAGTAATTTCTTACATTGGTACCAATCCTTGACCGTCTCTTTGTGTACACCCCACCATCTTGCAGGTGTTTCCTTGAGTGCTATATCCAGAGATAAGAGCCTATGATTTTCTAACACTTCCTCTTCGTATCCTATTAATAATTCTTCTAAATCATTTACCCCATGAAAGTTGGGAGGTTATCTTATCTCTGTATCTACCCATCTTACTGCGTGATCTATTCTTGCGCACCTTCTTGTGGAGACTTCATGTAATCTTTGTTGCCAATTATCCAACCCTGTATCTGAGTCTGATGCACATGATGTGACACATATCCAACTAAGTACCCCATATGCAGTTGGATTCACATAATCTTCTTCTCGCGTAGTGGTTCTGTATAACTACTTAATTTTCTCCAGGTCTAAACAAGTGGGTTCTACAAACCTTTCTCCTTTTGATGGATCTAATGGCGCAATGAATCTATACTCTCCTGAATCGAATTTCATCTTCCTCGTCTTCAAATTGATTATGGATTGATTATCAAACGCCCAATCCAAGCCAAGAAATTCTAGATAAGGTGTTGTGCCATCCAATATTTCTATCACTTCGAAATTTGCTTTAGTGCACACTCCATCCAAATCTACTGTCACACCTTTTAGCCTCCCAATTGGAGTAACCCTGTGTTGATTTGCTAGTTTCAGATGAACCATTGAATATACTAATGTGGGATCTCCCATAAATTTCCATGTCTTTTTGGGTATCACATTCACTTCAGAGCCTAAATCTAGTATGATGTCCCCCATATTGAAATATCCAATGTTGGCGTTCAGTCTGAACTCTCTTCTTGTTCTCCTCCTTGTATGCAAACGATTAATTGTTTTATGTTCTACATTTCCCTCTAAATATGTGCTACATCTTTTGAACATATTTTGTAACACTTTAACAGTTGATGGATCATTTAGTAGTTTAACACAGGATTGCAGAAAAGCCTTTATGGTACTTACTTGTCCTACGGGTTGTGATTCATTGATGTCATCTAGCGATGAATTCATCTTGTACGTTGGTATGTCTCGAGTATGTTGTGCAATTGATGTAGATGAAATGTATGGCTTCAAGAATTCTTGTTTGGCTTTCTTGAATATTCCCTTTTTGTTCTACGCATCAAACTTCTTATGTGGTTCAGCATTATTCTTCAACCATTGGTGTTGTGTTGGATCTTGTCTTACTACGTCATCTCTTGTCTTAACTCCTCCATGTGTAACTATGTTGATATTTCTTCCATAATCCATCACTTCTATAGAAATCCATTGAACATTCTAATTGTTCTTATTTCTCTTTTCCCGGATCTTCCCCAATAGTGTCGGACAATATTCTATGTCATGGTTGGATGCGTGACAATACATACATGTCACAAGTGGAAGTGGAAATTCTCTTGCATAATTCCCTAGTTGTTGAAATTTATGGCATACCACCAGTCCTCCAACTCTTCCAAATCTTCCTCTACCTCGTCCTCCACCTCTGTAGCCAGCTCGATCTCCTCATGGTACATTGTACTGGGGCACTTGGTTATACTGCACAAGATTATGTTGTGGTTGTGTGGTATTGTATTGCGGTTGCGCAGTGTTATATTGTTGTGACGTAGTGTTATATGGGGATGGTAATTGGTTAAAATATGGTGCAGCTTTCCCTTTCATCATCTCTTCCTTCACCCTATAGGTGTCTGATGTTCTTTCCCTCATCGGCTCCATTTTCTTGCAATCTTTATCATCGTGGCCTACTGACTTGCAAAAGTTGCAATATGAACTCTTAGGAACTTTCCGGTAGTCATGCATCATCGGATAATGATATGGATCATTCCCTTATGTCTTAAAAATATCACACCATAGTCCTCCTGATGTAAAAAGGTTTGGAAATCCTGTTTCCATGTATTACGCGAACGTTGGGCATTCATTCTTTTGGTGTCCTTATGTCCTACATGTGGTACACCAAACGAATTCTCTTTTGTCCTTACTCATGTTCTGGTTTAGTTGAAATGTTAGATTCTTTAGGTCTTCCTTGAGTTCCTCTATTGACATATCTGTCTTATGATATTGGTTCTCTTCTAGTTGCAAGGATGACTGCAGAGCCTCTGCCTGGGTCTAAAACTTATGTTGTCGCAAAGGGTATTTCAAATGTGGTAGTAGTGAATTGAAAAACAAATTCCTATGTTGCATATCTGTCATGACATACTTTAGCTTTCCCTTCAATCGTTTGAATATATAGTCAATATGTTGCATAGATTCTCCCAGTTTCTATATAATCTCTATCATCTCATTCATGTATTGATCCTCTGAGAAAGGATTCTAGAATTCATTTATCAACAGATTCCTGATATACACAATCATTCTGGTTGTTCCTGGTGGACTGTTTGCAGCTAATCGCATGTACCAATCTAGTGTGTGGTCTCTTAATGTGATGTATAACTACACAAGTTTGGTATCCTCATCTATGATCTACTTTTCTTCCCAGATATTTTCACAGATGAACAAGTGCTTCTCAGGGTCCTCCAACACATCTCCCTTGAATTCTGGTAACCTGATGGTGGGATCATGTCTTTCCATCCTGAATGTTGAAATACTACCTCTGCATGGTGTATATCCTTGACTAATACTTCCCTAACTAGCTCCCCTAATTTTTTCTCCCTATGTAGATGTACTTATTGTTTTGTTTCTTCCACTGAAATTCAGTTTCCTAAATGATGGTGTTATTTATCGTGTATTAGTCGCACATGGGTTTATGGATTCCACATTGATACTGATATGGATAGGAGTTCTTCCTTCAGTTTCTTCTCTTGGAACTCTTTTATTCCTTTCATATGTCATGCGCAGGATTTCCTCAATCTGCTCCACAATCTGAATATCCTCTACCTATTTTTCATCACTTTCCAAGCCTTCCCTCGCGGCTATGGCTCTCTTCTTATAATTCATCTTATATTGGTAGGGTACTCCACTGTGCATTCTTCCAATTGTTTCCATGATATTCTTGATCTGGTCTTCCTCCATCATGATTGGATCCAAGACCTTCTCCTTCTTCCCTTTATCCATATCTTCCTCCATTTCTTCGTCTCTTGTCAGTGCTTCCCCCTCCCCCCATGCACGCAGGGAATTTTAGTTGTCTAAATCCATTGTCATTACACCTTTGTTATACAGTAACATATTAATGTAAGTATACATCGATATGATATACCTACCTTGATGTCCCTTCAGTAAATATTGATCTGATCTGTTGTAATACTTTGTAGTATCTATTGGAAATTCTGTGATAAATCGTGCAACAATGTTGAATACTTCATCCAAGTTGTTGAATACATACTTGTCCAAGTATTTTCCTGGTGTTAACTTCGAGTTTCTGTTATCTTTATGCGCAAATTCCAGATCCTTTGTTTTCAACCATCTCTCGATATCTACCTTCGTCGGGTTCCATGGTCTCAACATCCCTTTTATATTCTCATTACTTTAATGTTTTGTCGCCAAATATGACATTCTTTTTATGCTTCTTCAACAGATCTCATTCAATCAATCCCATTTTGTTCCAAACGGTAACGAAACCATTTGTTGGTTATTTACTTTATCTACTATGATATTACTTTAATTTCAAAAGTTGAACCAGGTTCATATTTGAACAATCTTCCAACAAAATCCCTCTAAACCTATCGACCCCCTGGTAAACCAGAAGGCAACGTAGTACACAGGGTGCATTGTGCAGTCTCACTCGAGATAGTTCTATGGGTGGCTGCAATGTTCAGATGCTTGAAACCTAGGAATGAGTGGGGATCTGTGATTGCACTCTGTGATCTTCATTCATTTACTATCTCATACATCTATATTTATTAGACTATCATTCTTACTCATAAATGTAACATATAAGATCTAACTAATTTACTAGTTCATTTATCTAACATCTATTCATCGACTCCAAAGAAGATACATAACATTTAGTCACATAACGTAGGGTCTACTATGGTTCACCTCTCCTGGGCTACGTCCACAAAGATTTGTTTATTCTTCTCTTTTATTATTTTGGTTTCAACACTACAACACCTCGCGCCTTACAAATCTTCATCAAAATAGGTCGAGATATTACAATGAGGTAGACTAGATAACACCAGGATCCTCATCCCCCGATCTAAGCCTCAAGATCTACCTTAGTCCCTCTCCTTATTTCAACAACTTACAAAAATAGATCAGATTAGTAGTATGATAACAATGACAAAAAACATGACATCCAACTCCGAACCTCCGAACAACAGAACCCCTACCTAGACCTCCTGGGTATCTACTTATACATGTTCTTGGATTACTAGCCATTACATATTCTTACCAAAACCCTAACCCTTACATGGTTAGGTCTTCTTGCATGCTTTCCTCACATGCTTTCCTCCTCTGCATGAGTGCTTTTGTTGTGCGTGCTGCTTTTCTTCCCAGTTGTGTTGTGCTTTATTCTCCAAAATTATTCTTTATTCCAAAATGGGCTTGCACCCAACAATAGTTGTGTTAGATTCATGGATTTCCATTGTCTAAGAGTACCTATACTGATGTTTATCTGAAGTATTAATGTTTAATATGTGTGTGTGTGTGTGTGTGTGTGTGTGTGTGTGTGTGTGTGTGTGTGTGTGTGTGTGTGTGTGTGTAAATTGTGTATATGTGCCTAATGGCCATGATAGACCTTTTTTTCTTGATTGTTGTTGATTTATTGTACATAATCAAATACTTTAGAAAGAAAATTATAAACAAACGATATTGAATTTTATGCTACTATGATGAGTATAAAGAATAAAAGTCCCAATTACAATCTCTCCTCTACGATCAAAGAAAGATGGTTGATACAGTAGATCGCAAAATATTTGAAATATATTTATTACAGTCAATAGGATGCTGAAAAAAATATTACATTTTTTGGTTTTCCATAGAGCCAAGAACTCCATAGCTAGTCTAAGCAAAGTTTTTAAAATACTACATAAAACTGTCTATAACGGAACTGAGTGCGCGCATGGACTGGTGGAAGGAAAATGGAACCTGAATACTTTTTGTGGACAAGCCACTTCTTTCACCAAGTGCAGTGTCATTTCTCCCAACCTGCAAAAACAACAATATGATGGTATTACTAACTTGCTAATGTCCAAACCATTTAAATAATTAGATAAATAAAATGAGTCAAAGCTTAACTTATTTTAGTTTACGATTGAATATCGAACTATCTTTGTTTTCCTTGCGAAGCAGTCGATCCATGACTCGGGAGGGGGAGTGGGTACTTAATCCATATGATGGGTTCCCTCGCAAGAAAAAGGGACCCATCATCAATTTATATCCATGAAAAAATTATTTACTTGCGAAAGAAATAAAAGAAAAACAAACTTCTAATCAAGTTATGTAGCTTTGATATCCCTGCACATGTTTTTAGATTATAAAATAAAGAGAACATTTATAAAAAGAAGTACAAACTGTAATCAAGACAAATATTGGGATAATAAATGATTTTAACATAGAGGTAGCTATAGCAAGCTAAAATAGTACCAATTAACCAATAAGTATTACTTCCTAGAAATTACCAAACCCCATACAGAGGGCCAAAAGAATATTATGGAGAAGATAACATTTAAAGAACATAGTTACATTTTGTTTCCTTAATACATAGATGGTTTCTCTGACAAAGAGGATGCTTGCAGAAAATAAAGTATTAAATTAAAAGGTAAGTATAGAGAGACATGGGACANTATCTATCTATCTATATATATATATATATATATATATATATATATATATATATATATATATATATCGGTAATAATCATAGTAAGAAATTTTAAATCGAAAAGCATTGCAGAGACACAAAGGAGGTGATATTGGTGCATAGAATTTATAGTAAGAATCTAATTTCATAGGTTAAAGTTTAATAACACAAACGTATTCAAACCCTATGAATTTATTTCCTTGTGCATTCAACGGATGATGCGGCAAATGAAATTGCAAGTATAGGATACAACTTACAATGAACAAGAATATGATTTTTGTCTTTAGTACAGATATGTCAAATGCAAGAAGTCCTTACAATATGTCGATGAAAACTTTAACTATTGCAGATGGAATAGTAAGTAAAATAATTCCCATCGTATTATCTTTAATCATTAACAAAAATAGAATTATTCTAAATAAAGACGAATGTCTAGGTTAGAGAAAAATCCAGGAAAGGCATTACAGAGATAATCAAAGCTCTTGATGGGAATGAACCACGATTTTCTCATTCAGAGAGATTCTTTAAACTAATAGACAGAGTTAAAACATGAATTTACTTACAGATTTTAAAAACTATCGATGTTTGTCACAAATCTAATAAGTGTATGATGCCTCGAGGTTACAGTCGAGTGTTTGTATGAAAGAATAATAGTATAACCATTCGTCAAGGAATTTTCATCCAAAGTCCACTTGTAAAGGTCTGTAGACTGACAATTACTTCTTACACAACAACCTCTAGACAAAGGTAGCAGGTCTAACGACCTTGATACAGACTTAAAAACTAGAACGAGAAAGATTGCAAAGGGTTTAGATTACAACCATAGTGATTTCTGACCACGGTTTGACTGGGAAGGAACCCAAAGGATTATGGGCTTGAAGATTTATGGCCACAAGAGAAGAAAACACAGTAAACTTATCAAACCCAAAATAAAAATTTAAAGGGTTTAACCTAACATACAAGTAAAATCTTTATCGCAGTGGAACCTCGAACGAAATGCTACGGAAGTGAAATTTTTATGTGATATCCACCCTCAAAGACAAAAAAAAAGAGAGCATAAGGTATGTGACATAAACACACGCATAATGCATTTGCACCCGAAAAAGGACCCATTTGCATAGAGAATATGTTTTCTCAAAGAAATGCATTGCACCAGAATGTAGATTTTAACGTTATACAATATTTGTTGCAAACATATTTTCAATAAAAGAACAAAAAAGATATAATGGAAAATACAAACGTTACACAAATAGTTTTCTTTGGATAACCAAATCGGGAAAACCAACATCTTCTATATTCATTCATTGTGATACATTGTTTATAATACAATATACATATAGGAGCTAGTGGCATCCAAAACCCTAACCCAATGACCTGGATTAGTCAACAACCCTAATTCCTTAACTAGAAATAGAAAACCATTGGCAAAAAACCATGTGCCGAAAAACTACCCAAAAATGGACATAAAAATCGAGGCAACATGAAAAACAAGGAAAAAATGAGACATGTTTCTCGAGGAAAAACCAATTCTCGGTGGCACTGCCCTTGGACCCCCACAAGGGAGGATTTCTCCCCCCTGTACCCCCTCAAACTCCTGTACGGGCCTGTCACAACATAGAAACTACTACTCGTGCAACAAATATAACACGTACCCAACAAAGACAGAGAATACTTTGCTTAAATATTTGAGTGAGAACACATAACTCCAAAGAACTCTTATGAATTGGTTTACACAGAGAGAAGTTTACTTACTGTGCCTATGAAGATCCCCGCTAGAGCGACATTGCTACCATTCCTCATAGATTCAAAACACTATCATCGATCGCAGAGAGTAAATAAGACCCAAGGGACAACTACAAGGGGCATAATGGCACCTCAAGCCCCTCGGTAGTGGCGAAGAGTGACTCGTACGCCACCCCACACCTTTCCATGTGAAACTGACTAAAGTAGCGAGCCCACAGTGGAAAGTTCTCTGTAGTGTCAGGCCTAGAGAGTACTACATAGTTATATCTCCATTAATGGACCTACCCTAATGTAAATGCCTACAGCTATAACATCCTAGGTTCAGACCTGACCTGGAATCCACCTCAAATACGTTTTACAGACCACTTAAATGTTGTATTGAATATGTTTAACCAAGGATCAAGTGTATAAAGTTAACATATGTGCAAGGTTATAACCTTTTTAGAATGTGTACATCATATACCACATTTAAATTATAGATCGTTACACTATGTACAATTGGTTTTGATATGGATACGATAATTACCCCTAACATGGTTCTATACTATGATAGCTATGTCTCCTAGTCCACTAGGGTTATAACCTTGTTGCTATAGATTTCTTCACTTGCATGTTTTTATAATATAGTTATGGCACTAATGCAATATGGATAGTATGGGTATGTGTAACCCTAGTATATATGCTATGGATATTGACAATCATAGTTACTATTTTCACAATGGAATCAAATGTATGACTCTAATTACAGTAGCATGGTTTTTCATAGTAAACTAGGTTATGAACCAATCTAATGAAAAACACTATGATTTAATTTAATGGATAATAACAACAATATTTTTGTTGGACTTTAAATCTCCTATAGAATTTTAGGATGAATATTCCAGTAGAGTAAAAACTTTTATGCGCACAAACAATGAATAAGATGTAAAGGGAATATTTCATGTGTCACAAACAGTTTTGTTAGACTTTAGTTTCCTAGTCAATTTTTTTATTTTTTTTTAGTGAAATTTGGGGTATGTTACATATGGTATTATAGTTATTGGTTACAACACTTGGACCTTAGGGAAACACTAGAAAAATATTTTTATTGAAGGAAAAATCTAAAAAACAATATTTATGGTTACAAAAAAAAAAAAAAATTGTTTCCTATGAAAATGTCAGCACAGAATGAAGGAGGAGACAAGCCTGAGGGGAACGAAAAAATCAATATCTTCCTAGGAACCCAGAACATCACAGTAAGGGAATTTCATCCACCCAAGTATTGGAAACAATGAGGAACCTTATTATAGAATTGCAAGTGTTTAAAGATGATAATGAAAAGTTGAAGAAAGCTCAAGAAGATCAACTGGAAATAAATGAAATGTTGCTACGTAGTATAGTAACAAAGAAGAGTCCAAAAGACAATGAGAGGGAAGAAGAGGTTGAAAAAAATTCCTCAAGGAATCCTAGTCCCGAAATAGAAAAATAAGACAACTCTTCCGAGGACACACGCACGACAAAAAAGAAGGCATCTACATGAAAGAAAAGAAAACAAGTGGACACCCTAAAAGGTGAGCTCAAAAAGATAAAACCCTCCACCTTCGATGGAGAATCAAATACTGGTGAGGAAGTTGAAGAATGTTTTTTAGACATTAAGAAATACTTTCATATTTATAATTACTCTACTAATATGAAGGTTAGAATTGCCATCTATAACTTAAAAGGAAAAGCTAGTATCTGGTGGCAAGACCTAAAGCTAGCAAAAGGATTGAAGGAAAAAAGAATGGAATGGTCAGAATTCAAAAAGTATTTCAAGAAGCAATACTTATCAAAAAGTTATTACGAAAGAAAAACTAAGGAATTTTACGAACTACGACTAGGAAAAATGGCTATGGAGAATATGATAAATAACTTCCTAGATCTATTGAGTTTTGTGCCTTACATCAAAGAAGATAAGGTAAATATACAAAGGTTCTTAATTTGTCTACCACGGTATTATAAGGAAATAATTGAATCTGATAATCCTAAGTCTTTAAATGAAGTTTTAGGAAGGATTGAATGTGCTATGAACAGTACAAACAGAGATCTAAAATTCCCAAGGCATGGAAAGATAAGAAACATGACAAAATGAATTAGTGCAAGAAAGGTTTCCAACCATCCACTTTCTGTAACATGGAAAAATGATTTCAAAGGAAGGACTATCACTCCAATAGACAGAATAATAAAGGAGGAAATAAACCAATTAATATGGGATTCAAGAAGGTAGGGGATAGCCCGAGAGAAACATTGAAATGTTGAGAGTGTGAAGAACCCCCCCTTCAGAGAAATTTTCCACGCCTAAACCCATCAACAAGAACTTCAGTCCATAATATTCAAGAGGCTTCAATAGTTGGAGACATTGGTAGAAGCGTTCATAAGATAAATGCAGCTCTGGATGGCAAATAGGCAGATCACCAATCCACTATTGTGGAAGTTGAAGGTAAAATTCATTTCAAAAATGTTTCTATACTAAATGACCCAGGAGCTAGTCTGAGTTATATTACTCTAGCTTTAGTACAATCAAACAAGTTAAAGAAGTTAAAACATGCTAAATATTGGTTAGTACAACTAGAAACAGGGACCAAAAGAAAGTTAACATAATTTATTTATGATTGTGAACTCAGTATAAATGGTCAGAGTACAAAGTTAAATATGAATGTGTTACATTTAGGGTCGTATGATATAATTATCAGAATGGACTTCTTAGAAAAACATAAAGTGATATTAAATTGTTATAAAAAATCATTTGTGTACAAGGATGAAAATAATACATCAAGAATAGTATAAGGAATCAGAAAATCAGTTTCAGTTAGTAAAATATCAACAATGAAATTTAATAAATGCATTAATAAGGGTTGCCAAGTGTATGTTTTTCAAGTAACTAATCTCTTAGAGAAAGAAAACAAACCAATTTTGGAAGACTTTGCGGTTCTACATGGGTTCATAGATGTATTTATGGAAGAAATAACGGAACAACCTCCAAGGAGAGAGATAGATTTCTCTATCGATCTACTACCTGGATCTTCCCTAGTGTCCAAGGCACCTTATATAATGAGTGTACCTGAAATAACAAAACTGGAAATTCAGTTAGAAGAACTGTTAGATAAAGACTATATCAGACCAAGGGTTTCACCTCAGGGAGAACCAGTTTTGTTTCTTAAAAAGAGAGATGGAACGATGAGACTGTGTATTGATTATCTTCAACTGAATAAAATGATGATTAAAAATAAATACCCTCTACCTAGAATCAACGATCTCTTTGACCAGGTTGGAGGAGAAAAAATATTCTCTAAGCTAGATTTGAGATATGGTTATCATCAAGTTAGGATAAAGGATGAAGACGTAAAAAAAACAACATTTAGAACACGTTATGGACACTATGAATTTGTAGTGATTCCGTTTGGACTTACTAATGCACCAACAATTTTTATGTGCTTGATGAATAGTATATTCAGTGAGTATCTAGATAAATTTGTACTGATTTTTATTGATGATATTAGTTTATTCAAAAACTAAAGAAGAACATGAATAACATCTAAAAATAGTATTACATACTTTAAGATAACATAAGTTATATGCTAAGTTTGATAAGTGTGATTTCTACCAAAGAAAGATACAATATCTAAGGCATGTAATATTAGAAGATGGTATTGCAGTAGACCCGGAAAAGATTAAATTCATTATGGAATGGACTATTCCTAAAGATGTAACAGACATAAGGTCATTTATGGGGATTACCGGTTATTACCAGATGTTTATCGAAGGATTTTCTAGAATTTCCTATCCGATTACATCACTATAGAAAAAGGGAATAAAATTTAATTGGTCGCAAAAATTCCAAGACAGTTTTGATGAACTAAAGGGACTGTCAACTACAACACTTATCCTAAAGGTAGAATATCTAGATAAAGAATTTACAGCTTGTGTGGATGCAAGTAAAGAGGGATTAAGAGGTGTTCTAACACAATATGGACACGTCATATGTTATAAATCATGAAAATTGAAAGAACATGAATGAAACTATGTCACTCATGATCTAAAATTACCAGTTGTGATTCATGCATTAAAAATGTGGTGACATTATTTAATGGGGAGAAAAATTGTGTTACTAACTGATAATAGTGGTGTAAAACATATGTTCAGTTAGTAGGATCTCAATGCAATACAAGCGAGATGGTTGGCCTTTTTAAGTGAGTTTGATTTTGAAATACAATACATCAAGGGAAAATAAAATAAAGTCATAGATGCACTAAGTCAAAGGACTGATGGGAATTATGAAGTAATTATTATCAAGGTAGAAAATGATATTGAGGATAAGATAAAATTTGCAAGCAAAAATGATGAAAATTACATCAAAACAACAAAACAATTGCAAGGAAATGCAGAAAATATGCACACAACAAATCTTAGTATAGATAAAAATGGATTGTTAAGGTTCAAAGACAGGTTATATGTACCTAAATCTACTAAATTAAAGATGATGATTATGGACAAACTGCACAAAAATCCATATTCTGGTCATCGAGGATACCAAAAAATGATTATAGCCTTAAGAAAACAATTTTATTTTCATAACATGGAAAATGAAACAGTTGAATACTTATCTAAATGTTTATATTGTTAACAGGTAAAGGTTGAGCATCAACATCCGACAACACTGTTACAACCTCTTCCTATACTCGAATGGAAATGGGAAATTATTTCGATGGACTTCATCACAAGTTTTCATAAGACTCAAAGACACAATGATTTGATTACGGTAGTAATTGATAACCTAAGTAAGTCTGCACATTTTATACCTATGAAATCTACTTAAAAAGCGATTAATATCACTAAATTTTTTATGAAAGAAATATTTAGGTTGCATGGAGTTCCAAAGATGGTGATTTCAGATAGAGATGTCAAATTTACATCCAGTTTTTGGAAAGAATTGTTTGCAGGTTTAAATACTAAATTGAATTTCAACACAAGTTACCATCCACAAACAGATGGGAAAATTGAACGAACAAATCAAATTATCAAATACATGTTATGAATGTATGTAAGGACAAAACCAGATAAGTGGGAAGACTATCTACACTTAGTTGAATTCAAATACAATAATGGGTACCAAGCATCAGCTAAGATGAGTCCCTTCAAAGTTTTATACGGAAGGAAATGCACAACCTCGATCAGTTGGGATAATCTGATCAACGGGATTATGGTTGGACCAGAAATGCTCCAAGAAATGGAGAGAATGGTAAAAAGGGTACATCAGAACTGAAAGAGGCATAAGGTCGATAGAAAAGCTATGCAGATCTAAAAAGGAGACATCAGGAATTCAAAATTGGGGAGCATGTATATTTGAAAGTCAAAGAAAGAAGAAGTTCCATAAAGATAGGAAATTGTTCCAAGTTGGTGCCAAGGTTTTGTGGTCCTTTCAAGATCTTAAATTGAATCGGAACAATGGCATATCAACTGGCACTTCCTGCAAACTCAAAATTTCATAATGGTTTTCATGTTTCATTATTGAAAAGATATATTCATGATCCTACTCACGTCATTGATTGGAACATGGTGCAGGTGGAACCAGAAGGCAAGTTCCAAGAGCAACCTCTATGCATTCTAGACAGGAAAGAAATAGTACTTCAGAATAGAGCCATTGCCCAAATAAAAGTGCAATGGAAGAACTTTAGTCCTGAGGAGGCCACTTGGGAATTGGAAGAAGATATGCAAAAATATTATCCAATTATGTTCCAAGAGATGATTGAACACTAAGGACAGTGTTATACTTAAGAAGGAGAGGATGTGATATCCTCAAATTATTAGAAAATAAATAAATTCCAAGTTGAATTTAGAAATAAATTTCCATTTATGGAAATTCAAATTTAGAAATAAATTTCCATTTATGGAAAATCTGAATTTGGAATTTTGGGAATATGTAATTATTATTTTTATGACTGTTGGACAAAATTTTGACTTTCCCAACTGTCCTCTTTGATGGACACATGTATGAGACAAACTTTTTAATAAATTAAATGTTGGAAGACATATGGAACAGTCGGGTTAAAAATAGTTGACTATGACTCCATGGGTGGGGAACAAGTTTGAGATAACTCAGAGTTGATTTTTACAAGTGTTAGAAGTTGAGTTCTATCACTAGCAGCCCCTGAAAATCAGGGATTTGTAAAGATGCAAATTTCCTAGGCACAAGATAAATACAACATATGTGGGAGGCAGGACATTGCTTAGTATGTTGAGGAATGAGAACCGTTTTGTTGTTATGAACACATATGGTGTGAGGAAAAAGATATTTTGAACTGTTGAAGTTGATAGTGGCTAAGGAGTGTGACTCAGTTCACCCTTATGGAGTCATGGTCAGTCTATGGGGTGATCGGGACAAGTGATCGTGTTTTTTATGTTTCTACGCTTGGGTGGAACGTGGTTGTTCCATTTGTTTCCCAGCATCAGTATTAAAATATGTATCTCAATTATGCACTTTTATTGTTGATGTTATATTGTGGATGTTATCTGATTAATACTATGCTTTAGATTCCACATATATAAATCATAATCTATTTAAGTAGAATGCATATTCATGTTAGATTTGTGCCTTGGCACTGTGTAAGAGTAACTGTACTGATGTTTATCTCAAGTATTAATGTTTAGTATATATATATTTATATATAAATATCAAAATTATGTATATGTGCCTAATGGCCATGATAGATCTATTTTTCTTGGTTGTTGTTCATTTACTATACATAATCAAATACTTCAGAAAGAAAACTATAAAGAAACAGTATTGAATTTTCTGCTATTATGCTGAGTATAAAGAATAAAAGTCACAATTACATTCTCTCCTCTATTATCAAAGAAAGATGTCGGATAGATTAGATCGCTGAATATTTGAAATATATTTATTACAATCAATAGGACACTGACCAAAATGTTACGTTTTTGGGTTTTCCATAGACCCAAGAACTCCATAGCTAGTCTAAAAAGAGTTTTAAAAAGACTACATAAAATTGTCTGTA
Organism: Picea engelmannii; assembly: GCA_009831015.1. Lineage (NCBI taxonomy): Eukaryota > Viridiplantae > Streptophyta > Pinopsida > Pinales > Pinaceae > Picea > Picea engelmannii. The sequence goes on along the minus strand of ML810513.1, from coordinate 9,199 downwards.
ACGAAAGTGAGTGTGCGCATGGACCCGTGGAAGGAAAATGGAACTTGAATACCTTTTGTGGACAAGCCGCTTCTTTCACTATGTGCACTATCATTTATCCCAACCTGCAAATAGAGAAATAGGATGGTATTAGTAACTTACTAATGTCCAAACCATTTAAATAATGATATAAATAAAATGAGTCAAAGATTAACTTATCTTATTTTCCAATTGAATATCAAACTGTCTTCATTTTCCTTGTGAAGTGGTCAATCCATGACTCAGGAGGGGGAGTGGGTGCATAATCCATCTGATGGGTTCCCTCGCAAGAAAAATGGAACCATCATCAATTTATATCCATGAAAAAATTATTTACTTGCGAAAGAAATAAAAGAAAAACAAACTTATAATCAAGTTATGTAGCTTTGATATCCCTACACATGTTTTTAGATTATAAAATACAGAGAATAGTTATACAAATAAGTACAAACTGTAATCAAGAGAAAGGTCGGGATAATAAATTATTTTAACAAAGAGGTAGCGATAGAAAGCTAAAAAAATACCAATTAACCAGTAAGTATTACTTCGCATAAATTACCAAACCCCATACAGAGGGCCAAAAGAATACTATGGAGAAGCTAACATTTAAAGAACAGATTTACCTTTTGTTTCCTTAATACATAGATGGATTCTCTGACAAAGAGGATCCTTGCAGTAAAGAAAGTATTAAATTAAAATGGTAGTTACAGAGACGCACACACACACACACACACACACACACACACACACACACACACACACACACATATATCGATAATAGTCATAGTAAGAATTTTTAAATCAAAAAGCATTACAAAGACGCAAAGGAGGCGATCTGGGTGCATAAAATTTACAGTAAGAATCTAATTTTCTAGGTTAAAGTTTAATAACACAAACATATTCAAACCTTGTGAATTTATTGCCTCGGGAATTCAACGGATGATGTGGCGAATGAAATTGCAAGTATAGGATATATCTTATAATGAACAAGAAGACCATTTTTTTCTTTAGTTCAAAGTTGTCAAATGCAAGAAGTCCTTACAGTATGCCAATGGAAACTTTAACTATTGGGGACAAAATAGTAAGTAAAATAATTCCCATTGTATTAGCTTTAATTGTTAACAAAAATACAATTATTCTAAATACAGATGAATATATAGGTTAGAGAAAAATATGGGAAAGGAATTACAGAGATAATCAAAACCATTGATAGGACAAAGACACGATTTTCTCACTCAAACATATTATTTAAACTAATAGATAGAGTTAAAACATGAATTTACTTACAGAGTTTAAAAACTATCGAAGTCTGTCACAAATCTAATAAGTGTATCAAGCCTCGAGGTTACGATCAAGTGTTAGTATGAAAGAATAATAGTATAATCATTTAGTGAGGGATTTTCATTCAGGGTCTGCCCGTAAAGGTCTCTAGACTGATGGTTACTTCTTACACAACAACCTCCAAACAAAGGTCGTGGGTGTAATGACCTCGATACAGACTTAAAAACCAGAACGATAAAGATTGAAGAGGGCTTAGCTTACAAACACAGTTATTTCCGACCACAGTTTGACTAGGAAGGAACCCAAAGGATTAGGGGCTTGAAGACTAATGGACAATAGAGAATAAAACACAGTAACCCTATCAAACCCGAATAATAAAAATTTAAAGGGTTTAACCTAACATACAAGTAAAATCTTTATCACAGTGGAACCTGGAACGAAATGCTACGGAAGTGAAATTTTTATGTGATATCCACCCACAAAGCCAAAAAAAAGAGAGCATAAGGTATGTGACTTAAAACACACATAGAGTGCATTTGCACCCAACCGAGGACGCATTTGCACAGAAAATATATTTGCTCAAAGAAATACATTGCAACAGAGAGAGAATACTCTGCATAAATATTTGAGTGCAAAGAGAGTGCATAACTTCAAAGAACTCTTATGAATTGATTTACACAGAGAGTAGTTTACTTACCATGCATGTGGAGAGCCCCACCAGAGTGCCATTGCTACCATTCCCCACAGAGCCGAATATTATCACTGGTCGTGGAGAGTAAACTAGTGAAGTGACAATGTGCAAAGGAGACCCAAGGGACAACTACGAGGGGCGTAATAGCACCTTGATACCCTAGATAGTGGGGAAGAGCGAATGGTAGGCCACCTCACACCTTGCCATGTGAAACTAACTGAAGTGGCGAGCCCATAGTGGGTGGTTCTCTGTAGTTTTAGGCCTGGAGAGTATTGGGTAGGTCTATCACCATTAATGGACCTTCCCTAACGTAAATTCCTACAACTATAACGGCCTAGGTTCATATATGACCTTTTATCCACCTCAAATACGTTTTACGAACCACTTAAATGTTGTATTGAATATGTTTAACCAAGGATCAGGTGTATAGTGTTAACATATGCGTAGGGTTATAACCTTGTTAGAATGTGTACATCGTATACCATATTTAAATTAAATATCATTACACTATCTAAAAGTGGTTTTGATATGGATATGATAATTACCGCTAGCATGGTTCTAGACTATGATAGTTATGTCTCCTAGTTTGCTAGGGTTATAAGCTTGTTGATATAGATTTCTTCACTTGCATGTTTTTATAATATAGTGATGACACTAATGCAATATGGATAGTATGGGTATGTGTAACCCTAGTTTCTATGCTATGGATATTGACAGTAATATTTAATATTTTAACAATGCAATCAAATGTATGACTCTAATTATAGTAGCATGGTTTTTCATAGTAAACTAGGTTATGAACCAATCTAATGAAAAACACTATGATTTAATTTAATGGATAATAACAACAAGATTTTTTTTGGACTTTAAATCTCCTACAAAATTTTAGGATGGATAGTCCAGTAGAGTAAAAACAATTATGCACACAAACAATGAATAAGATGTAAAGGGAATATTTCATGTGTGACGAACAGTTTTGTTAGAATTTAGTTTCCTGGTCAATTTTTATTATTATTATATTAGTGAAATTTGGGGTATGTTACAGTGCATAATGTATTTCATGTGTCATTAGCAAAGAAATATGTTCCTAAACCTAACCACATAATTCAATGGAATGTGATCCAAGTGGAACACAAAGGAGACTTTCGAGGGGAACCAATGCACATCGTGGATCGCAAATTCAAAGTACTAAGGAGAAAATATATATGCATGGTAAAGGTCCAGTGGGATTTCTACAGTCCTGAAGACCCTGCATGGGAGCACGAGGAGAGTGTGTAGGTTAAATACCCATTTGTTTTTTTACAATTTTGAAGAAAAAAAATATAAGAATGCAAGACTCCATTTTGGGTAGCTAGAGTTCTTGAACAACATCTTAAAGTCTTGGAAAACCTACGTTGGGGACCCTGATAAAAGAATGGTACAACTTGATGGAATTAGAGCAATGAAGGGGGTACATTCCTTTGGTGAGTGGGTTAATGTCACATACCCACTACGACAACCTAGAATTTTCGTCTTTTCTTCGAGGGACAAAATCCTTGAATTTCTATGGGGCCTAGCGTAGACCATCCCTTCCCTTATCCTCCTCCATGTGATCTTTGTCTATGACCATAGGCCTTACCAAAACGACGCTTCTAGCTTTCGCGTTTCAGGATTTCTGTGTGCGAGCTCTCCCTAGCTCCCTATCCCTTGAAATGCCGAAACCCGAAATGGGGTTAACGAGCTCCTTGGCTCCCCTTTTTCCTACTCCATGTGATCACCTCAGTGAACACACGCTAACACCAAATGGCGCTACCGAAACTCAACTTTCGAGATTCTTTTTGCAAGGAACCCTTGTTCCTTCAATCCCTGAAACCCGAAAGCCTGGTATCATCCGAATCTATGGTCCATATCGTCGACTTGATCAATGGCTCAGATTAAATCCTGGCATTCTACCTTTCAGGATTTTGGTGGGGTCTTCACTCCTATTTCCCCAATCTCCAGAACCACGAAATATTTATATCTTCACCACACGTCCTCTACAAATGGATGGTCCAGATTCTTTCGGGACTCCTTCTTCCTACCACATGACCCTGTCCTGTGACCTAGGGCTCATCCACAGAGCATGTCGGGGTTTCGTGTATCAAGATTTCGTGACTTGCGAAAACAAGGGGTCTTCCCCTTTGGTTTCCCGAGTGCCAAAACGCTGAAACTTATTCACGCTAAACCGATTCGGGGTTTCGCATACTGAGATTTCACGACTGGAAAAACAAGGGGTCTTGCCCTTTGGTTTCCCGGGTGCCGAAACGTCGAAACTTATTCACGCTAAACTGATGGTCCAGATCACTCATGGATCAACGACCATGATCACGTTGCAATTTAAAAAATCGTGAGTTCGTGCAGTCCTACCCTTTGACCACTTCAAGTCGTGAGTCAGTGAAATGATACCCGACTACCACGTGTCCTATGCCGATGGATGATTCTGAATACTTCGGGACTTTCAGGATGTTTGTTGAGTCCACTCTCCTGCCTATGCAAAGGTTAAGATCGACAGTCGATAGGGCTCCGACAAATCCTTGGATCTACAGTCCTAGATCTGATCGCTACTTGCGAAGGATGAAGGGTTTGAGGTGTTAACGTCTGTGCTCCTCCTCTAGATCCATCGATCTTGACCGATCTGGGGTATTTCCAAAAGGATTTCGACCGTTCATCTACCAAATGATGGGGTATTCTCTTTCAATAACTAGACTCGTTGTCCTTTCTGAGCTTGAATCATGAGGTTCAACCTCTCGGAGCTTCGAACTCCCACGACTTCGAAACCTGAGAGAACTACTCTTTCTTGCACAAGGTTTCCAGACTCAGATCACATGATCCTTCAGAGGTTTCTTGGGTAATTATCCCTAGGCTTGGTGACCTGACTAAAAAGCCTTCCTAATTTTCCGAGCTATGAACTCTGTGACAGGGGTAAGGTAAACTCATGGGTTTATTATAATGGTAGTCTTTTCAAGGAACTCACTCCGGCTCTGGAATGTGGGGAAACTTCCCGGGAGGAGGTGCCTTCGGGAAATCAAACCAGGACATAGAGTGAGTCAAGTAGATGGGACAAATATCAAGGGAACAGAATCGTATTCTGAACTTATTCATTCTATACATAAACCGATTATGGTCATATAAGTATAAGCATGCATCCATTATTTCCAATCAAAACACAAGGCAAACACTTCTATACAGAAACCATTTATGAGTGTATAAACATGAGTATGCGTTCGTGATATTCAATTCAAAATACAAGACATAAAACTTATCAAAAAACACCAGACGTGACGCGACTGTTGAGAGGGGTGCTCATTTCCACCCAATTGTAGGCTCGGTGACTCCAAACAGATTTATCACTAGCCACCCCCGAGCTAGACCATGATGCTTGAGATTTAGTCTCCTACTTCCAGCTCAACGGAAGTCAAGGACGAAGGTTACTCTCCTTCTCTTCTATTCAGAACTCCCTGTATTTCTAGAGTTCCTCCTGGTTCTCTTCCGTGATCCCTATCGCGTGTGTTCTCTTCCGCAATCCCTATCGCGCGTGTTCTCTCCTCTTGTTACCCACACTTCCTTTCTTGCCTTTTCTGCAAGATTGCATGTGGCACGAATTCCCCCATCCATGGTCAGGTCTGAGAGATTCTACAGATGGGCGGTTCACCCCCATCCCCTCATTAACTCTTGAGGAGCCTCCCTACCTACCATCCTGGTGGGTAATTCATTCCAAGGTCAGAGAGTTGCTTTGATCTTTGAGCAAGTAAAAACCAGTATGGTATTGGTTCGATGGAATTTAACACAACCATTCTAGGTCCCTTCCACCACCTCTCATTATCCATCGTGGTCTCTTTTAGCACATCCCCCCTCCCAGAAGTCATGCAACACATAATCATAACATAATTTACATTCATCGACCTTTTATACAAAGGTCCGTCAAATCAAACATTCACATCTTTGAGTTTTCCATAGTTCTTGGCCAATATAGTTATTTTTACAGACTAGGGGAAATAGGGTGTTATAGTTAAGAGGAACAAGAGATTATGGTTGCAACTACTGCTAGAATATAAAAATATATATATAGGATTTTATTTCTTATTATTGTGACATAAATTTTTTGCATGTATATCAACATAGTTTTGTGCACCAAGGACGATGCACAATTGTAGGGGAGTAGAAATGTAACATCCCCAATATAATCTTGATTTTAATCAATACTTGATGTATATATAATGTATAGTTGTGGCCAATTGATGTATATGCAAAATGTATTTTTGAATTTTAAATAAATAAAATGTGATGATAGTTGCTAGGGGGCATGAACAAATATGGGGGTTGATTAATCCATAGGAGAGAAGGGGTACAAAAAAGGGGGTTGTATTCATGATTTAATTAACAAATCCTTTTTTCTAATTTTAATATTATGAATGAACCTTATATTTTGTTGTTGAGTGTTCCCAAACCCAAATCATTGATTTCATGTAATAGGGTGGGTGTGAGGAGTCACATCCCATAGTTATTGGGATCACAGGGCTAAGTATAATAAATTTCGTGAAAACTTTAATTCAAGAAAGAAATAAAGGAGAGGAAATATGTATGGGAAAGAATGCTAGTTTAGTCAGACAAGGTTTTGCATGAACAACAAGCAGAGAATAGGGAAGAAGTGTTCTAGAGTTGGAGCAACACTGCAAGGTGAATTTCTGAGTGTCTTTGGAGATAAATATTGAAGAACCAAGTTGTCAACCCTGAAGAGTAAACTCTTATGTTAGTTTCACTATAATAATAAGCTTGTGTTATTGTTTCCTAGAGGTTTTCCTGGAAACGAGTTCCCTTGATTTTTCAAGTATTGATATTCTTAGTTACTTGTTCGAGAGAGACCCTAATAAATGAATGGAATTGCCAATGGATTGAGAGGAGTGAAGGGGTACATTCCTTGGGTTGGGAAGGTTGAGAGAAAAATATCTTGTGGAAAATCAGGATAGTTCTAGGAGAATGACAGTGGGTTGTGGTATTTTTTGAATTGTGAGTGGATAGTGAGAGACCACCTTGATTTATGGTTTGTTATCCCTATGTTTGGGGTGACTTTCTATTGATATTTGGAATAGAAATTCTATGGTTGGGTGGAAATTTGTCCCAGGAAGTTAGTTTCATGACTATTTAAAAAGATAAGTGTTTATCTATTTTCTGAGTTATTTTATTAGTTTAATTGTTATGCATTTTACTCTTTGTATGAGAACCAATTACATGTTTTTTTAATGAATGTATTAGGTGAATTCATGTTAGTTTAGAATGGCATAGATTTATTTAAATTAATGTTATCAACAAATGGTTAAATACATGTGTTTTCATGTACCTAGAAAGCTATAGGATATGTTAGAAGAAACTTTTAAATTTTTAAGTGTAATTTCCACAAGTACATGAAAATGGAAAATTGCAATGGGATATTGCATTAAATTGATAAGTTAGATTGTGATAAAGTTGTCTCCTTGGATTTGTATTTTTTGAATGGAAAATGAATACTTTAAAAGGTCTTCTAGCAAGGGTAAACGTGAATGGATATATGGTGGGACTATGCCATGTAAGAGTTTGTGAAATTATTATTGATCATTAAATAAATATTTGGTGTTTTTAATATTCCATGGACTATTAGAATATGAGGAAATGGATGGTGATTGTTTTGTATCGATACATTCTTGTGGGTCACTAATACAATCCAATTAGAAGTTGCAAACCATTGATTTAGCTAAGATGCATAGTACAATGTGAATGAGAGGGTCATCACACTAACAATTTGCGACAATAATGACTCATTAAATCCCAATGGAAATCTCTCAAGAATGGAGTTCCATCCATAATTACTATAAAGTTCAATTATAGAAAGATGAGGAAAAAAAAACCGACTTGAGATGACCATTGAAGCACAAAACCTCCTTACTACTCTTTGTATGATTTATCATTGTAATCAATATATACACACAATTTAGTTAGATTATTCAAGAGATGCACAATTTAATGGCTTCATGCCTCTTTGATTTAGTTTATAAAAATATAAGCATAGCATGAGAATAATGATATGGTGAACTTTAAGTTTTGGGGCTTAGACTCTCTCTCTCTCTCTCTCTCTCT
>ML810512.1:147642-187919 GCA_009831015.1 Picea engelmannii | reverse complement strand
ATAGTGGTCAGGCAGGTGAGAAATTCTATACATTGTCTTACCCCGCATCTCAAATGTTACCAATCTGAGGTATGGATTTTAATAAACAAATTTTCTGCTTTTAATATAAATTCCATTCCTAGATCAAATAATTCTGAAGTAGATCTACTTGCTAATGTTGCTTCTAAACTTCTTCCTGCAGAAGGCTTATCTCCAAACGCATTCTCCGTGGAGCTATTGTTTCGACCATCTGTTCCTGATAATATCACAGACTGGAGAGTATTTGATGATGATTAGCATATCATTAACTTTCTGCACATGGAAGAGACTTTTCAAGATGCTGTGATAGATGAACAAACGCATGACGACAATTTGCATGACTTTACGGTAATACCTAATCCGAAATCTCCTGAAGCTCTATCGGACATGGTAAATTCCATACCCAAATCTGTTGCTAGATTAGAAAAGTTTTATGATTTTGAAGATAAACTTGAAAAACGGTCAATTGTAAAACCAATAGTTCTTCATTAACTTATGAAAAAGTCAATTTAGGAACTAGTGAAAACCCTCAGTGTATCAACTTAGGCTTGGGATGTTATAAACAAGAGAAGGCTTCTTTTGTTAAATTGTTTAAAGAATTTAAGGATGTCTTTGCATGGACTTATGATGATCTTAAGACATTCAATCCTAATATTATACAGCATGTCATCCCAATGAAGCCCCAAACCTTGCCCTTCCAATAGAAACTGAGGAAAATGCATCCGAAACTAGAACCGACCGTACAAAAAGAATTGAATAAACTCCTTAGTGCTAAAATAATTTTTCCTGTTAGACACACTCAATGGGTATCCAACCTCGTCCCAGTGCGGAAGAAAAATGGGGAAATTCGACTTTGTGTCGATTTTCGAAACCTCAACAAAGCATCTGATAAAGATAATTATCCTATCCCTCCCATGGAACAGATACTTCAACAAGTATCTGGTTTCGAGAGGCTATCCTTATTGGATGGTTTCTCTGGATACAACCAAGTTTTAATGTCTCCGTCAGACCAGTTAAAAACTACCTTCCGTACCCCGTGGGGCACTTATGCTTATCGCAAAATGCCCTTTGGATTGATCAATGTCGGTGCTACCTTTCAGAGAGCAATGGATATTGCTTTCCGGGGCTTGATCGATCACTCTGTAGTAGTCTACTTAGATGATGTGACCGTTTATTCTAAAAACAAAGACAATCATCTATCTCACCTACGAGCCGTTCTGCTACGATGTCGTAAATACGACATCTCTTTGAACCCCAAGAAGTCCATCTTTGCAGTAGAACAGAGTAAGCTACTAGGATTCATTGTGTCTAGCGATGGAATGATTATTGACCCCGAGAGGACCCAAGTCATCGCTAAACTTCCCCCACCTACCTCCAAGAAATCTATGCAGTCCTTCCTTGGCCAGATCAATTTCGTGAGAAGATTCGTCCCCAGCTTCTCTGAAATGGTCAGACCTCTCCAGAACCTGATTAAGAAAGACACCCAATATCACTAGGGACCCACTAAAAAACAAGCTTTTAACGACATAAAGAAGGCTATAATTGATGCTCCGTCTCTCATGAGCCCTGATTTCTCTCAAGACTTTACACTTTATACTTTTTCCTCTGATCGTTCCTATGTCGCAGTTCTAACTCAGAAGAACACCGAGAACAAAGAAGTACCCATCGCCTTTATGAGCTCTGCTTTCAAAGGTGTTGAACTTAACTACCCAGCGGTCGATCGGCAAGCCTACGCTGTCTTCAAGGTAGTTAAACATTTCTGGTCTTATCTTTTGAAGTCAAGGACTAAGATCATTATCCCTTACCCTGTCGTTAGGAACTTGTTAGTGCAAAAAGAGTTAGGAGAGAAAAGAGCCAACTGGGTCACCTCCTTGCAGGAGTATGACTTAGAAATCACTCCAGCCCAGATCGTGAGAGGCCAAGGGTTGTGTAAGTTGGTAGTTGATTCAGAAACTGAACAACAAGAAGATAATGATACGTTGATCCTAGAACAACGCGATCAGAGTTTGATTTGTTGCACGCAAAACCTAGTGAGCCCTTGGTATGACGATATTAGAAACTATCTTCAACACGGATCAGCACCTCGTCACCTTGACCCTGCCAAAAGAAGAGATTTGAGACTAAAGTCCGCCTCCTTTCATCTAGTTAACAGTATATTGTTTCATCAGAATTTTGATGGCGTATTGATGCGTTGTCTTGAGAAAGACGAAGCAGAGAAAGTTTTGCTCGAGTTGCATGCAGGAGAAGCTGGTGGTCACTTCGGTGGCGATACCACTACTCATAAAGTCATAAGAGCTGGTTATTACTGGCCAACACTTTTTAGAGACGCCCACGCCTTGTGCCGAAAATGTATCATTTGTCAGAAAGTGTCAGGACGGTTGCAAAAACCAGCCTTTCCCTTGTAGCCCGTCACAGTCTATTCTCCTTTCCAGCAATGGGGCCTTGATATAATTGGTCCTATTAACCCTCCATCCTCACAACAGCACAAGTACATTGTGATAGCCACTGATTACTTCACTCGATGGTCTGAAGCCGCCGCGCTAAAAACTGTTAACACAAGTCAGGTGATCGCTTTTCTGATCTCAAATATCATTACCCATTTTGGCATCCCTGATTGTCTAGTCTTTGATAACGCTTCATACTTTTCTTCTCTTGAGATGAGTGAGTTTGCCGTAGAAAAAGGAATAAAGCTTAAGTATTCCGCGAGTTACTACCCCCAGGGTAACGGCTTAGCAGAATCAACCAACAAGAACTTGATCAAGATTATCAAGAGAACCGTGGCTGAAAATCACAAGAACTGGCACAAGGCACTGCTAAATTCACTGTGGGCTGATAGGGTAACACCCAAAGCCGCTATAGGTAATTCCCCCTTCTTCCTCGTTTATGGAAGAGAAGCCATTTTGCCTCCTCATGTTCTTCTTCCTTCGCTCCAATTGTCGCAAAAAGTTCAAGAAGAAGAATGTCCCCCTTTAGAAAGTCGTATTAACGCTCTGATGAAGTTAGAAGAAGTAAGAACCCAAGCCAGGTGTAAATTAGATCAACATCAACAGCTGATTAAAAGCTGGTTCGATTCTAATTCTGCTTCTGATAGAAATTTTGAAGTTGGCGATCTTGTCTTAAAGTGGGACAAACCACACGAAGGGAAGGGTGAACACACTAAATTTCAAAATTTGTGACTTGGGCCATTTTTTATTGCTGAAAAGTTGGGTCCTAGTTCCTTTCATTTGCAGAGTCTTGAAGGGCAGCTTGACACCTACCCGGTGAATGGCCAAGCCCTGAAAAGATACTTTGCCTGATTTCTATACTTGTATATTATGTAAATCTTTCCTTTTGGTTTTTATTTTTGCCTTTGTTTTCGTTTTGATTTTGATTTGATTGATCAGTTTGGTGTGTTTTGAAACATATGCATGCTTTTACACTGATCCATTCAGACATAGACCATAGAAAAATCTCTTCGTTGAAATAACTTCTGAAATATTGTACAAACATCAGTGATTATATTTCTGAAAATGATATTGGAAAATGTTGTTTGAAAGAAGTTTACTAATTTCAATCTCTAAGTGAAGTTTGTCACGATCATCTTTATCTTTTTACGTTGTCCCTTTTCCGTAAAGGAATGACTCAAAAAAGGGATGTCTCCCTGTCAAAGTAAGTTGTTCTAGAAATAAAACATTTCTGGAGATGAATAAGGACAGTGTTTTAAAAATTATGATGAGGTCTAAAAAATATGAGAAAATATCAAGATTTTTCAGCGTCACCCCGCTCAGCTATTTATAAAAGAAAAATAAAATAAAAATGAAAATAAAGAGCTGTGGGAAGTGTTTGTAAACCCGCCGGGATACTGAACAGGTCCGCTGGCAGCAGGTAAGTGCAAGCATGATGCCAAGACAACTTCGTCGGGGTACTGAACAGGCCTGCTGGCAGCGAAGCAATGTCGGGTACATGAAAATCTGCAAAAAATATACGAAACCTCTTTCAAAAAGTCCTTTATTCTAATCTAGAACTTCTTGACAGGATAAAGACGTCCGAGTGGGTTAAATGGCAACCCTGTCGAGGCTATGGACGCCTGCTGGCAGCAGTGGCCATGCCAACAGTATTGAAGATTTTATCATAAAATCATGACTTGTTGATCTTTAAGACTGTTATTGGTTTGCATCTTTAAAACATCGCTAAAAAAGATAATTGATGATGATGTTAGTACGATTTTCTGGTTGTTGTTTTTTAGTTGAAATTTTTCTTTGCTGTCCTGATCTGAATTCATTTCTTTTAACAAAGATAACTGCTTCTCCCAGCGTGTCGCCATTGTTGGCAGCCAACTCATTTTTTTTTATTGCTATTAAAAAAGCTGCCTACACCTACTTGTCTTCTTATACGACAAGTCATCATCGCATTTTGCAACTAGACATGGTATTCATTTCTTGCGATAATTGCGATTTGGTTTCAATTCAGTTTTCACAACTGAAAGTGTGAAAACACCTCTTTCGTTATTTGGACTGTTATCATCTGTTGAAGGACACTTACCTTTCGTTTGCTTTTAAGTGACTGGAGTATTCTTTCAAACCGTATCCATTTGTATACTCTTACTTTGATTGCGCATTGTGATTAACGAGATTTTGAGCATATTGAGTTATGGGTTGTATTTGATTCTATAAGGGTCGTGATTGATTATTGATTTCATATGATATGATCCTTATTGTTTTTTTTTTAACTTTTAACTTGTTGATTTTACAAAATCCTTTATCATAATTTTTTATAAGGCTTTGGTTTATTATATGAGCGCATAATCAATATATGAGTTTCGATTTGTATTGCAAAGGTTTGAATTATAAACCCGATCGGGCAAACTTTTGGTTCAATAGTTCAAATCTATGTAATAGCACGACTGGATTAAACATTGGTTTAAACGTTTGTTTTGATTTAATGATTAATGTGATGGTGCGTTTGTAAAACTATTGAATGTCATGTTGGATCAAACTATACACTTGGCGCATGGATATAGCGTACGGTATTGGTTATAGGTTTGATGGATGGCACGTTGATATACTTGCACAGCATTATGGGTTGGTCGATGAATATGTTTAAACGTTATGATTACATATGGGAAAGCACTGTACCCATCCTTTAATGCACTGCATGGCGGTGGTAATCCCACCACCTTCGCACACATTACATTGATTCATTCCACCTTTCGCGTTTGCAGCAGTTAAACCTCATCGTTTTACTCCTGCGTTGTATGTTGTTTAATCCAAACCCTATCATGAGCAGAAGCCATGGCTCCTGCCGTGAGGGCTGAGCCCAATGGGTGCCAAGAAATGCTAATGTTTGATGGTGCTTATAGTGACTTGGAAGAGTTCATGTGGCTCTCGTTTATACAGAAGTTCAATGGTTATAATCCCACTGTGGCTCGACAATTTGCGTTGTCATTCGATGGCTGCCGAGCCAAAGTTGGAGATGTCTAGCTTGAAATCACTGAACAGTTTCTCAGCTCGGCAACCAGCCTGCCTGTTACGGGACAAAAATGGTCGAAGAGTTGCAAGGTAGATGATGTCCCGTGGACATTACTGTTCCAATCTCGAACAGTGATCACATGAGACAGGGGTTTGCCTGCAAAGATGCTAAAGCCGTGCTAGCATGACCTCCTAATGATAATAAATAAATTCATTACTTGCGAGGGCAGGTACGGGTTCGTTTTCATGTTTCACCTTCATCTGATGATGGTTTTTATGGGTTTCGAACTTAGTATGCCACATTATCTGCATAGAAGTTTGTTCAAAATGGCCAAAAGGTACAAGCGTAACCTGGCTGATACCAGCCTCTTCCATTTGGGGTTGATTAAATTGATTATAGTGTATGAATTGGGGTTACATCGTGACAATTGGGATAATTTTCTCAGTCGCAATGGATTTGAAGAATTGAACACTCCACAGGTTGATAAGCCCGTGGTCACCGAAAGAAAGCCTGCCCCTTTACCTTACAGCGTTTTGTTTCCTAAACCTCTACCCGACCCACCCTCGAATTTACCTATGACTGTCACTAAAAAGGTTGAAATTGATAAATACACAACCAACAAGTCTAAATCTAAGACTGGTGTTAACTCTAGAGGCAATAAAAATGCAAGGTTAATCTCTCACATGACGAGGAATAAACCCAAACCCCCTGCCAAATCAGAGCCTATCGTGGTCAGCGAAGACTCCGATTCAGAGATTGAGTGTTTTCTTTTCAAAGAGTACCCTTACTCAGAAGGCTTGTGTAGCAAACCTCCGTATGATTTTGTCAAGAATTTACCTCCTTGTCTGTGGGATAACCCTGACTTCCCTGATATTGAACCATCCCATGAAACCCTCGGTGAATCATCGAAACCCTCGACTACTCAACCTATTACTCCACCTTGCGATCAGTGTGGGTTATGGCTGGAAAGATATTACTTGGATGTACCGACCTTGCAATCCAGAATCCATGATTTGGAAAACCAAGTAGCAAAGCTCACTGGTTAGAATGCAAAGGTGCAACCCAACGACAAGAAGCAACGAACTACTGGTTCAATTTTGTTCAAAAATGTCGAGTCTGCTACAGCAATTGTCAATTCAAAATTGGCATAGCCTCAGCAACTGTGATGGTATAACTTTTACTCATTTTATATCGTTCTTCCATAAATTCTATGTACATATTTGATCTGCTCTGTTACATAAGCATGCTTTGCTGTATATGATTTTTGTTATAATTTAAGATTCGATTGGATTCGGTTTTGATTCGATGGATCGTTGAATAGATTTGATTGTTCAAATTTAACTTCAGTTGGATGCTCTGTTGATAAGTGAAGTTGTTAAAAATAGACTGTCGTTGGTATTTCGATTTTCGAATACAGTCAATGATAAGATTTGAATTGCTTATGTTCTATTTTGATAAACGGGTTAACTATCTTTCGACCATATCTGATGTTGTTCTGTTGATACATTACCACATTGCAACTTATTCGATTCTCATTATTGTTTGAATTGGATTCTTCTCAGTATTACAATATCGTTTCTATAATTAACCCAGTAAAGATTTGTGTTGATTATTGCCCAATTCATGGATTCTGTCGATGTTATTACGCCTCTGTCTGTTGACTGTGAGGTGATCAAAAATGAAAATTGTTGAGTCGATATTCATGAAATATGATTTCATCCGATTGCAATGGAAGCAATTTACATATCGTATTTTTAACTGAATGATATCGATTTGTTGTTATGATTATAATTGGTCAAAGGTAGTTACGACCATTGTTTTCAGTCATACCTGTGAACTGTTTGAAGCTCAGCGAATGTTTTCTATGGCTGGATTCTATGGATATAGTTATGTCTGTTTCATCGTGACGGCTTTCTATGTTGGCAATTGATTAAACAATATGGATCCTATGAAAATCAATAATGATTGTTTTGTATCTCATACGATTTGGTTTACCATTGATTGCATTTATCAAACAGTCATGTTAAGATTTGAGTCGATTTTATGCCGATTGGAAAAACAGAGTATTCCTACCCTGTCCCGATTACATTTTTTTTTATTTGATTTAACTTAAGGAATAATTGAATCATTAGTAATTAGTTTTGGATTTGATTTTATTTGATTAGTTTTGAATTGATTTTATTTGATTATATCTAGTCCTGTTTGCTATTTTTGACTAGCTACAGAATCAGATGATTCTGTAGCTAAGTCTGTAAAGTCAAATTTTTATTGTTTTCCTAATAAAATATCCTTCTAATTTGATCTTTGTGTTATGTTCCAGGCAAATTCGAATTAGCAATAGATATGAGGAGCAGTTGGAGGATATCTTAAGGATTTCACCTACATTTTTAGGTACTTAGTTTAAGGGATTTTGGGATTATTCCCAGATTGTGTAAAACTATTTGCTATTATTCACAAGGATGTTTTACCTTGTGAAAAACCTATATAAACCTATGGTTTTTGTAATAATGGACATCCTCAGTTGTGGGAGAACAAGGATATGTAATTATGATTCAAACTGGAGCAGAATGGATGTTTTGTCATAGCTTTTGCTTTTCAATATATCAACATTGTGTTTCAAGTTTTGTATATCATTTTGTTTATGGTTTAGTATTACTTTGTTATCTAAATCAAATGCAAATGATATAATTTCTTTATTGTTATACATATCTTGTTCCTTCCTAAGAGATAAAAGACATAACAATTGTTAGTTCAGTTTGTGAATGATAGCTTTGTCTTCTTCATAGATTGAATTGCTATATATAAGTTTGTTGCACAATAGGTTTCCCTTTTGCAGGAGTTTATAATCAGAAAATTGTTATGATTCTCTTTTATGTCTTGTTTGTCCTGTAACATACTTCAAGAAGCAGCATAGCTGATCGTTTACGAGAAGCTTAAGGACTAAATGGTGTGAATTTCTTCCTCCAACCAGCTTAAGAAGCAATCATACACAGGGCAGACTTGGAGCGTTTCTAGGTCAATTAGTTAGATGTTTATTGTTTTGATTAAGTAGTATAATATAAATGATAGTTTAGTTAGATTTATATTACATTGTTTAATTTCAGTAATTATATTAGATTGTTTAATTTCAGTAGTTTGTATTTCCTTTTCATTAATACAAAAATCAAAAAAGAGATCCTTGGCTGTCTCAGGGCAGCGAATACATATGATTTTTGCAGGTTTTAATCAAATCTGTAGTTTGTCCATAGTGTACATTTGTGGATAAGGAATATCATAACTGATAATTAGATAGTTGATTTGAGTTATTATAATCATAATTAGAATTTCGTATATATAATAGTTAGTAGTATATAGTTAGATTAGTTTAGTTAGTTTAGTTTGCTTTATTAGTTTCTAGTTTCCTTTATTTTAGTTAGTTTTCTTGTACTCGGTTGTAGTTTAGTTTGTTTTATTTAGTTTAGTAAGATTTCTTAGCTCATATCATTCCTCTCTGGTTTTCTTAGGAGACCTTAGAGCGGCCAACGGAGCCGTTAAACTCGTCAGGGTGGTCCATTCCAAACAGCTTGGGTTATTTAGACAACCCCGGACCGGTTCCACTCTCCCAGTTGACGGACGATCAGTTTCGCCCATCAATAGACCTGCGGTTTTGTTGTTCATCATTAACGAGTAAGTTTCAATAGCATACTTTCATTTGTATTCGTTGTTTACTATTCGTTTTTGCATTTTGCAAGTAAGAATGTTTAAGTATTTATTAATCGTTCTTGTCCTGCATACTTTCCATAGAGGTTGGCATATATTTTTCTCCTGCTCTTAAATTTTCCTCCAATTTTTTCCCGAGACTCTGCACCATGTCCATGCCAATGTCGTGTGCACAACTCTGGCTATCAGTTTTCCTAGCATTGGAAATCTCGGTCCTTTGTCGTTTGGGACAAAGTGGAAATCTAGCGCCTATTTAGTACATGTATATCCCATACAGGAATTGAACCCGTGTCTTTAGAATGAAAAATATGATGTCAAGCTTGTTGCCTTTGCGGGATGTTCTTGTAGAAGAAAACTGCAGGTAGGTGTAGAAAGGTTGGGTATGGTACAACGGTGCCTAGGCTGCAACAAAATTGCACAAAATTGGCATATCTTTCCCTCCTGCTCTTAAATTTTTCTCCAATGTTTTCTCCAAACTCTAAAACATACCTGCATGCCTTTGCAAAATGTTATTGTAGAAGAAAAAGATGATGAGATGGTGCTAGGAAGAGTAGTATTTTGTGGATTCCAAATTGCAATATTCAATCTCTATGTTTCTTCGCGTGTAACATTGCTAACACAATGAATGTGTTCTCAAATGCATCACACCATTTACAACTGGACGAAACCATTATCATTCTAGGATACTTCAGTGTTGACATGCTACAAAATAGTTCCATAACAAATAATTGGAAAACTACATGTGCAATTACAATTTCCGCTTTCTTTTGCTTAAGATAAAACATGTACAAAACACACTTATTAACCATATATGGTGAAATGTGTCCATATCACAATACAACCTCTTTATCTTATTCACAAACTGGTCTAACCACGATACAATTTGCCGTGTACTTGAATTATGAAATATACATCAAAGATATTACAAAATTATATTTCCATGTTTCTAAGCATATCTGGATACTTTGTTGCACAAAACCAAATCATTCATCTATGACCATCCGATTTCTTAATATTTTGTGGCTTGTAATTTTTTTTGGCTAGGAAAAATTCTATATAATCACAACCATGAATCAAGAAAAGAAAAGGTTCATGTTTCTAACTCTCTTTTATTCTATTCCTTTGATTCTCATTTACCATATGTACATATTACTTGTTCTCCCTTGCATACCATCTTACATTCATGCTCATTGTATTTTGTGCATTCCCACATTGAAACAAACAGAACAACTAGAGAAGACGAAGGACTCTTTACCACAAATGTAGAAGAAGAGATACAAAGCTGCATGCTTCTACTCTTATTTCATATTCCATTGTTTTGTATTTCATTTATTGTCTATATATGTGTTCTACTGCTTTGCACCTAATTTATTATATGTAGATACTATGTATCTTCCTACATAATAACTTATCTTCATGTCAATTGTATTCTTTGTGTTGCTACATTGAAATAAATAGAACTGTATTTATTTTTTTACATGTCTTCCTACATACCAACTTACCTTCATGTCCATTGTATTTTCTACATTGCTATATTGAAACAAACAGAATAACTGGAGAAGACGAGGGGCTCTTTACCAAAAATGTAGAAAAGAAGATACAAAGGTGCATGCTTCTACTCTTATTTCATATTCCATTGTTTTGTATTTCATTTATTGTCTATATATTTGTTCTACTACTTTGCACCTAATTTATTGTATCTAGATACTACGTATTTTCCTACATAATAACTTATCTTCATGTCAATTGTATTCTCTGTGCTACTACATTGAAATAAATAGAACTGTATTTATTTTTTTACATGTCTTTCTACATACTAACTTACCTTCATGTCCACTGTATTTTTTGCATTGCTACATTGAAAGAAACAGATTAGTTGGACAAGAGGATTAAATATTATATGCCACAGCAGAGGAGGCTAAAGTACAATCTTCGAAAAGGTATACCAACTGTGATAGTAAATGAAACACACAAAACGAGTAGGTGGATATAATATTGGACTAGAAAACAATGATTTGGAAACAATGGGCCTTTGTTGAGACTTCTCGCTTCCAAACATTTCCCTCCCCATTTCTATTTTCCCACTCTCTATTATCCCCTTTTTTCCCTCTTCTATACTTAACCGAATTCCCCTTTCTTTTTCCCCTCTACTTTCGATTTTTGGTTTCTTTGCTTAGTCATTTTTCCGAAAATGTCTAGGTGCATGGGTTGGTGGACTCACAGGTTCACATTTATACTCATGCTTCTATATCACGAGTCAGACTGATGACTACCTCATTCCATACTTAGCCACTTTTTCGATCACAGGTTCTCGGGCTAGCAGGCTCAAGATTGTGCCTCTATCTTCGGGGGTTTCGCAATATACAGATTGGCCACCAGACTCCCCCATCATGCCATGTTTCGTGTTACACATTTTTGCAGTCAAAAATTATGAGGCATACAATTTGATCGTCGGGTCCTCATGTTTCCTTAGTATCCCTTGACACCCTATTTCATATTCCATCTCCTTCGAACCTGTATGTGGAATTCAAAACAATTATGGACAATATACAATGAATATTCTTATTTATTCCTTTTGATGTTCATGTACACATGCTTGCATCAAAAAAAAATTGACTAGTGACATGGGCAGGAGCAGTCAATCATCGCAAACATCAACAGAATGACAAGGCCAAAGGTAAAGATTCATACATTGTGCTCCTGATATGTTTACCAAACAAATATCCTGAGTTATTTATTCATCTATGCCATGATAAATATGTTGATGTCATCTGCAACACATACTTTGCAGTTCACAAGAAGTATCGACGAGCGCAAGTGAGATGCCAAACATATTGCAAGTTCCACAGAATAAGAGTTCTGGTTAAAAAAATATGGCCTCCATACTTCATCCAACTTGTGCGTCTACTTGTACATTTATGCCAGGAAAAAAATCAAACAAAAAAACAATGTAGACTACCATTCACATTACTTTTCCTGTTCAAAAAATGTCACCAGGTCTAAACTTATAACACCCAATATACTATCGATAGAAGGCTTGAACAACCGCCGAATTGGACAAGTGTTTGTCGGGGACATAATGGTCGTGTATAGCACCTACTTGGACAAGGAAAATAAAACTAGATGCATTGTGCATGCTGACATAACAAACAAAGAAGCCATGATGACAGTCACACTGAATATCCCTACATAACTTGTCCAGAAACATGCAAAAAAGATCTTTCTAGGTAATGGGATATCCATTACAAATTTTAATATATTGCCCAAAACAGTATATGACTGTGGTGATTGTGATCGGATTATATCACTCAACGAAACAAGTATTGTGGAAAAATTTCCCGCGATTTGTTCAGAATATCGTTTCGTACCAGACACAACAATCAGCCAACTTGCAAAGAGCAACGATACTTACCCAATCAGAACCATTGGTGTAGCTATCACACTCGCGAGAAAACTTGGCTCCCAACACATTCTCCATATAAAAGATGGAGAGTCAGACAACGACAAGGTAATGGTATCGATCTCTGTATCCAATTTTGTCCTTTACTTTCACATGATCATATATCTCAGTTATGTTACACAACTATTGCACTGTTCCATGTTGCAGTTGCAATTGTTCGAAACCTATTCAATTTTTTTTTCCTCAATGGAACAATAATTGCATAAAGGGAAATTTCCACTTATGCTCTTCAAAAATATAACAAAGAAAAGAGATGTTAAAGAAATGATATTTCGCACAACCCAACCAACATTTGTAACATAATTGCGAACATACATAGTACAGGATCTCAAGAAACTAACTAGCTCGACAACTATTGTGCGTATGCATCTACAATTACATCGACACTTTGCTCATAAAAATTGCCTTCACCAATTTTCTGCAGCTTTGTTTGTTGTGAAATTGTATATTATATTGTTCAATATATTAACTATTGTGCTCACGTGCCCAGGTTGAGGGTGTTTTGGTTGTAGCGAATGCATACTCGACCCCCTTCGAGCCTGTATGTGCTGAATGCAACTCTCGTGCTTCTGCCTTTGCTTTCATAAATAATGGTACAATTGATTGTCTACGACGCAGTAAAAAATTCCCTTACATATATAGACATTGCCTCAACACTGCCATCTGAACCATTAGCAACACAATCATACATTGTACAATTAGACAACCTTCGTTACAAGATGTGCTTCCTGGGCTAGCAAAAATGCCATATGAAGTATACCTATAGAAGAAGGCAAACAATGTCTACATGCTACACAAATTTCGGATCCATAGCAAATTTACATTAAATGAGGACAATTCCATACTGCATATTGGCTAAACCAAAAAAAAAAAAAATCATATCAAGCATTGGCAAGAAATGAAACAATCTCATGTGTATCTGTCCATGCTACCCAATGAGGATATGAATAGAGTTTTGCAGTGCCATGGAAAATTGAACAGGAAGTGCATAAGATTGTTCAGTCCAGGAATGAGAAGCATGAGGACAAACCCCATACAAAGTATCCAACTGTGAATAAATCAGGTCCATCCTTTGAACTGTCAAAATGGCTTGCTCCTCTGAACGGAACCATCAGGAATTTCCAATAATAATGGAAATTTGGCATTGTTAGAACTAGTAATGATAGAACATAGTACTATCAAAAGCAAATGTTCATAGTGATCTTGCTTCATGGTAAAATAGTAATCGGAATGTTTCTTGGTGCCCATTTTGGGATTTGTTTATAGATGGGATACAATGCCCAATCTCCATTGGTTTTGTGTTGTCTTGTGTTTGGCAGAATTTTGTTCATGTTCTTTCATGTTGTTGTTCATGTTATCATGGGCCCAGTTATTTTCTCATAGGAACATATCCCACATGTAAGTGAAAACCAATGCCACGTGTGTTTTTTTTTATATCAAATTGTTTGATGCATAAGTCGATGCGTAGTGATCTATGGACCCTTATGGGATCTCCCTTGGCGCCTTCTATGTTCACGTGTTTCCTTGTGCCTCGACTTTCAATACATTTGGTGTTTACTTGGATCTTGGTTGTATGCTTGGTTCTGGAAAATGAATGATACATTCAGGATCTTAGAGGTTTTTCTATGATCTTAAAGAATATACAGAACCTGTTTTTCCTTTTAATGTAAGCTCTATGAAGCAAATGTAATATGTAGCTCGTTTTAGCACTTTTACTTGATCGATGAAATTACCAAAATTCATCTTCAGAAATATTTTGAAATAAAAGGATATATGTTATGTGAAATCCAATGGAACTATCATATCAACCACAGAAAATTAAAATTAAAATTCATCATTTTTATACTTACGGTGAAGTTAACAGTACAATAATTTTATTTGAACATCCCAAATTTGATTTTCTTGTATCTTTTCGATGCTTCTCTTATGCAAACACATCCTGGAAAGTATAAGCATGACTCACTTTGTCTATTCCTTGATTGAAGATCTTGTTCACATGTGTAATGCACTTCATAGTTACTGTTAAGACCATCAATGGGGATTTCTTAACACCAATTCCCGCTTCCAAAAATTTCCCTCCCCTTTCTTTTTGCCCTCTACTTTCCCTTTCTGGTTACTTAGTCGTTTTTCAAAAAATGTCTAGGTGCGCGGGTTGGTGAATTCACATGTTCATATTTCCACTGATGCTTTTATGTCACGATTCTGATCGACTGCTTCCCCGTTCCATATTCAGCAACTTTTTGGATCGTGGGTTCTCGGGTAGGTGGACTCAACGTTGTGTTTCCATTGTTCTACCACCTACAAACAACACCCGAACTTCCTCGATCTACAAATTGATAACCAAATTCGCCTTTCTTTTTCTCCTTTACTTTCCCTTTCTACTTACTTAGTCATTTTTCTGAATATGTCTCATGATTTTATATACAACACCCGAAGTTTTGTTATATACAAATTGACCGTCAAAGCCCGTCACTATGCCATGTTCCATATTACACATTTTGCAATCGAAAGTTCAGAGACATACAATTTGACCATCGGGCCCTCACATCTCCTGAGTATAACTTGTGACCATGTTTTGAAGCCCGTCATTATGCTTTGTTCCAAATATGCTTTGATATCACGAGTCCAACCAACCTCTTCCCCATTCCATACTTGGCCACTATTTCCATCGTCGGTTCCCGGTCAGGCTTACTCATGCAAACACATCCTGGAAAGTATAAGCATGGCTCACTGTATCTATTCCTTGATTGAAGAGCATGTTCACATGTTTAATGCACTTCATAGTTACTGTTAAGATCATCAATGAGGATTTCTTAACACCAATTCTTACTTCTGAAAAATACCCTCCCCTTTATTTTTTCCCTATGCTTTCCCTTTCTGGTTACTTAGTCGTTTTTCGAAAAATTTCTAGGTGTGCAGGTTGGCGAATTCACATGTTCATATTTCCACTGATGCTTTTATATCACGAGTCCAACCGACCGCTTCACCGTTCCATATTCAACAACTTTTTGGATCACGAGTTCCCGGGTAGGTGGGCTCAACATTGCATTTCCATTGTTCTGCCTCCTACAAACAGCACCAAAACTTCCCCGATCTACAAATTGACAACCAAATTGCCCTTTCTTTTTCTCCTTTACTTTCCCTTTCTAGTTATTTAGTTGTTTTTCTGAATATGTCTCATGCTTTTATATACATCACCCGAATTTTCGCGATATAAAAATTGACCGTCGAAGTCCGTCGTTATGCCATGTTCTGTGTTACACATTTTTCAATCAAAAGTTTGAAGACATACAATTTGACAATCGGGCCCTCACGTCTCCTGAGTATAACTTGTGACCCTGTTTTGAAGCCCGTCATTATGCCATATTCTAAATATGTCTCATGATTTTATATCATGATTCTGACCAACCGCTTCACCATTCCATACTTGGCCATTATTTCCATCGTCGATTCCTAGCCAGGCTTGCTCAACATTGCGCTTCCATTGTTCTGTGACCTACAAACAGCACCCGAAGTTTCGCGATATACAAATTGACCCTCGAAGTTCGTCATTATGCCATGTTTCGTGTTACACATTTTGTATTCAAAAGTTAGGAGACATGCAATTTGACCATCGAGCCGTCACGTCTCCTGAGTATAACTTATGACCCAGTTTTGAAGCCCGACCGACCACTTTCCATACTTGGCCATTTCTTGGAATTCTTTCGCGGGTTGGTGGGTTCACAAAATGTCCAATGCTTAATAGCTCTTTTCCATCCCCTCCACCTTCACACTTCTTTCTAGATATGAAATTATTAAGCTTTAATGCTAATAGCTCATCCTGCAGGAACCGTAAAGAGTGTTATTAATGTTTGAAAGGATAGAGGAGATCTGTCATTAATACAAATTAAACCAAGATTTGTGGAGGGTTGTGTTATCCCTTCCTAGTGTTCATTTCAAGCATCATGGAATCTCTTTCGCGCATCGTCCAATTGGTGGCTTCACAAAATATCCAATCCTTAATCACTCTTCGTCATCACCGCCACCTTCACACTTTTTTCTAAGTATGCAATTAGTAAGATTTAATGGTAACAACTCATTATGCATGAACCATAGAGATTGTCATTGATCAATGAAAGGCTCGAGGAGGTCTCCCATTGATATGAATTAAACCAAGATTTGTGGAGGGTTATATTATCTCTTCTGAATTTTCATTTCAAACATCATCTGGAGAAAACGGACATTCACGTTAACTTATGGGAGCATTTCGACAACAGTTATGTCCAGATACAGTAAATGCCTTTGAGCATGATGACCAGAAGTACTAGTGGTCCAGGGCATATCCTTACTACTCATCTCCTTCCGCCCAGAAGAAAAAACGGAGATGGTCCCTTGGTGCACCGAGAGATATATTTCAAGCCAAAGAATTCCAAGGCAACCCCCCCTACTCAGACAACCCACTCTCCTGCGTTGATGGTTGGCAAAGAGGTTGATGCGGTCGATTTATAGCCGAAATAAGATGATATGATCAACGATGATACGATGATGGATGATGGCAATGCAGACGTTGTTCCCACTCCTACGCCCAAATTGAAATCAACCATAACAGGGGGCACTTCTCAGCTCGGCGATGGAGGCCCTGACAAGACCAAAGGAAGACGCAATAGCCACTTTGCAGCTTGAGAGTTTGAGTCTCTTGGCTCAGATGGCGGTCCTTGCCCTCAGAGATGTATCCTTTCCTTTCATTTTTAGGGTTTTGGATTGGGTTTGGATTTTTCCCTAGTGCAGCCTCTGTCTCTGAAGTCTTTGATTGTAAGGAAATGGTCTCTTGATGCACCCAGAGATATATTTCAAGCCAAATAATTTTTCAATTGTGGGGCCACCCTCTTGTTCTCTCGATATACAATTAACATCTTAGGGGGGTGAGGACCAGAACTCCCAGTGTTGCAAGGCATATTCCTACTACTCATCTCCTTTCACCCAGAACGAAGTAATTTGGATCTCTGGAATTGCTCGTGCATCCTGTGTCCCTGAAGTCTTTGCTTGTAAGGAGGAGATCTCTTGGTCCCCTTCCGCCTAGAATGAAGTAATTTGGACCTCTCGAATTTCTCATGTAGGATGTGTCCCTGAAGTCTTTGACTGTAAGGAGGTGGTCTCTTGGTGTGTCCTCACTTTCATTTTTGGGCTCTTTTGCTTTCCCTACAATGTTTTTTTTCTTCTTCCTCAAGGTGAAGATAGTGAGAACTATCTATTTTACCGTGAGGAGGGTTCTTATCTCCTCTTGTGTTTGAAGAATTATGGGTTGCTTTCTTACTAGGGTGGGTCATTGGAACAATGTTGCGAGATGTCATACTCTTGGTAGTGGTGGTCGTGGATTAGAAACTCTTCTCATCGGGGCCTTTTCCCTATTATTTGTACAATTTAGTGGTGCTTTGCAATGTCTCTAGGTCACCAGCATCAGGAGTAGGAGTGTTGTTGACCTGTTTCAAGCCAAACAATTATTCAACTATGGAACCATTGTCATGTTTCTTTGTCACCTTAGGTATTCCGCAAGATATTGAGATTGTGGCAGCCAACATTGACCTTCCGAGGAGAATACTGCAAGGAATTCCTAAACAAACATGGTAATAAGTTTTGTATGCATGTTCAAGAGCTTGTCGATGGCTCCTGCATGTTGTCGCACAAGAGGAACAACACAGAATTGTATGCATGTTTTTTTTTTTTTTTGTAACTCCTTGTTGGCACAGGCGTAGACCCAGGGTTCAACGCACCAACAAAACCCTAACTACCAGCCCTTTCGGCAACACCTGCAAAGCAGATGAAGTCTCGCCCGAGGTAGAGGCAGGGGTGGTTGCAGGACTCCAGTGTCTGCAACCTTAGTTGGCACACAGATCTGTGATTACAATACTCTAACAAAGAACTTAGTAGATGTCATTCATTATTACTTAACCTTTTTCTACAATGTAAATAAACCCTAATTACAGTGCAGCATAGTATTCAGGAAGATTCAACACATTTAAGCACTTAGCATAAAGAAACAGATCAGATCTGGCTATCATTCTCATTACCGAGCACTAAGCTATTATATCAGATGCTTCTAACATTCATAAAGATAACAACACTAATCATAAATCACATCAAAGGCACAAAGAAATAATCAAAATGCACAAAGCAGCCATAATACGGGATATACGTGGTTGACCCCCAGCCTGGGGCTACGTCCACCAACTCTTCATCTTCTTTATTATCTTTTGTCAATCATCTACATGCACAGATCCATAAGGTCCTAGTCCACATAGGATAGGAGATCTGTGCACAACTCGGCAGATCCTCCTTCCCCAAGCTAGGTTACAACACAAAGCCTTTACACAATCTCTTACAGTCACTTTCACTTAGCCTTGCAAGTCTCACACAATATGCACAAAGCATGTACAACTATCGCTTGCACTTAGCACATCATCACACAGATGCCTATATTGTCTCCTCTTACATCACCTAGACATCTATTTATACATTACAAAATGGGCCTAAACATGGGTAACCCCATGGGTCGACATCCCCATACCCATTACATAAGCGTAAAACCCAAAAATCCCTAAAAAGGGGCCAAGATTCCGTGATCTATTCTTCGACTTGTGCTCCGCCTTCGACGGCCTATCAAAGTCCCAAAATAGTTCAAACCTGGCCAAGTATCTCCAAAACTTGGTCAAGGGCCAACAGGCCCCCAACACTCACCTGTGACTCATCCCGAGTCACTCTGATCTAGGTAGCTCTGCTTCAAAAGCCTCGAGCCTGGCTTGACCTGCTTCGACATGTTGCTTCGCCAGGGCCTCCTGCTCAGTAAACTCTTGAAGAACTACCTCGTTCACAGGTCCCTCTAAGCATTGTTCGACTGAAGTGACTACTTGTTCCAGCTCTGCTCCTCATCCTTCAATCTTATAAAATAGTTGGAAAGTTGCATCCTGGACTAGATGGAGCCTCTAAGTCACTTCCATGACTTTGCTCTGTATGGTATGGACCTGTTGTTGAGTATTGTGTTGTTCCTGAGATATTTTCATTCTTTCAGCTACTGATAGGAGCTTCAGTTGCGCCTATACTATTGCTTCTTGCTTCTTGGCCTCCTAGAGTTGTGACTCCAGTGTCGTTAGTTCGGGATCCTCAATGAGTCGCTCATAAGTCTGTGCACTGCGATCACTTAGTTGTTTACATTCCATGGTGAAGGCCTTGACTCTCTCAATTGTGCTTCAGGCAGTGGCTTCTCTTTGATCTCGCACGTCCTACAGAGTACTTGGTATTATTTTTAGCTCTAGATCTGCTATTCTCTGTTGAAGCTGTTGGATGGCTTTAGCAAGCTGTGCTACTTGATGCTCCATTGGGTCTTCCTCCATTTGCTCTAAGCCCTTCACAAAGTGAAGTTCTTTGTTGATTGCTTCTTTTACTCCAACCTGCTCCACGAGCAGTTGTTCTTTCTCATGCTAGATCTGTACCTTTTCCTCTTTGAACTTGGCTTGGAGAGAAACCTTCTCCTGTTGTGCAACCCTGCATTGCTCTATTGCCTCCTCTTGTACTTGCTTCAGGGCCACTATGGCTTGTTCTATTTCTTCTTGTGCGCGACAAAGGTAGGCTTCAGTCGCATCAGCTAGTTTCCAAAGTTGGGTAGGCTCATCTCCCAACTCTGTTTCTTCTAATGGAAGGGGTGCAGTGGACACCGCGTGCCTGGAGTGAAAGGCCTGGTGTACCCCTCACAGTTCTGCTTCACTTTTCTCATACATGGTCTCTTGATTAGCTTCATTTCTCTGCAAAAGATCTTCTGAGACGTCTGCTACAACTGCGATGATGAAGTCGAAATCATCGAGTGTGAGCACAGTCTACATCTTGGTCTTACTAGATTTTGACTTCTTCCACGATGTCGATTTCGTGGGAGAAACCTTTCTTTTGTGAGATGGCTCTACGTCTTTAGGGGGATTCTATGGTGGTGTTACTTTGCCTTGCTTCTGATGATCTTCTTGTCCATTTTTCTCTTCTTTATCTACTTCATCATCACCTCCTCCTCCAGGTGATTCTGAAGCAGTTTCTTCTGATGCACTGCTCAGTTGTTGGACTTCTTATGTCTTCTTCCTTCTGCTAGTTCCAGGTGTATCATGCCCTTCACGAGTGATCATCGGGCTTCTGATTAGTTCAGGATCAGACAGTTCTACGGGGTCAATAGGGATAAGGAGCTCTGCAGACCACTCCTTAGTTATTTCTTCTAAGTCCTCTTCTGTGAGTTTGTAATAACTCTGTAGTACTTCTTTGTGTTCGTCTCTACGCACGGTGATGTAGATAAATTTTTTGTCTGCGCGGAAGTTCACAAATGGCCTGAACCTATGCAGGGTATTCAGCGTTATACGAGGGACAACCTCAATATCCCTCTTTAACTGCAGGTAGTAGGTGTGGAACACCATTTTTTATTGCCATTGTTTTCCCATACTGCTTGAATACCATAGCGAAGTGAACTTCGTGGCTAAGGGTTTAGATGGTTCTAGTTCAGGGAAGGTCGCACCTTCTGGCATCCCCCAAGCTATGAATGCGATGAGGATCAGCAGCCAACTAAAATGGAACTCATAGCCATGATCCTAGACTTCGCGACAGTCTTGGTCTAACTGGTTCACTAAGTACTTTGCCCAATTCATCTGTAGCCCCTGCATGCATTTCCCTGTGAGGTCAAAAACAAACCCTGTGACCTACGTGGGTCTATTCTTCCGGACTAGCTTACCAACAATCAACTGGAAAGAAAGGCACATTGTGCCATTCTAGATGGAGGCTACCTTATAACCTCGCTTCCCCTTCTCTACATCGTCGTATGTATCTTTAATCTTCTGCATCAGGGCGTTGTCTACAGCCTTCCCTGGGTATAAGTCTTGTGGGTATGGTCCCTGCATGCTCAATCTGATGATCTGATGGATCAGCTTCGGATCAACAGTGATGCGTCTGTCTAGCCATAAATAACCTCCAAGGGAGCTCGAAAATAGGAGCTTAACATGCGCGTTAACCTCCTGGTACCTTCCAAAATGGGGTATTTTCATTACGTTCATGATGGTGCACTGCGCAAGGTCCATATTCCATGGTTGGGGGATTATCCTTGACTTCTTCCCCTTCGTCCTAGTCAAATACCTATGAGGAGCAAGCATGTTGAAGTTCTTGTGATCCCCTAGGTTAAATTCGTTGATCTTTAGTGTCATGATCTTATCTGACTGAGGCTTGCATGTGTGTATCTCCTTCGGGACCTATGTAGTGACCAAGGTGTAGTCGAAGTCCCTGGGGACACTGTCACGATTCACCGCACCGGCCAGAGGCAGGATGTAGTCGGGCAGGATGGAAGGGATTAACTTCGTGTTTTCCAAGTCATCTTGATGCTTGTTTCTTTTCTCATCTACAACTCAGGATGGTCTGGATCTGCGAGCAGTCGACGGGGAGGCTTGCACTCCTCGCGTCGATGAAGCTTGAAATCCTGTGGACATCACTCTCTCTACCATTGGATAGATTAAATTTTTCTCTACTAACTTTTCCACAGCGTTGATCTCGTCCGACATCCATGCTTGAGATCGGATATCTCAGGCTGATGAACAATTTCTAAATGCAATAGAATGGATGGAAAGGTTTCAATAAGCACACCACAGTAACAATGAGTTCTCTTGTTGGCTCAGATACAATTCGTGAAAGTGTGCTCAGTGCAAAAATCGACGGGATAAGTAAACAGCATGGATCCTTCCAATGGACAAGAAGACTTAATCAATGCAGTTTTTTCCGTTACAGCACGGTCCCAATGGTTTGATGGTGAGGATTCTGATCATAATTGTTGTTCTAACTGTTCGGGAACGTCAATATAATGGTTATAATGCCTCCAATGGTCATATTGCTCCACCATGGAGAAGTGCCAATCTAAGTTTCTCTGATATTCCAGTGAAATTTGAATTCTGGAGACCTTCCTTCTGTGAAGTCTTCTCTGGAACTTCATGTAATTTCTCCAACTTTGTCTTCTTCTTACTGAGATTTCTAGCCTTCTTCCCTATGATTTGTGTTACTGGGTTCATCTTCCCATTCTGATTCTTATCTCCTCTTGGCATAGTAACTTCATGTTGTTGATGGTATTTCATAGTGTTCAAGGCCAATGCTTCTTCTCTGTCTGGGGTAGGCCCTCTACTCTCTTGTACAAAGAGGTGTTTCAGGTCTGCTTGTGTTCTTTCAACTTCGACATCCAGATTTCTAGTCCTCGGTAGCTTCGACTAGTTTTCTTGTGCTTCTAGTAAGTGTGTTATTCTCTTAGCCATGAAGTCCCTTAGTTCTTTCTTTTTCTGTTCTAGAGCTTCCTCTTCTTGTTTTCTTCAGTGCTGATCTTTCTCAATCCAGGTTTTTCCTAGTAACATAGCAAATGGGGCATTATTCTTAATAAATTTAACAACATCAAATTCTTCTTTTGTCGAAGTTCCATGAGCACTCATAGATGTCTGGGTAAGTCTTCCACATAGGGTTATCATCTTTCCTCTTAATAATCATATTCCTCCCAATGAAGGAATCATAGCAAGCTTTCCTAAAATTGCCCAAGTACTTTCTGTCATGACATTCACCTGTATTTCCTCATCCAGAACATAGTCTATGTTAAGGTCTCCTATTATGGTTTCGATGCACTCCTTCTCTTTGAAAATCTCTGATAATTTGATATCTTTGTGGTCATTCAAGGTTTCTTTCATTTCTGAAAATACAATCTCTAATCCTTTCTGGGGTTCTGCCATAGTCTTAATTTATGAGTCTTTCTCATGTTTATCTTATTCCATGTTCATTCTTTCAAGTTTAGCAATAATTCTAGGGAAATCCAAAACATCATGGTCCATAGCTTTACAACAAAGACAAATAGGTTGTCTATCAGAGCAATCCTTAGCAAGATGGCTTGGCCTTCTACAATTGTAACAAAGAGTTAATCCTCTCTTTCTCTTAAATGATCCCAAGCCTTTCTTGTACTATGCACTAGGATCATGGTAGCTAACCTACAGAAAATTCTTCCTAGGCTCCTGCATCCATTTGTTAGTCCAAACATTCTTTCTATGCATAGGAATAACATATATTTCATTATTTCTATCAGATCTATTCATATCAAATCTTGTTTCTTCTAACTGTGCCCTAGTTTTCAGACTAGGACAGAATTTATCAAACATACCTAGATCCATACTTTCGAAGAAAAAAAATTCCACTTATCTTACCTTTATCAAAGCACAAAGCTTTCAGATCTTACCTCTTTAATAAATAAAACTCATTGATCTTACCTCTTTTCTTCAAATCTACCTCCTTTCTTAGCACAGAGATTCGCAGTCAAGTAGAATACTATGCACTAAAGCAACAGATCTACGCATAGAGATTTCTTTCTTTTCCTCAATTCCCAGCAATCACAATTTCAGGTTCCAGCAATGAAACCATTTGTTGGCACAAGGGTAGACCCAGGTTTCAATGCTTCAACAACACACCAACAAAACCCTAACTATCGCCCCTTTTGGGAACACCTGTGAAGCAGATGAAGTCTCACCCGAGGTAGAGGCAGGGGTGGTTGCAAGACTCCAGTGTCTGCAACCTTAGCTGCGACACAAATTTGTGATTACAATACTCTAACAAAGCACTTAGCAGATGTCATTCATTGGTGCTTAACCTTTGTCTACAACGTGGAGATACCCTGATTACAGTGCAATGTAGTATTCAGCAAGATTCAACACATTTAAGCACTTAGTATAAAGAAATAGATCAGATATGGAATTCATTCACATTACCGAGCACTAAGCTATTATATTAGATGCTTCTAACATTCATAAAGATAACAACACTAAGCATAAATCACATCAAAAGCACAAAGCAATAATCAAAATGCACAAATAAGCCATAACATAGGATATGCATGGTTCACCCCCGGCCTAGGGCTATGTCCACCAAATCTTCGTCTTATTTATTATATTTTGTCAGTCGTCTACATGCACAGAGCCATAAGGTCCTACTCTGCATAGGACAAGAGATCTAATCACACCTTGCCAGATCCTCCTTCCCCGAACTACGTTACAGCACAAAGCCTTTACACAATCTCTTACAGTCACTTTCACTTAGCCTTGCAAGTCTCACACAATATGCACAAAGCATGTACAATTATTTCTTGCACTTAGCACATCATCACACAGATGCCTATATTGTCTCCTCTTACATTGCCTAGACATCTATTTATAAATTACAAAATGGGCCTAAACATGGGTAAACCCATGGGCCGACATCCCCATACCCGTTACATAAGCCCAAAACCCAAAAATCCCTAAAAAGGGGACGATATTCCGTGATCTCTGCTTCGACTTGCACTCTACCTTCAATAGCCTGTCAAAGTCCCAAAATAGGTCAAACCTGACCAAGGATCTCCAAAACATGGTCAAAGGCCAACACTCCTGTACTTGTATTTATGACAAATATGTTAAGTGCTTTGGTGCAGAAAACTCAATCCAATGTCTATGGATAAATATATACTGCTCACTATTTTTTTTTATAGATTTACTATTAAAAAAATTGTCTTGGAATCTTGGTTGGTGCTTCTTTGTTGGATTTAATGCCTCTTCTCGTTTGCATGGTTCGATAGTATCATAATTCTTGAATATTGTATTGGCTCAAGTAATTTGATCTAATATGGAACATTGAACAATTATATGACAATGCATTGTGTCGATCCCATGAGGCTTCTATGGAAACATAAATGAATTTCAGATAGTTTCAAACCAACATTCAATTCTACTCATAATGCAGATAGAACATAGCAACACTAATTCACGATGCGAGAGTTGGGGCCCCGCCAAAGAAGTTGTGTTTTCATCTCAACCTTGTTGAACAAACGATCTCTTATTTCCCTTTCCTTTCCTTGATTCCTTTACTCCAAAAAGAAACATTTTATTAGTTGTCCATCCCCTGGTCTCTATTTGAGCACTTTTACTTTATTAATGAAATTACCAAATTTCTTCTTCACGAATATTAAAAAAAATAATAATATATGGTAGATGAAGTCAAATGGGGCTATGAAATTAGCCACAATATTAAAATTCAAGTTCGTCATTGTTATACTTACGGTCAAGTTGACAATACAGTAAGTTTATTTCTAGATATGCAATTATTAAGCTTTAATGCTAACAACCCATCATGCAAGAAGTTTAATACTTAAAATAATATTTCAAGGCATTGAAGAATGTATCAAGAATAGAATTATTCCCAGAAGTTGCAATAAAAACAAATCTTCAAAAAAGCAATTTCTCACGGCCTTTTTAATGGTACAAGCACAATAGAAAACGAGTAAGTGGATAAAATATTGGACTAGAAAATGATGGTTTTTCAACAATGGGGTTTGTTTGAGACCAATTCGCACTTACGAAAATTGTCCTCTGCTTTTCTATTTTCCCACTCTCTTTTATCCCCTTCTTTTCCCTCTTCTATACTTAACCAAATTCCCCTTTCTTTTTCCCCTCTGCTTTCTCTTTCTGGTTACTTAGTCATTTTTCCAAAAATGTCTAGTTGCGTGGGTTGGCAAACTCGCGGATTCACATTTGCACTCATGCGTTTATATCACGATTCCTACCGACCTCTTCCCCATTCCATACCTAGCAACTTTTTCGATCGTAGATTCTCGGGCAGGCAGTCTCTAGATTGCACTTCAATTGTTCTGTGACCTACAAACAACACCCAGACTTCCATGATATACAAATTGACTTCCGGACTCCCACATGATCCCCTCTTTTGTGTTACACATTTTGCACTCAAACATTTCAAGACATACAATTTGACCATCGGGGCCTCACATCTCCTCGAGAACTCTTGTCACCCTATTTTGAAGCTCATTCGACCACTTTCAATATTTGGCCATTTCTTGGAATCTCTTTTGCGGATCGTCGGGTTGGCGGGTTTAGGAAATCTCCAATTCCCAATCGTTGTTTCATGTGCCCGCCACCTTCACACTTCTTTCCAAGTATGAAATAATTGAGGTTTAATGCTAACAATTCATCATTTAGCAACCGTAAAGATTGTCATTAATGAGAAAAAGGCTCAAGGAGATAGTCACACTGACTATCCCTATACAACTTGTCCAGAAACATGCAAAAAATATCCTGCGAGGTAATGGGATATCTATTACAAGTTTCAATATATTAGCCCTTCTTTTCCCTCTTCTATACTTAACCAAATTCTCGTTTCTTTCTCCCCTCTACTTTCTCTTTCTGGTTACTTAGTCATTTTTCTGAAAATGTTTAACTGCGCGGGTTGGTGGACTCACGGGTTTACATTTGCACTCATGCTTTTATATCGCAACTCCGACCGACTACTTCTCCATTCCATACCTAGCCACTTTTTTTATCATGGATTCTCAAGCAGGCAAGCTCTAGATTGCACTTCCATTGTTTTGTGACCTACAAACAACACCCAGACTTTCGCGATATACAAATTAACTTCCAGACTCCCACATCATCCCCTCTTCTGTGTTACACATTTTGCACTCAAAAGTTATGAGACATACAATTTGACCGTCGAGGCCTCATGTCTCTTGGGGAACCCTTGTCACCCCATTTTGAAGCCTGACCGTCCTCTTTCCATACTTGACCATTTCTTGGAATATCTTTCGTGGATCGTCGGGTTGGTGGGTTCACGAAATATCCAATTACTAATCGTTGTTTCCTGTTCCCGCCACCTTCTCACTTCTTTCCAACTATGCAATAACTGAGGTTTAATGCTAACAACTCACCATGAAACAACCATAAATATTTTCATTAATGAGTAAAATCCTCAAGGAGACAGTCACACTGACTATCCCTACACAACTTGTCCAGAAACATGTAGAAAATATCCTGCCAGGTAATGGGATATCTATTACAAATTTCAATATATTAGCAAAAACGAGTCTGGCCAATTGTTTCCTTATTCCATACTTAGCCACTTTTTCAATTGCAGGTTCTTGAATAAGCAGGCTCAATATTGCGCTTCCATTGTTCCGTGACCTGCAAACAACACCCAAAATTCCGTGATATACATGCAGAAAATATCTTGCCAGGTAATGGGATATCTATTACAAATTTCAATATATTAGCGAAAACGAGTTCGACCGACCATTTCCCTATTCCATACTTAGCCATTTTTTCGATTTCGGGTTCCTAGACATGCGGGCTCAAGATTTCACTTCCATTGTTCTGTGACTATAAAGATCAATAATTCGTTGACTTCATATTAGTTTGTCCGTTGACTAAAAATATTTGCATAATATCTATTGATGGAACTAGGGAACTAAAAACATTGATTTTTATATAATAAAAAATACCATATATGTCACGCTCTAATTGGATAACAGATTGGAGGTCTTATTTCCATCTTCGTTATTCCCAATGTTTGATATGTTAGTATATCCAAAGTTTTTGAGCATATACGGTCTTTCTGAGTTTTTTTTTTTTCTTGAAATGTTTGGATATCCAAAGTTTTGAAGATAGAGAGTCAGTTTTTTATTAGTTGACTTCATACTAGTTTGTCCTTTGAATAAATATTTTTTACATAGCGTATATTGTTCTAACTATTGTTACTAAAAAAAAATTATTGTTATAAAATAATATAATAAATGTTCTTTTGTATGTAAGAGACCTGCTACACTGCATTCTTTTTTAAATGTTTACAGAGCAGTCCTGGCAGACTTAAATGTTTACCTAACAGACCTGAGATCCTTAAATGTTTACTTAATAGGTATGTTACAATACATTTTCTTCCGTTTTTGTTTTTTATATGCAATGTTCTCTGCAGTGAATATGGGCAATATTGTTCTTCAACGACATTGTTGGTTCACTGGTTCATGCTTGCTTCTTGCTTATTCACTGATTTCTTATTTGCATGTTGTTATTGTTCTTGTTTTCCTGTTGGTCTTGTTGCAGTTTGCACGCTTGGGATTCTGCAACCACAATTGGAACTGCCCTTATGTCGTTCCCCATTGACGGGCAGGTTTGGGTTTCGTGTTTAGCTTCGCTTGTTATTTTCAGTTTGCAGGTGGTAAATTTGACTACTGGGGATGCCTGGGTCGAAATCCTCTTGCATAAAATCTTTGTATGTGAGGAGAAAATATGATTTCCTTTTCCTATGCATCATTGTGGTTGTGATGGAGGTAGGTTCTATGTCGAACATTTTCCTTCTGTCGTTCCCCATTGACGGGCAGGTTTGGGTGTCATGTTTAGCTTCATTTTTTATTTGCAGCTTGCAGGTGGGAAATTTGACTACTGGTAAACTTGCATGTTTTTCGCTTTTGTTCTTCCCCTCTATTATGTGTTTTTGGTTCTATACTTTGTCACGTTTATGTGTTCGTGGGTTCCCGGGGTGGCCAATTGAAAAATTGTCATCTCCATCTATATCTTCACATCACGAGTCCAACTGACCACCGTTTGTTTGCATACTTAGCCAATTTCTTCTAAACTTGCCCATTTTTCCCTTTTGTTCTTACTCTCTATTGTGCATTTCTGGTTCTATACTTTGTCACATTTATGTTCTCGCAGGTTCTCGATGTGGCGAACTGAAAAATCGTCATCTCCATATATATATTCACATCACGAGTCCGACCGACCATCGTTCGTTTGCATACTTAGCCAATTTTATGAACGCGGGTTCGCGGATAGGTGTTATCGAACTTTGGTAACCCGTGTTCGGGGTATACATCTTGCACCCAAAACATCTGTGCTCTACAATTCGACCCTGGAATCCTTAAACTCGCAAGCCTGACTCTACCTAGGATGACTATGTCTGTCCGACCTGCCTTTCCATACTTAGTTGAGTCTTCAAATTTTCGTGGGTACATGCACTCTCGGGTTCAGAAAAGTTTAAAAGGATTTTTCGCTACCCTCCATCCCCGCCACCTTCTTCCCTTCCCAATGCACATTAATTATGATTTTACTAGTGAAAACCCACTAGACAGGTTCAAAAATATTGGCTTTAATAAGCGAAAAGATCGAGGACATCTCCCATTAAAATGCATAAACAAGTGAATATTATGGGATCTGATAAAAAAAAAATTGCATCCATTTTGAATTTGCACAAAGTGTTGGCTATTTTAGTTTTTTAAAGGCATCATCACAGTGACAGTGCAATATTGTACTACCACGCTGCCACCCATGAACGTGTCATCCATAGATTTATTGACGTCATGTCCCTCTTTAATACTGTGCATATGTTACAGGTTGTCATATTTGAGAATCTGCTTGCATATGGAAATGTTAACTCATGCTATTATTGACTATTCAACACACATATTCAAAAATATTGGCATTAATAAGCAAAAATATCGAGGGCATCTGCCATTAAAATGAATTAAACCAAAATCTATGGAATATTATACTATCATCCTCCAGCATTGATTGTAAATACTTATTCCCATTTCTCTCTATCATCAAAGAGTTGCGATTTAAGGTGTCGTCGTTGTAATGTTCCTAGTCATGGACATGTGAGACAACTTAGAGATGTCACTCAGGCCCAATTGAAAGAAGAGGGAATGGTTTTATGTGACATCATCTTTGAGCGAAAAAAAAAATAAATAAATAAATAAATATCTGTTAGCCAACAGAAACTCGGACACAAAAAAAAAAAAAAATCAAGTATCTTGTGATTGGTGTTCTCCCTATATTCGATGCTTTGGTTGGTTGAAAGGCCTGCCTGAAGATTTGTGTGTTGATCTTATTTTTTTTCTTACTAGGATTTGGAAGGGACTTTCAAGTCACCTACAAAATTCTCCTTCGTTGAAGTATATAGTTTCTTCCAACAACACGGATTTGGCAAGGGTATCAAATTCTGCAGACCACACAAGGATTTATCTTTCGTCAAAGGAGTCACACACATCATGGCTTGCAAAATGGTCAGTAATATTTGGAAATGGCGCAAACTCTATATTACTCCATTCGTGAATATAATTAGCAGGAAATTATAAATTTGGATCGTCGCGAGTATGGGAAGTTGTATGGGTGGTTGAATCGACATCCTAAAATTACAAAATTTTCTATTTCAAAGTTTGTTGAGCTACTTTTGGGTGTGGTAACAGACTTGACAGAAAGTCATATTCTTTTTCAAAG
The DNA here is from genome assembly GCA_009831015.1 of Picea engelmannii. NCBI lineage: Eukaryota > Viridiplantae > Streptophyta > Pinopsida > Pinales > Pinaceae > Picea > Picea engelmannii. Next base: position 157,196 of record ML810512.1, on the reverse strand, counting down.
TGTGTTCATCATTCTCTGGATGTACTAACAGACTCCACATACAATCAACTTTCTATCGCTATTGCACAATGTTTTTCATTATTCCTATGCATATGATTGCATCTGGGTCTGTGAGCTTGCCCCTCTTTGCACGAATATTCTCCTCCAACCTGAAGGTGGGTATATAACTAGGGAACGACACTCTCAAAACTTTATGATGCCTACATCAACATCTAACTGGGAAGGGTTAATGGAAAGGAATTCTAGATTATGAACTTTGCAACACTTTCTGAGGATTACTTTATACTACCACCTTCTGCAAGAAGTTTCGCGTGTTCAGGTAATGATTTGGTTTCTGGAAATCACCTTTTACTACCACCTTCATGTAATCATTTTATTTCATTCTTTAGAAGAGACCTTAATGTAGTGGTGTATTCCAGAGTTGTTTCCACCTAATATCAATCTTCCTGTTGTTTCCCTTCCTTTGAATAAGTAAAATGCATTTCTTCTGTTGCAGTTGATCCGATATTTGAAAAAAAAAATGCTCGAACAATACAATTTATTGTTTTTTAAAATATAGAACAATGTATTTTTTGAACACATGGTTGTTCAAAAAATTTTAGGAGTTGTTTAGGATTCACATCCTTCAAGGATGTTAATTAATCACACAATTAATATTGTGTGTGCCAATGCAATTGAGTCATCGTCCACTGTGGCAATTGAATTAACACTGCAATGTCAGATAATAGATGTCTGACATGTACCTAGTGTCAAGGTCATTATCGCACAGGACACCCAATGTCAAAAGATTTATGGACTCAAAGCAACATTGTCGTTGTCGTGACAAAGAAACACTAAAGTCGATGTTATTTATAGGTCTAGAAATCATGCAGTCTAAGTGATTTGACAATGACATCCTTGCTTGTTCACCACATTGTTGCACTACAGTCAATGGCACTATTTCCATTGCCACCGCCAATGTCAATGTCTGAAGCTAAAGCTATCAGGAGTCTGGGGTCATCGCTAGTGTGGATGCCTGAAGGTGAAACTACCTGGAGTCTGGGATCACAACTTCTTACACTTGACATTAGTATCAGTAGTGATCGAAAGTTGATTGTATGTCGAGTCTGTTGTGGCATCCAAACATCACTCAACACTCTTTGACATAGAAATTGGTTGTCTTTCAAGTCTGTTACAACTATAGCATAAAACGTTCTGCAATTTTAGAATGTTGATTCAAACACGCATATAGTTTCTCATGTTCATGGGTATCCAATTTTATAATTTCCTTCTGAGTGTATTCGGGCATGGAGTAATATTTGGCGTCACTTCCAAACATTCTAGACCATTTTGTGGGCCGCCATGTCTGCCACCTATTGAGGAAAAGATATGAAATGATCTTACTCGAGCATTTTCAGACTCTGCTTGGCTAAATCAAAGTAGACGGGAATATCACCCTATGTTTATAGCCAACAAAAATAACATCCTAACTCACAAGTATTAATTAAAAGTGCTTAGGGTAGTCTTTTATCAATGAAAAGCTTGCTGGAAATTTACTTTTTATGCAATTTTATGAACATATCAGTTGTTGAAATAAATGTAAAGATAGAAGTAAAGTCACCAAGATGATAATCAAGACAGATGAGACATAAAGCAATCCTTTATTTCATTCAAATTCACCAAAGAGTCATTTTCTTTACAAAATCTCATGCAAAAATTTTGGACCAAAGTCAAACTTAGACATCCCCGATGGAACATACAAAAGGACCTCTAGAAGAAAACCAAAACTAAACTCTAAAAGATGGATCAACTTGCCACAGATTGATTCCCATTCGACTCTGCACAATAGCCTTTGTCAACCTTGAAAATTAATTCACAAATAGACAAGTCTACACAGACTATCAGAGATAGATCAACACCTCTGAAAAACAAGTGTCTAAATGATGTGATTCAGCCATGAATATTGTTGTCTACAATAAGACCCTACTATCATAAAAGAGAATTAGGCTTGTGATGAATAAATGAATGAATGAAAACAGAACTATCTCCGCATAAACTCAAAGAGCAAACCTTAGTATGCTTTTGCTTCTATTTCCTACCTTTCCTTTTGCTTTTAAACAAATTAGAATTGGTTGAAGTAGTTGAACCAACTCATTAGTTAAGTTAATTAAAAGACTCAACCAAATTTAGTTAGGGGGGGAAGTAACAATCATAATAAGGGTTATAATTAAATAATAACTAGTAGGTGGGACCCCTTGTGACTCTTGTTAGTTCTTAACAAACATAACATACTAGTCAATTAAGCAAAAACACACCTCCTTGTGACTCCCATCAACATATTCACTTTTGGAAATTTATCTCACGATATTTGAAATTATTTTCAAAAAATGTTACTCATATATCCAAAATAAAACATGTTGTCCGAAAATTCCTGAAGTCAACTGTCATCAAAAATAGATAAAATAAAACTCAAAAGCCATATTTCCCACTCTGAAATGCAATCTGTCCTTGATTGTTGTTGTCACCCTTTGATTTTTCTGAATTTTCCTTTGGTTGCACTGAGCCTTTAGGCCTAATCTCACTGATCACGTGGGAACAATCGTCCCTCAAATGCATCCGGGAAGACACGGATTTGTTAAAGCCATTGGAGGGTGAGGAAGGGGAAGCAATGGATTTTCCTTTGTCAAGGGAATGGTGAGCCTCAGTTTTCAACCTATTGCTAGCATGAGAGGACTGCACTGGTGAGTGGGGGCAGCTTGGATAACTGGGTTAATAGGTGGAGGAGCAGGTAGGGATAAATTAGGCCAGCCACGATGTTGGGAGAATGTTGGGTGGACAATCTCTTGCCATCCATCATTTTCAGGGACCTCGGGTTGCAATGAGACGTGAGGAGGAACAGGGATACTAGGGGCTTGCGGAACTTGGAAAGGAGGCCTTTCAGGCCTAGGTTGGACCACTCCATGCCCAATCCAATTGAAAAATCTGGCCTGAAAAAACTGGCCAAGCTCTTGTGAGTCATCATCAAAATGTATGGAGAACCTTGGCCTTCTTGGGCCTCTGTTCCAATTACCTCTCCCTCTATTTCATTGGCCATGGCTACCTCGACTAAAAAAAATCATTCATGCATGCATGATTGATTAGCAAATATTATTTTAAATAACCATACATGACAACTCTTAAAATATGAAATAAATTTGGCTCAACGATGTATCTGACTCATGCAATCCAATCCATACAAATTGTTTTATTGTTTATCAATCAGTGGGGGGTGAATAAAGGGCCCTGGGATATGTGATGGGTTTGTATTGAGTGAAACATGATATGATGAAGGGGGGGGAATAAGATTACTTCTCAAGGACAACAAAAATCAACTGCAAACCAAAGAAAGAATCATTGTAGTTCAACCAAGACACTGCTACTTCCAAACTACTTGAACACAGAATTTTCCTTGACTATAATCAATTTTAGAACAAGGAGTGAAAAATGAATGTGGGAAGGTGATGGGGTTGTAATTAGCGAAAAATGAAATAATGGTGGGGAATGAGAACGGGTAATGTTCACAAAATTAATCAAGTAATCGATATAGTCATTCTATTAAAAGGAGATACACCAACCAAACGATCATAACAATCATTGGGTATTAGCTAGTTCATTGTTCATAGTCAAATATATAACATAGTGCAATCAACAAGATAGTATGCATTTCACAACAATCTGTAAGGGAGTTATGATCCTTTTATTTATCCAATTTGCATCTTATAACAATTCTCAAATGTATAATAGTAACCATTTCCACTCTGTTCATCATCAGAATCAACCACTGCCATACAATTCTTCAGTCATCGAATACACCCAAAGTCGTGTTTCAAAATTGCAATGAAGTTATACTTTCATTACAATCGGGCCTATCATTTAAATGCATGACATCCTTTAAACATACATAATGGCAGTCAACCCAATAATCCAGATTTAATTGTAAAACCTTGACTCGTCGTTTAAACAGGCAGACAACAACCACCATTCCAACACATGTTATGCACAAAATAATTCAATCATGCAAGTGTAATTCTGTCACTCTACAAGCCCAATTCAATGTGACTCTAAATAATCAAAATGTTGGGCAATCCAACAAACATAGCAAGGTATCAACAGCATGCCCGACTTTATAATACCATAATCGAATTGCAACAAGTCGTGCTTAAAACTCTGTGACTATCTCTGAGAGCGCAACCTGCAATTATCCATATCATACACAGTGGGCAGCCACCCAAAACACCACGATGCAACATTCCCATGTTAAAATTATAAACACACAGTCTCAGTATTAACTTAACCAATCATGTCGAGCTATCAATATAATATAGTATTGCTTCAAATTAATCAAACTGCAATCAACCATGCTGTGTAAAACTCGAGCTCATCCCTAATGATGCAATCAAATAATCATAACGCATATAGTGGATGGATTTGCTACAGTCGTCCAGGTTGCAATAACATTTGGCCCCAAAAAAACTCATAGTTACAATGACCATTTATTCGTGGTGTAGGAACACCACACACACAAATGCAGTATGCGAGAGCGTCATTAAGCAATTGTAACCAATGCCAAGTTAATCATCCAAATAATCTTTAGTGAAAAAAGACAATGACTGTGTATCAACCAGTAAACCAATTCAATGTTGAACCAGCAAGTATAACAGAGAGCCCTTGTGGCTGCTAACACCCAGGATGACCAACAACACTATGACTTCAACATTATTGGAGAGAACACAATCAACGATTCATTCCAAAATCACAATTTTACACAGTTGCAATACTTAAAGAAAGAACAAACCAATGCACCTAAGCCAATAAACATTTCATAACCAGAGTAGACTCATGAATGGCCAAAAAATGACATACCTGTAATCCAAGCACCTTAAAACACAAGTTGGTCGAGTGGTTCCTCTCTGCTAAGAAATCAGAGCATAACCACAACTACAAGGTTGAACAATAGCCTGACTAGGGTGGCGACCAATGGAAGGAGTAAGGGTGACGTGCATTAAATGCATGTTACCTCCACCCGCAATTAATTAATTCGATAGTACACGCCAACCATTAATCTAACAACAATTCATTTAAACCATACATTGGAAATTGCATCAAATGCGCCACCCACATCATACCTTCCATTTCCAACAGAACATATTACATATCAACTTTATAATCCAATTAAGTGACCATGTATCGAACCATCACCAATAGCGCAATCAACTTATGCCATAACATAATCACCATTGCATATCAACTATATAACTCAAGAACAAAATCACATAGCTATTAACTTAGTAGCTAGGATAACAACAATCCATTAAAAATTGATGCATATAGTATAGTATATATCATAGTTTAAATTTTCCCCTTTGCATTTGTTGCATTTCTTTTCATTTCCCTCCAATTGCTTATATGCGTTATTATTTTTTTTCAACTGCCTTTTATGTATTGTTACTAACATGTATGTTGTGCAGGTGTCCCAAGAACATATAGCAATGGTATCAATGAATAGCATATGTCATAGTAACATAAATAACCAACACTTCATAAGCCCAATCCATAGCCAATAAAAACAAGATCTCGTCAACTATATAAGCAGTGTCGAACAGTACCACGACATCAAATAAGCACCAGACCTGATCTCCAATCTACAAGGGGGTCCCACCTACTAGTATTATTTAGCTTTAATAATAATAGGCTTTAGCAACACTTTGCAAGCAAAACACCGTTGCGATTTTAATCGTCAACAAACTGGTGACTCCACATGGAAATTTGTTTTCAACATATTTATAACTCAGAACTCTTGGTTTCACAGACCAAGAATAACAGGCAGAGAAGATATAACCAGGAAGATTATGCAACAAGGGGAAGTGAGCGGAATTAATGGAAATATGACCGGGAATTTGGGAATAATTCATGAAAAGTGTTAAGTATGAAGGGTTTTTTCCACTGTATGCATAATCATTCGACTGGGATCTGCTCTCACTGTAAGGAAAAAAAAACTTTTAGACTTGCTCTTAAAATATCAATGGACGAAGAAATGGCAAGAAGAAGCAGGAGATAACCAATTCTTTACAAAATAGTAGTGGAAATATATAACAATTTCAAGGGTCCTTCAGAGGAGATATCATAACAGTTGTGTAGCTTGACTGTTATTGACTAACAATGCTTTGCGGGAGTGTCATTGTGGTAGAATCGATCCAACATCCTATCTTTGACCAAACTAATCTAAAAGATGATAGGAAACAAAATCATGACAGAAGTAAAATAGCAGACATTAAAATAGCAACAATAAAAGACAGAAATGAAGACGCGAAAAGAAAAGTTTTGAAACAGAAAGAAGAAATCAAATTACTGTAAAGCAAAAAGGAAAATAGTGCAAAAAATGAAAGCAGAGCTAAGCTACTAATATACATAAAATCCAATCAGCATTAGAACTTTTCACGTTGGTCCCTCGGAATACTTCAAGCGAGGATTGTTAGTGTTGTAGGAAAACAATTGCCTCTATAAATCCTTTCAAATGTATGAGTTATTCTCTAAGACAAAAGTAATTTGGAATGGACCCAACACTTGGAATTTTGATGTAATTATCAGCCCCTTGACTCACACGACTAAATCATCAAGATAAATATGGAGGTTGACCAATTCATCCAAAGTTGTGTGTATAGGCCTTTTAAAAAAGGTACTTGTATCAAGTAAGCCAGAAGGCAGGCATTTGTAAGACATAGTATCACAATTAGTAATAAAAGTGGTTTTGTGAACATTTTCCCTTTTTACCTTGATTTTATTGTAACCCGGAATTTCGTCAAGTAGGGGATTCAATTGTAACTCTACAACCTGGTGCAAAATCATTCTTGTATTGAGGGGGGGAGAAGGATTTATCATAATTTTCTGACTAAAGGTGCGAAGATGAATGCAGGTTCTAATATGATATGTGATCTTTGAAGCAGGTACCCAATTTGGAACCAGTTGAGGGTGGACTAAAAACATAATCCTAGACCTTAAGAAATTTCCCAACTCCATTTGAACGGTTTCTTTCAGTGCAAAGTTAACAAGTCCTTGTTTTTTCCTATCTAGTTTCATAGTATGTTGAATAAGACCAGGATCAAAACCTCGTAGATCCTCATAAGGCCAAGCAAAAAAAAATTGAAATCCACCGAGTAGCTCGACAGACCTCATCTCTTTTTTATCAGAACATTGGACATTTATTTTAACATTCGTTGAAGATTAAGGTGTCCTAATGTTCATGGAGAAGGTTTCAACCACCTTATTTCACAACTCCTCTTCTTTCTATTTTTCTTTATTGCCTGTATCACTCGATGAAAACAAACTCTCAAGAGGATTCAAGCCCTCGGGTATTTTTGATCCAAGTGGATATCGGTGGCCACCCATCTTCTCTAACTGGCCCAAAACATGTTTTTGGCAATTTTGGTAATTTACTATTTTTAGCAGTTTTTAACTTTCGGGGCCATTTTGAGGCCCTAAACGAAGTTTTTTGAGAAAACGGGGACCAACATGGGTTGTAGATATGTTTTTCTCATCCAAAAGTTGTATTCCTCGGATAGATCTTTCCACCGAGCTATCATACTCCTAAAACGGAGATTGTATGCAAAAGTTACGACCCCGGGAAGTTGATGCACCAACTTACCCAAACGGGGCCCACATGACTTTTGGCACTTCATCTCCCAAGGTTAGGTTTTTGGATGTCTAGGGTTTGGGGCATTCCTGCTTATTGTAAAAATGCCTCCAGAGCCTCATTGTAATCATCTTCTCATGAATGCGAGTAGCTGTCACATCTCTTCTCAGAGATAAGCTACCACCATTCTATCGAGTCTTTCACTCTGTATTTTACAGTCTCTGTACATTTATTTCATTAATAGAAATCGTGTATTATTGTATATATGTGTTTATGGTTGCATCTCTGATATATTTATGTTATATTATTGAATATTTGCGATATCTTTGTGCATTTCTTTATTATATCTCCAATCTCATTTCATGCCGAAAATAATTTGGATCAGTGGTTTCAGAGCAGGTTGCTCTTGATCGTTTTTCAGTGCATGTCCCCGACGAGGTCCGAGTATAGCAAGTTGGGTCTCGAGCTTGTCTCTCTTGAGGAAAATCGCTCTCGCACACCCAAGAAACCCTCAATGGCGGAAGAAAATAAAAACGATGGAGCAGACGATCCTATCAGTATGTTGCTTGAGCAAGCTCTCACGCAACAGAGGGACGAAATGATGGACAATTTTTCCCACATCCTTCAATGCCTGCCAATAGCATCAAGTGCATCTTCATCAAGCGGCCACTTTGGAGGCACCTTGCCTTTCAAGGTACAGGTTAATTTTGATATTCTCGTATTTGAAGGTCAAATAGATGCAGATGCCCTAGATAAATGGTTAAATCTGCTAGAAGGTTATTTCTCTATTCATAATTTTTTCGACAAGGAAAATATCACCTTCGCACTCCTTAAGGCTCTCCCCCATGTCAAACATTGGTGGGAAACTTACTGGGAGCAGAGTTCCACAGAGGAGTCTGGAATATATGGGACCGAGCCCACTTGGGATTTTTTTGTGGATGCGATAAAGGAACAGTACTACCCTATTGGCAACTATGAGGACCAGTACATGAGATGGACCACACTGCGGCAAGAAAGGGGCCAAGCAGTTCCAGAGTTCACCAATACCTTCCATACCTTACGCACCAAGTTGGGTATCAAAGACTCCGAACGACATTTGGTTCTGAAATACCATGGGGCTCTACACAGATACATCCAAACTGAAATGGATTTCCTGGACATCTCATCACTCAGTGTTGCCTATCAATATGTTGTTAAAAATGAGTAGAAATTTAAGCACCAGAGCAAATGGGAGTTCGGGTCTGCAAATCCACAACAACCAAAGTATGACAAAGACATCCCTAATAAATAGTCTCCCGAAAACCAGTCCAAGCCACAGGAAAAGAAGGGTCACGGGAAGACAAAGAAGGACACTGGAAAATGGTGCGATTTCCACAAAATCCCCTGGCACAACACTAATGAATGTTTCTCAAAAAAGTCATTGGTGGCCGAGATCAAAGACAAGGAGCCGAACCCTAATTCAGAATCTGATTCTGAAAATACTAGTAAAAGACATATCATCGACGTAGACCCCACTGTTATTGTTGTGAACGCAACAATTCAACCAGAAGAACCAACAAATCCAGAAGAGGGGGAGCACCTTTTTCATTCACAAGTGTGGTTGAAGGGGACCCCGCTGCATTTTATTGTTGATAGCGGAAGCCAGAAGAACCTCATCTCAGCAGAGGTCGTCAAACAGTTGGGATTGTCGACAACACCACACCCGCAACCATACAACATCGTGTGGCTTCACCAAGGACGAGATCTTCGTGTCAGCCAGCAGTGTCGATTGTCATATGGCATCCAACCCTTCAAGGATGAGGTATTATGTGATGTTGCCCCACTAGATGTCTGTGATGTTCTCTTGGGCCAACCATATATGTGGAAACGCCATGCTATCTATGAGTCTCGACCCTGTAGTGTCATT
>ML810512.1:114240-147525 GCA_009831015.1 Picea engelmannii | reverse complement strand
AGTATCTCATACTACAAAATTCATCTTCTCCACAATCTGTTCAAAAGGGGAACAAAAGGATACTGCAACCACTACAGCCTCGGCCCAAGCACCTTCTATCCACCAGAAGCAGGTCGACAAGGTTGCAGCAAAGCACAAAGATTACTTCTGCACACAATCATCTCATGTAGCCAGATTGGTTAAAAAGGTCCAACCCTTCCATCCACAAGTTCGTGACGACCTTCAACAAACCAAGCAGCGCGACGGTTCCAACAAGGCAAGCAACTCACCAAGATTCAGATTTAGCAATCGCTTTCCCTTCTCCCCAGGGAACTCAACGCAATGGATTCCATTGCTTCCTAAGGAGAGAGGATTGATCCAAGTAGATATCGGTGGCCACCCACCTTCTCCAACTGGCCCAAAACATGTTTTTGGCAATTTCAGTAATTTATTATTTTTAGTAGTTTTTAACTTCCGAGGCCATTTTGAGGCCCTAAACGATGTTTTTTGAGAAAAAGGCGAGCAACATGGAAGATAGATTGATGTTTCTCATCCAAAATTTTTATTCCTTGGATAGATCTTTCCAACGAGCTATCATACACCTAAAACGGAGATCGTATGCAAAAGTTACGACCCCGAGAAGTTGATGCACCAACTTACCCAAACGGGGCCCACATGACTTTTGGCGCTTCATCTCCCAGGGTTAGGTTTTGGGATGTCTAGGGTTTGGGGCATTCCTGCTTATTGTAAAAAGGCCTCCAGAGCCTCATTGTAATCATCTTTTCACGAATGCGAGTAGCCGTCACATCTCTTCTCAGAGATAAGCTACCACCATTCTATCGAGTCTTTCACTCTGTATTTTACAGTCTCTATACATTTATTTCATTAATAGAAATCGTGTATTACTGTATATCTGTGTTTATGGTTGCATCTCTGATATATTTCTGTTATATTATTGAATATTTGCGATATCTTTGTGCATTTCTTTATTATATCTCCAAGCTCATTTCGTGCCAAAAATAATCCGGATCAATTTTATTGTTCTCTATGGATATAATCTCCTCAGGCTTAAAAGGTTCATCTTGAATGAACGCACAATTTCTCTCATTTTTAGGGAGGGCCTTCCAAGATTCTACATTTTCAAGCATATACGGACGATATAGAGTTTGAAAGGAACAGTCAGGCATGTGAGGTAAAAGTTGTTGTTTAGGAGAAGCTGGAAAGATAGCTAACCGACCAGACATTGAATTCAACTCCCTCTTAACATGAATAATGTTGGAGGATAAAAGGTTCAAGATAAGCGCCCAAACAGTTTGGGAGTATCGTTCCATCATCTTTTTGCTAGGAGAGCACATTTTTCGTATCGAGTTCACAACAAGCTCAAAATCTTCGAAAACTGAAAGGTGACCACAACCGATATTAAGGGCATTTTCAATGCCTAGTGATAAAGCTTTGAATTCAGCGGCATTATTTGCACAAGCAAACTCTAACCTGTAAGACAAATTATGAATTTTCCCTATAGGGGAAACCAAGACAATTCCAGCCCCATTACCTTCATTAGAGAGTGAACCATTAAAGTGCATGTGCCACATATCATCATCTAGATCGGTTCCTTCCAAAAGAATAGTATCCTCTTCAGCAAAGATGGAATGCAATCCTAGGTCCTCTTCTATATAGTTTACGCTAGATTATGGAACACTCTCTATGTAGGGTGAAATTATTCCCTCTCTAAGGACTATAATGTTCTTACCATTCCGAGGAACGGATAAATGTGTCCCGTTAAGTGAGAGGTATCCACCTGTTAAGGCTTGTCAATCCCTTCCCAAGATAATTGAGTAATTGCTTACAGACATATCAATTACCTTAATGTTGAGGGTTGTTTTTATCTCGTGATGAGCGCATAAAACCAAGGTCACGTCCTTAATATCGCTCATGGTTGTTTGTTGTAGACTATTATAGGAGAGCATGCTTCTGGCATTTTCATTTGTACAAGACAAGCCTATCTCTTCCATAATAATATTTGACATCACACTTGGGCCCGAACCACCATCAATGAGGCAACAATGGGCAATTTTATCCATAATATTTACAGAAATATAAAAAGGGGGATTTTTTACAGGGTATTTAAAGTTATGTACACCTACTTTATTTACAGAAGAATCCTCTTCGTTTACCTCTTCATAAATATTGGCTACAATGGAAGCTTTTCCTTCCATGAATTGTTTCAGATGCATCTGTTCTTCAGGTACGACAACCATGTCTAGAAGGGTTGCATCTGCTTTGATGTTGGCCAATTGATTCAAGATATTGATTCCTTGACTCTCAGGAACCTTAGAAACCTGGAGAGTAGCAGCAGTTGAGGATGAGCTCGGGCCAGAAGAACTCCGGGGTGGATCAAATTTTCCCTTGGGAGCATAGGCTTTGTTCCTAGTGTTGATGACCATGACATCCTTTGGCTCTAGAAAATCTAGGAAAACGATATTATCTTCTGGTATTTTACCAAATATCTTATCTCTGGCACTCTTCTTTACCTCACATGTGGTTTCTTCGTGGTGTTCCTCGCAAAAGTTACACCAAATCCGAGGCAAGATAGCCTTAGGCTGAAAATTATTTTCAACTGGATTCCTAAAGGGGGTTTCAGAAGAGGATGAAGCTCCAGGGGTGAGAGGGGAGACAGTTCCTTTTCGCTCGAACGCTATCATACGATTATTCATATCTTGTACTAGTTGTAAGAGGGTGGATAAGTATGTTTGTCTAACCGATTCTCCCTGGGGAAGACCAGTTATTTCAAGTTGTTCTCCGTACTCTCAACAAGTATGCAGAGCGAAACCGATATTATCAATGGATTTTTCCTCAAGCCTATGACGGTAGGGATAAGGCAATGCATTGTAGTAATGCATGAAAGTGGCTTGGTTCTGAGGGTGGATAAGTTTAGGGATTTGATTGTATAACTTGGTGAAACGCAAGTTGAAAGACTTGATGGTCTCACCATCCTTATAGGTGATGTTATTGTATTCCCTTAACTTCTTGGTGAGGCTTTTGGATTGCCCATAAGTGGATCAAAACCAATATATTAACTCCTCCCAAGTAGACAGAATATTAGGAGGAAGGTCAAAGAAATCGGTCGCAGCCTTTCCTTCCAAGGAATTGACGAACAAGCGCATGCAAGTGTCATTGTCGTTGGCCCCTATGTTATGACAAGCATTAGAAAATTCCACTAGGTGTTCGTTTGTATTGAAAATGTTATTTCTTGAAAACTTAGGCAGCTTCTCTTTAAACTCAGAAGTGGACGAGTAGCAGGTGCTAGGTTAAGAGGAGAGGACACATGCCACAGTGTGGTTGTGGCGTCTTCTTCGAACTGAAAAAGCCCATACTTTTTTATGAATTTGGTGGGGTTTGTTGTAGATTAGATAGGAATATGGTGGCTATATAAGTTACCAATCACTGATGACGATGAGGATTGGGAAGATGAAGCACTTCCAGTGCCACCGGAACCACCAATAGATGTCATCTTGTGGATGATAGATGAGGAAAAGAAAGACAAATTGGATGAATTAGATAAGGTCCTCCTTAGAGCACCTTGTTGGGCAAATAACAAAATGTTTCTTCTTCCTATTTCAGCAATAGGATTGATTTCAGGTGACAAGCTTTTTCTTCTTCTAGAAGCGTGAGAATCTAAGGAAATGAAAGAAAGGTCAAAACTTGAAGAAACAAAAAGTTCATTGTTTCTTTCTAGGTTGTCTACGTCTAGCTTCCAATTGTTATTGAGCACTAATATCTTGTTCAATTGCTGCCCAAGAATGGTTAAGCTCGGCATGGGTGTTGGCAGTGTCTAAGATGGTATTAAACGGATTCAAAGCAATGATGGTTTGATCTTGAAGACCGTGCTCAATATTGGGCTACATTGCAACAGGAACAGTCATTAAGAATAAAACAGTGAAAGAATAAATTTCGGAAAAGAAATATATATCGATGAAAATCGAGTATAAAAATTAACCAGAGAGATATCGAAGATCTCCCCAGTATGGTCACTAAATAAATGTTGAGGAAAACATATGAAATGATCTTACTCAAGCATTTTCAGAATCTGCTTGGCTAAAGCAGAGTAGATGGGAATATCACCCTATGTTTATAGCCAACAAAAATAACATCCTAACTCACAAGTATTAATTACGAGTGCTTAAGCTAGTCTTTTATCAATGAAAATCTTGCTGAAAATTTACTTTTTATGCAATTTTATGAACCTATCAGTTGTTGAAATAAATGTAAACATAGAATTAAAGTCACCAAGATGATAATCAAGACAGATGAGACATAAAGCAATCCTTTATTTCACTCAAATTCACCAAAGAGTCATTTTCTTTACAAAATCTCATGCAGAAATTTTGGACCAAAGTCAAACTTAGACATCCCCAATGGAACATACAGAAGGACCTCTGACAGAAAACCAAAATTGAACTCTAAAAGTTGGATCAACTTGCCACAGATTGTTGCCCACTCGACTCTACACAATAGCCTTTGTCGGTCACAAAAATTAATTCACAAACAGACAAGTCTACACAGACTATCAAAGATAGATCAACACCTCTGAAAAACAAGTGTCTGAATGATGTGATTCAACCCTGAATATTGGTGTCTACAATAATACCCTGCTATCATAAAAGAGAATTAGGCTTGTGATGAATAAATGAATGAATGAAAACTGAACTATCTCAGCATAAACTCAAAGAGAAAACCTTAGTATGTTTTTTATTATATCCTCCTCTTGTTCCTCCCTTTCCTTTTGCTTTTAAACAAATTAGAGTTGGTTGAAGTAGTTGAACCAACTCATTAGTTAAGTTAATTAAAAGACTCAACCAACTTTAGTTAGGGGGGAAAGTAATAATCATAATAAGGGTTATAATTAAATAATAACTAGTAGGTGGGATCCCTTGTGACTCCCATTAGTTCTTAACAATCATAACATACTAGTTAATTAAGCAAAAACACACCTCCTTATGACTCCTATGAACATATTCACTTTTGGCAATTTAGCTCATGATATTTGAAATTTTTTTCAAAAATCATTACTGATATATCCAAAATAAAACATGTTGTCCAAAAATTCTTGAAGTCAATTGTCATCAACAATAGATAAAATAAAACTCAAAAGCCATATTCCCCACTCTGAGATGCAATATTTCCTTGATTGTTGTTGTCACCCTTCGATTTTCCTGAATTTGCCTTTGGTTGTGTTGAGCCTTTAGGCCTAATCTCATTGATCACGTGGGAACAATCGTCCCTCAAATGCATCCGGGAAGACACGGATTTGTCAGAGCCATTGGAGGGTGAGGAAGGGAAAGTAGTGGCTTTTCCTTTGTCAAGGGCATGGTGGGTCTCGGTTTTCAACCTTTTTCTAGCATGAGAGGACTACACTAGTGAGTGGGGAGCAGCTTGGACAACTGGGTTAATAGGTGGAGGAGCAAGTAGGGATAAATTAGGCCAGCCACGATGTTGGGAGACTGTCGGGTGGACAATCTCTTGCCATCCATCATTTTCAGGGACCTCGGGTTGCAATAAGACGTGAGGAAGAATAGGGATACCAGGGGCTTGCGGAACTTGGAAAGGAGGCCTTTCGGGCTTGGGTTGGACCACTCCTTGCCCAATCCAATTGAAAAATCTAACCTGAAACAACTGGACAACTCTTGTGAGTCAGCATCAAAATGTATGGAGAACCTTGGCCTTCTTGGGCCTCTGTTCCAATTACCTCTCCCTCTTTTTCCTCGGCCATGGCTACCGCAGCTGAAAAAACTCATTCCTGCATGCATGATTGATTAGAAAATAGTATTTTAAATAACCATACATGGAAAATCTTAAAATATGAAATAAATTTGGCTCAGCGATGTATCAGACTCATGCAATCCAATCCATACAAATTGTTTTACTATTTATCAATGAGCAGGGGGGTGAATAAAGGGTCATGGGATATGTGAGGGGTTTGTATTGAGAAAAACATGATATGATGACGGGGGGGGGGATACGATTACTACTCAAGGACAACAACAATCAACTGCAAACCAAAGAAAACATCATTGTAGTTCAACCAAGACATTGCTACTGCTAAACTGCTTGAACATAGAATTTTCCTTGACTATAATCAATTTTAGAATAGGGAGTGAAAAATGAATGTGGCAAAGCGATGGGGTTGTAATTAGCGAAAAATGAAATAATGGTGGGGAATGAGAGCGGGTATTGTTCAAAAAATTAATCAAGTAATCCATATAGTCATTATGTTAAAAGGAGATACACCAACCAAACGATCATAACAATCACTATGTATTAGCTAGTTCACTGTTCATAGTCAAATATCTAACATAGTGCCATCAACAAGATAGTATGCATTCCACAACAATCTGTAAGGGAGTTATGTTCCTTTTATTTATCCAATTTGCATCTTATAACAATTCTCAAATTTATAATAATAACCATTTCCACTCTACTAATCATTGGAATCAACCACTGCCATACAATTCTTCAATCATCAAATACACCAAATTCGTGTTTCAAAATTGCAATGAAGTTATATTGTCACTACAATCGGGCATGTCATTTAAATTCATGACATCCTTTAAACATACATAATGGCAGTCAACCCAATAATCCAGATTTAATTGTAAAACCTTGACTCGTCGTTTAAACAGGCAGACATCAGCCACCATTCCAACACATGCTATGCACAAAATAATTCAATCATGCAAGTGTAATTCTGTCACTATACAAGCCCAATTCAATGTGACTCTAAATAATCAAAATGTTGGGATATCCAAACAACACAACGAGGTATCAATAGCATGCCCAACTTTATAATACCATAATCGAATTGCAACAAGTCATGCTTAAAAATCTGTGACTATCTCTAAGGGTGCAACCCGAAATTATCCATATCATACACAATGGGAACCACCCAAAACACCACGATGCGACATTCCCATTTTACAATTATAAACACATAGACACACTATTAACTTAATCAATCATGTCAAGCTATCAATCTAATAGTAATGCTTCAAATTAATCAAACTGCAATCAACCATGTTGTGTAAAACTCAGGTTCATCCCTAATGATGCAATCAAATAATCATAACGCATATAGTGGATGGATTTGCTATAGTCGTCCTGGTTGCAATAACCATTTGGCCCAAAAAAAAATCATAGTTACAATGACCATTTATTCGTGGTGTAGGAACACCACACACACAAATTCAGTATGCGAGAGCATCATTAAGCAATTGTAACCAATGTCAAGTTAAGCATCTAAATAATCTTTAGTGCAAAAAGACAGTGACTGTGTATCAACCAGTCAACCAATTCAATGTTGAGCCTATACTTGGACTGTCATAATAATCAACAACCGACCTACCATGATGTGGCAAACACACATACCCACGCATCGACGTGAAGCGAGGTTGTGACCTTCTCAATTTAAACAATATTGGGTTATCAAATACAAGGAGAGCGACTGTGTATTTTTGAATTGTCCAATTAACAATGCAGAGTTTGTCCACTGTAATAAACAGGGAGTGACTAGGTAACAAAACCAACACGATTGTCACATGACCAACTGGGTGAGCATGCACCCAATTTAGTCAACAATATACAACCATCCAACAATGACCAATAGTAAACTCGACAGGCCGGGTCGGTCTTCTCTGTCAACCCTCAGACCTATAGAGTTAATGGTTTGCTTTGTGGCCAACATAGGGAAAAACTAAAGCCAACTCTTTTCAATGGTGAAAACGTCTGAGACCAACGGTGCATACACAGAGAGAACCAAAATTTGTTCGTGAACAGGTAACAAATCTCACGACAGGAGGGATATAAGAGAGGAGTGAGGCTCCAATTCAGTCTGGTAATGATACTTAACACATGCAGGGTATAACCCTCATGGCTCTCTAGTCAAACAACCACAATGTTGAGGTAAAGACAGGGCCAAGAATGAACCAAATAACCCATGGCACGACCTTTAGTGGTGAAAACAAACCAATGCTCAAGTGAACAACGCAGTGACACATAGTGCCTCCAACCATTAAACCCCATAAAAACCAAAGACTAGATATAGTGATGCGAATGCGTGAGGACAACCAGCCACCCAAGACCAAACAAAAACTCTCCAACTAAACCAGTGATGAGAACATAGAGCCCTTATGGCTGCTAACACCCAGGATGACCAACAACACTATGACTTCAACATTATTGGAGAGAAAACCATCAACGCTTCATTCCAAAATCAAAATTTTACACAGTTGCAATACTTAAAGAAAGCACAAACTAATACACCTGAACCAATAATCATTTCATAACCAGAAAAAAAACTCATGAATGGAAAAAAAAAGACATACATGTAATCCAAGCATCTTAAAACGCGAGTTGGTTGAGCGGTTGCACTATGCTAAGAAAGCGGAGCATAACCATAGCAGCAAGGTTAAACAATAGCCCGACTAGGGTGGTGACCAACGGAAGGAGTAAGGGTGACATGCAGTAAATGCACGTTGCCTCCACCCACAGCCAATTAATTCGATAGTACACGCCAACCATTAATATAACAACAATTCATTTAAACCATGCATTGGAAATTGCATCAAACACGCCACCCACATCATACCTTCCATTTCCAACTGACCATATTACATATAAACTTTATAATCCAATTAAGTGACCATGTATCAAACCATCACCAATAGCGCAATCAACTTATGCCATAACATAATCACCATTACATATCAACTATATAACTCAAGAACAAAATCGCATAGCTATTAACTTAGTAGCTAGGATAAAAACAATCCATTAAAAATCGATGCATATAGTATAGTATATAACATAGTTTAAATTTTCCCCTTTGCATTTGTTGCATTTCTTTTCATTTCCCTCCAATTGCTTATATGCATTATTGTTTTTTTTCAACTGCCTTTTATGTATTGTTACTAACATGTTTGTTGTGCACGTGTCCCAAGAACAGATAGCAATGGTATCAAAAAATAGCATAGGTTGTAGTAACATAAATAACCAATACTTCATAGGCCCAATCCATAGCCAATAAAAACAAGATCTCGTCAACTATGTAAGTAGTGTCGAACAGTGGCACGACATCAAATAAGCACCAAACCTTATGACGCAGACCCCCGACCCTCGGTCCGAGATCCACACAGGATCGTTCTAAATTCTCCTCGGGCCGAAGTGGCTCTTTTGGTTCCTTGCTGAAACCTTCAATGAATCCGACCCACAAATCCTTCACGAAAACTCCAACTGTACCACATGCACCAGGTATGAGTCTTCACCTCCACACGACCACAACCCGGGCCTTAGCGCAAACCCCTTATGCGACACGTGATCTTGCAGGTTTTTGAATTGAAGACCCTCGGCTCCAAACCTCCGATACCCGAGAGTGTGATACGGGTATGGCCCCTTCCTTACTAGTGCCTCTACCAATGACCACTGGTTAGGGCCTACCTCTAGCACCCCTCGCAACTCGCAACTTCACGAGTTGGAGTGTTGAGCCCTCCTGCTCCTCCTTTGTGAATCCCCGATACGCGATAAGTCAACAATAGGTTGACTCCTTTCCAGGCGACGTGTGTCCTCCACCTGTCACCTGCTTCCACCTTTTCTCTGGGTGCTTGTTATTATGCCACCTGGAAACTACGCAGCCCCACCTTAAATGATGAGACGCATGTTCATACGAGTCCTTGGCGCTCAGCACTTCATGACTTTTGCAATCAAAAACCAATTCTTTCAAACCCCAAGTTCACCATACACGATACCACGTAGAGGTTCTTATCCAACGGTTCTCCCATGGCTTGGATCCAACGGTCTAGATCTTCTTCCCTGCTCCTCACAACTCACAACTTTGCGCAAAACCAAGAATTTAGTCTACCCTCCAAACTCACGAACCCCAAGTTCGCGATATGATCCAACGGCTTATGCAAAGCATGATCAATGGCTCATGTTGATTCTGGATCCTAAGGTGATGGGTTTCACCGTCCTCTAATCGCCTTGCAACTCTGCCAAATCCAATGACTCTTGCAACTTCGCACTTCCTTCACGAAGGCCTCTCATCGTCCATATGGCTCCACTGGATCCTACGGTTCTCGCGACTTCACGAGCTCTCCACGGATAATTCTGACCACTCGATTCACTACTCAATGACTTATGTCAACGACAGAGTGTTCTCTCTCCTGAACTTTCACTTGCAAACTCAGCCTTCCAAAAGGTTCCTGCTCGCACTCCTTGCAGCACACTTTCAAATAACCTTTGGTTATCTGAGTCTTCGACCCTGTGCACTCTTTACAACAGTAGTCCCTCGACCTTTTCCTTAGATGATAAGTTCTAAGGCTTTCACCAGCCTGTGCACACCTTGCACAGCTCTGTGCTTCACCTGCACTTCTGCGGGTATGAGAAAAACGATATCTCTCCTGAGCTTTCTGAGATAAAACTCAGACTCTCGTCAACGCACACCTTGCAGACGTTCACTGCACTCCTTGCAGGAAATTCTCAGGAAGAGAAACAATTGAAACTCATTCTTCTTCTCTCTCAGACTTCATACATTCAACATGAACTCATACACAAAATACAACATTGAGATGCATGCATAACAGAGAAACAAAACAATTGTAAACATAACATTTAACAAATGTAAATAGTAAGCATCATAACACCATGAAAATTGAGTCAAAGATTCATATATTAACTCAAGTTCTCCTGTACATGGGTTCTTCTCTACAGCTCTCAATGATGATAATGTTGTTACTGTTACAATGATACAAGGGTGAGGGTGTCTATATCTGTTTTCCCTCCTATACTTCTAAACTGTCTAATCTAACATTCATATCTATCTACTTTACATTAACAGTCTTAATTGCCTATTACATCCAGCAGGTGAAAGTAATTTCCCCAGATCTGTTCATATCTCCAAGACATAAATGAAAGTACGCTTACCCTAGCTTATTACATTAATGCTTTAGTTTTAAATTCAAAATGTTTTCATAAAAAAAAACGTGCTCTTTTTGCATCCGCGTGTTCCTTTGGCTAGGCATGTGCTCTGGCTTTGTATGATGCTCCTGCATCACCTTATCTCCAATCTACAAGGGGGTCCCACCTACCAATATTATTTAGCTTTAATAATAATAGGCTTTAGCAACACTTTGCAGGCAAAATTCCGTTGTGATTTTAATCGTCAACACCACCCCTACGACAAAAGATATATTCTATTGTGATATGCAACATTTGATACACTTGCCATATCTGTGCTGCTTAAAGAAGCTATGTACTTCAACAGAGTAACATTTTTCAGCTGACTTGGACGTCCCTTCCAATTTACAGCAATAAAACAAAGATGTTCAACATACAAATATTCAGGCAGGCTTTTCAACCAAACAGATGATCGAACGCAGGGATAATACCAGTCACAACATACATGAATTTTTTTTTGTCTCGGCTTTTGTTGGCTAAGAGGATTTGTTTCCCCCAAAGCTGACATCACATAAAACCACTCCCTCATCTTTGAATTGGGCCTGAATCGCATCTCTAAGTTGTCTCAGATGTCAGTGATCAAGAACATTACAAGGAAGGCACCTTAAACCCCAAGTTTTCGACGATAGAGGGAAATTAACACTTAGCAAAGTATGGAATGTTGAATAACCAGACAATGCAGGCATGCCATATCTAGAAGAGACAAGCTATTCAAAAAGATGGAATAGATCTAGTTGGCAACACCAATGAATTCAAAGACACGAAATTGATATTCGACTCGTTGTTTTTTACGAAGCAAGCATTTGATGGTCAAGTTGAAATCCATAAAAGGTTGTCCACAGGCTTCATTATTGTACATATTTTCTTTTTTTTGTCAGCGGCAAGCCCAATCACAGTCATTATGGCAAATAATCTCATATGTATTTTGTAACTCAGTTTATTTGAATATAGAATATTTAAGGTTTTTGTATGGTGTTTTCCAATCTCTGGTATTGTTTTTTATTTTATTTTGTACTCTTTTTTGTTTGTCGTTAAACATGGATTTAAATAAAGGCTACTATGTTTTCTCCTTACATTTTACATGGAAGAATAATTTGTCATAGGCCATACTTATGTGGCGCCCGCCCTATACTTAAAGAAAGAAATGGGAGGACTCATCCTGCTTTCATTCTTCGGGGTCCCATAAATAGAATGAATTAATGAATCTATTACAATAAGGCAACTCAAGTGTTGACGTCATGTTCTTGTTCAATATTTTGAATATATTGCAGCTTCTTCTATTTGATAATATCCATGCATATACAAAATGTTGCGTCATATATATATATATATATATATATATATATATATATATATATATATATATATATATATATATATATATATATATATTTTATTTTTTTTCTTTCTATTGCGTATGGGTTTCAACGAAATTTGTGAACTGATCAACATCCTACAAATTGGAAGATGATTTACATTTGGACCAGAAATAATCTATTAATATATATTAATATGAATACTATTGCAATAAATATAAACACTTTCTATTTAAACTTTCTATGTTTTCTCCCCCTCTATTATCCCTTTGTGGTTATATATTTAGTCGCATCTCTATTATCACGACCTCCTGGATTCGTGGATTAGCAGGTGCTCATCTTTATCTATATCTTCACACCATGAGCCCAACCGACCACGGTCTCTTTCAATACTTAGCCAATTATCTGACCATCGGGTCCCGGGTTTGCGGTATCCAACACTTATGTCCCATGTTTCGTCCTATACATCTTGCACCCAAAGAACTTTTGTGATCTGCAATTTATGCTTTTACTAGTGACAGCTCACTAGGGATTCGAAAAGATTGGCATTAATAAACGAACAGTAGATGTTATTCTGTGAGATACTTAGCCCTTTTTCCCTTTTATTCTTCCCATCTATTATCGCTTTCTGGTTATATACTTATTTGCATTTCTATGATCGCAGGTTCCAGGGTTGGCGGGATGACATATCTTCATCTCCATGTATATCCTCACATGACGAATCCAACCGGCCATTGTTCCTTTCCATACTTAGCCAATTTTATGGCCATTGTTGACGGGTTGGCGCTTTCAAACTCTACTGCTTCTTGTTCTGTGATACAAATCTTTCACTCAAAACTTCTATGATCTACAATTCCACCGCAGACTCCTTGAACTCACAAGCTTCACTCTACCAGGGTTCACAAATGTTGCAAAGTATCTATCGCTGCCTTCCATCCCCACTAACTTTGTGCCCTTCCCAATGTACATTAATTATGGTCTTACTAGTGACAACTGAACACACTGGTACAGAACAATTTGCACCCGAACCTCCGCCATATACAAATTGACTGTCGGACTTCGACATTGTCCCCTCTTCCGTGTTACACATTATGCCTTCAAATGTTCTGAGCGATACATTTTGACTGTCAGGGCCTCACATCTTCTGGGGAGACCTTGTCACCCTATTTTAGATCCTCGCGTTGGCAGGTTCATGAAAGCTCCAATTCCTAGTCATTGTTTCATGTTCTGACCATCCTCGTACTTCTTTCCAAATATGCAACAACAAAGGTTTAATGCTAAGATGCCATCATGCAACAACCATAAAGATCGTCATTAATAAGAAAAAGCCTCAATCCATCCCTACAGAACTTGTCCACAAACATGGAGAGAAGATTTTGCCAGGTAATGGGAAAGCTATTACAAATTTCAATTTATTATCGAAAACAAGTTTGGGCCAGTGTTTCTCTATTCCATACTTAGACACTTTATCGATTACAGGTTCCCGGATTGACGGCTTCAAAATTGTGTTTTGAATCTTTCGTGACTTGCAAACAATGCCTGGAGTTCCGCGATATACAATTTGTCCGTTGGAATGCCCCGTCACGAGCCCGGCCATCTGTCGTTCCTTTCAATACTTAGCCCCAAGTTGACTGTATCTCCATGACATTGTACATTTACTGTGTATCGAGTCTAGCCTATCATTTCCCTATTCCATACTTAGACACTTTTTCGATTGTGGGTTCCCAGACTGGCAGGCTCAGGATTGTGTTTCCAATGTTCTGCGACTAGCAAACAGCACCTGGAGTTCCACGATATAAAAATTTTCCGCAAGAATGCAACAACATGTCCTCTTCCGTGCTACATGTTATGCGGTCAACACTCCCAAGAGATACAATTTGACGCTCGGGCCCTCACCTTTGTTGGTTGTATCTTGTAGCCCCATTTCGAAGCATCACCAACCGCTTTCGATAATTAGCCATTCCTTAATTGTTGTTCCATATCCCCGCCACCTTCCTACTTCTCTCTTGATATGCAATTGGAAAGCTTTAATGCTATCACTTCGTCGTGCATGAAACTTAAACATGTCATTAATGAGTGAAAGGCTCGAGGAGATCTCCCACACTTCTATCATATACAAATTGTTCGTCGAACTGCCATATCATCCCCTCTTCCATGGTACACATTTTTCACTCAAGTTTCGATATATACAATTTGACCCTCGGGAAGTCACGTCTCCCGGGGAACCATTGTCACCCTAATTGTAAATCCCGTTCGACCGCTTTCCATACTTTCCCATTTCAAGGAATCTCTTTCACGGATCCTCGGGTTGGTGGGTTCACAAAATCTCCAATTCTTAGTCATTGTTTGTTGTGCCCGACCAAGGTTTAATGCTAATAGTTCATCATGCAACAACCGTACATATCGTCATTAAAAAGCAAAAGCGTCGACCAGACAGTGAAATTTAAATGAACCTCGACTCCTCAAATTTAAATTAATTTATCTTCTCTTATTTTATCTTTTCTGCCCATAGACATGTAGAAAAGGTCTTGTCACACAATGGGATATATATTACAAGTTTCAATTTATTAGCAAAGATGAATCCACCCAGCCATTTCTCTATTCCATATTTGACCCACTTTTTCGATTGTGGGTTCCCGGATAGGCGGGCTCACATTTGCACTTCCATTGTTCTGTGTCCTGCAAACATTACCCGGACTTCTGCAATATACAAATTGCCCTCTAGACTGTCGCATCATGCCCTCTTTCATGTTATGTGTTTTGCACTCAAAAAGTTTCGAGACATACAATTTGACCCTCGGGCCCTCACCTCCAACGGTTGTACCTTGTAACCCTATTTTGAAGCCCTCCCAACCGCTTTCAATAATTAGACACTCCTTAATTGCTCTTTTCTATCCCCGCGACCTTTGTACTTATTTCTTAATATGCAATTAGTAACCTTTCATGCTAACAACTCACCATGCAAGAACCGCCAACATTGTCATTAATGAGAGAAATGCTCAAGGAGATCTCCCATTAATACACATTAAACAAAGATTTCATCTCAAACATGGGTTGTCGCGTTGGCCCGTTTAGGAAATATCCAATCCTTAATTGCTCATTGTCGTATCCTCTGTGTTCTCACTTCAATGTATGAAATTACTAGTCTTTAATGCTAACAACGAATCATGCAACAGTCGTCAAAATTGTTATTAATGAGCGAAAGTCTCGAGGAGATCTCCCATTCACATGCATTGGACCAAGATTTGTGCAGGGTCATATTATCCCTTCCAACTCTTCATTTCAAACATCATCTGGAGCAAACAAACGTTCTTGTAAACTTATGGAAGAATCTCGATAGCAGATATGTGGAGATACAGTGAATATCTTCGGACGTTAAGACCAGAATTTCCAGTGATTCAGAGCATACTCTTACTATTCATCCCATTCCGCCGAGAATGAAGTAATTTGGACCTCTGGAATCGCTCGTGCAGGCTGCGTCCCTTAGGTTTTTGACTATAAGGAGGTGGTCTCTTGGTGCGCCGAAAAATATATTTCAAACCAAAGAATTATTCCACTGCACGACCATTCTCCTGTTTCTTTGTCACCTCAGGTCTTCTGTAAGATGTTAAGATTGTCGGAGCCAACATTGACCTTCAGAGGACAAGACTGCAAGCAGTTTCTAGAAAAACATGATAACAGGTTGGACTTCTTACCCGAGTTCCTCGAAGACCCAACAACAGTTCCTGAAGATATCACAAAGTTGCAGGTCAGTTCCTTTGGAAATCCATTCCGAGAAATTGCTTGGTTGTTTACAAGAATAACAGGACAGGAATCCATGACAAGCATTTCCCGTATAGTTATTTATATTCTGTACTTCACAGTCAAGGAACAATTCATTTTTGATTGGGGGAAGCTAATTTCCATTGAAATATGTTCCCAATTGTCACAATTCAAAGAATAGAATAAATTTTATATGTCATCCTACTTGATTTTCGCAATAGTCCATTGTTGTTTGTTTCCCAAACTGTATCTGTCCAAGCAAATAAACTATGAATTTGACCCAGTAACATTCTGGTACCAGGCCTTTTGGAGGTACAAGGCCTCCCATTGTTTTTATGAGGTTTTGAATGACTTTGTCTCAGTTTTCAAATATTTATTGTTAGGAAAGGATGCTCCCCGGATGTCTGGTTAGGAAACCAAGTTTTTGGACAGGAAGGGGACACTTGAACAAAAGGAAAATTACAGTGTACTAATGATCTTTGGCTCCAAGGAAAATCCTGCTTTCCTTCCATGCCACATCACAGACAAGATGTTTGTTACAGAAATAGCAAGGCAATACAACCACTGGTTGTATTTTTTCCATGACAAGAGAAAAAAATAGTTCATTCCTCTGCCCTGGAAAGTCGGGGACTTCGTGTGCAGAAACGTCAACAAGATTGACGAATTCGCAGGCCATTTCAAGAACTTGAACCCAACATATGCTGAAAGGCTAAAAGGGTTCGACCCTAATGTGATTTTTTGATAAAATTTACTATCAGTTGGCTTTAGCATATCTTTTATCCGTAGACACCTGACTGAAGACAGAGACAGTGACAACAACACTCATGCTTCTGACAATCATGACGTAGAGACATTGCAAAGCGCGATTGAATTGTACATACAACAGGGAAAAGGATCTGGTGAGAAGAGTGTCCAGTCCCCAGCCATCACTCCCAAGAGAACAACATCATGGAGCATCGCTTCAACGCCCCACCCCAGTAAGAAAGCAAACCCATAAATCTTCAAACAAAGGAGGAGATAAGAACCCTCCTCGTGCAAAAATTGATAGTTCTCACAAGATTCCCCTAATGAAGAAGAGAAAAAACATTGTATGGCAAGCGGAAGAACCCGAAATTGAAAGTGAGCACATGCACAAAGTTGACCCATCCACGGGCACGATGCACCATAGTTCCACAATGGAAATAGTTGAGACCGACATTTTTTACGAAGATGAATCCTTCGTATTCCAGAGCGTTGTTTTTGACAGCCAATCTAAAAATTTAATCATTGAAAAAAGATATGTAACAAATAAGAAAGGAAAATCTTGTACAGAGATTAACTTTAAGAAAATGCGACTATCCCAAATCTCCCGATTTCACCGCACAACCGTTGATTCTCTTGATGACTGCATTGGAGGA
Source organism: Picea engelmannii (assembly GCA_009831015.1). Classification (NCBI taxonomy): domain Eukaryota; kingdom Viridiplantae; phylum Streptophyta; class Pinopsida; order Pinales; family Pinaceae; genus Picea; species Picea engelmannii. The sequence goes on along the minus strand of ML810512.1, from coordinate 130,067 downwards.
ATTGAAGCGGAGAATTCCAAATTGAATGGACGAGTCAAAGAATTGGAGGAGGCTTTCATTACTACCCCAGTGTTTGCCAATCCTTTAGCAAAATCGTTCCTGCTACCCCTGCAGCCAAGTTAAAAGGATCCTCTAGCCTCCTCGCATCGTGTAGAGCCCTTGTAGAGAATTAAATCAAGAAAATAATGCAGTTAATTACTGAAGCCTGGGAAACATCACAAAATAGAGCTTGATTTCGAAAGAGGGCAAATGATTTGTACGGACATTTGCAGACAAATTTAAAAAATGAAGAATGTTTTTATGAACAGATGGTGACCCCTTTTGCCAACCATGCCATCAACAACTCAGATCTGAAAATAAGACAAGAGGATCTGCCCTCCCCAAAGCGGATCAAACAATTAAAAGCATGCTGGAAAAAGAAAGTTAAGAACCTGCAGCTCATTGTCGAATCATGGGAACAAGCCATATCACAAAAAGAAGAATTATTCAGAAACCTGACCCAAATAGACTTAGCCGGAAGTACCAACAAGGTTCAAGACCCAAACTTAATCCTCAAATCATTGTCCTTGACCAAACAAGACTTCTATGAACAACTTGATATTTTAAAGGGGTTGTCTTTAGAAACTTTTTACGACGTCCTTGAATATGGTGAAGATGAGGTCGAGAGATGGCTAGTGGACTATTCGGCACACAATGAAGAAATTGAACAGCCTCTACATAGTATTTATGTGGATCTAAGGAAATTAGAAAATGAGCTTTTCGACATAGAAATCCATGATGAAATCAACGTGGCCCCCATGAGAAGCTACATTGAAGAATGGTTCCAATGAAGAATGGACAAGCTCATCGACGAAGGGAAACAACCGATTGGAACGATTCCAGTGGTCGACGACGACAGCAACAAAAGCACATCGGCTTCATAGTAATTATCTACTGATCACATCTTGTTTTCTCTATCAATCTAGTTATTCTAGCTCTTTAAATAGAAATATCTAACCAAAGACTCATAACTTCCAATTTCTTCTTTTCATATCTTCTTCTCTACCGTGGCACACTTCTTCTTTCTACAATCCTATTTCTTGTACTTATTTATTTTATGGTCCGTGGGAGCCCCAACCCCAGTCTATATGTCAAATGCATTTAAATTTCCAGAAATACGTAACAAACATTATTAATTTTTGATAAATTTCAAAGAAAACTAATTCCATAATGCTAAGATACTATGTTGGATGTCAAGAAATTGTGTTTATTATATTTGAATGTTCAATGTGTGTGATTTTTGGTCCTTTTTTCCAGGAACCTTTGTTGCAAGGCATTATTATTTTTTGATAAATTTCAAAGAAAACTAATTCGTAAATGATAAAAAAAAAATCCTTCAACATGTTGGATGACAGGAAATAGTGTTAATGTGTATGCTTCCTGGTCCTTTTTTATAAGTCTCGTGTTTGAACTATACACACACCAGGAAAAAATTGCCTCGTTCGCATATTAACCTTGGGGGTCATCTACAAGCCAAATGTCTTGTGGTTGACCTATGACACGCTGCCACAAGTCATCATCTACATGGATACCACCTGTACTTCAAGATGCTTCCCACGTGTCTCTGCTCGGTCCCGCCGTAGCAATGCATTTATTCCCATTCCAACCTGGCAAGGACTGCGCTGCCATGCATCACTTGCTTCTAAATATGCAATTAGTAAGCTTTAATGCTAACAGCTCATCATGCAGGAACCGTAAAGATTGTCATTAATGAGCGAAAGGCTCAAGGAGATATTCCATTAATATGCATTAAACCAAGATTTGCGGAGGGTTATATTATCCCTTCTGAGTGTTAATTTCAAACATCATGGAATGTATTTCGTGCATCGTTGGGTTGGCGGGTTCATGAAACCTCCAATCCTTAATTACTCTTCGTAGTACCCGCCACCTTCGCACTTCTAAGTATGAAATTACTTAGCTTTAATGCTAACAACTCATCATGCAACACCTGTAGAGATTAACATTGATGAGAAAAAGGCTCGAGGAGATCTCCCATTCACATGCATTGGACCAACATTTGCGGAGGGTTATATTATCCCCTCCCACTGTTCATTTCAAGCATCGTCTGGAGCAAACAGACGTTCTCGTAAAATTATGGCACCAACTCGACAACATTTATGTGGAGATATAGTGAACATCTTCGGGCGTGAGGACCATAACTTCCAATGGTTCAGGGAATAATCTTACTACTCATACCCTTCCACCCAGAACGAAGTAATTTGGACCTTTGGAATTGCTTGTGCAGGCTGTTTCCCTGAAGTTTTTGACTGTAAGGAGGTGGTCTCTTGGTGCGCCGAGAGATATATTTCAGGCCAAATAATTATTCCACTGTGGGACCACTCTCATGTTTCTTTGTCACATCAGGTCTTTCGCAAGATGTTAATATTGTCAGAGCGAACACTGACCTTCAGAGGAGAAGACTCCAAGCAGTTCCTAAAAAAGCATGATAACGGGTTGGACCTCTTGCACGAGTTCTTGGAAGACCCGATCACAGTTCCTAAAGATATCACAAGCTTGCAGGTTAGTTCATTTAGAAATCCATTTCGGGAAATTGCTTGGTTGTTTACAAGAATAACGGGACAGGAATCCACAAAAAGTGTTTCTCGTGTGGTTCTTTATATTTTGTATTTCACAGTCAAGGAACAAGCCATTTTTTATTGGGGGAAGCTAATTTCCATTGAAATTTGTTCCCAATTGTAACGATTCAAAAAGGAGAAGAAGTTTTATATGTCATCCTACTTGGATTTAATGATAGCAGATTGTTGTTTGTTTCCAAAATTATCTGTGTCCAAGAAGGTAAACTGTGAATTCGACCTAGTAACTTTCTGGTACCAGGCCTTGTGGAGGCACAAGGCATCCCATTGTTTTTATGAGGTTTTTAATGACTTTGTCTCTGTTTTCAAAGATTTATTGTTAGGAAAGGATGTTCCCTGCTTGTTTGACCAGGCAATCAAATTTTTGGACAGGAAGGGGGCACTTGAAAAAATGGAGAATTATAGTTTGATAATGATTTTTGGACCCAAGGAAAATCATGCTTTCCTTCCATGTCACATTATCGACAGAATGTTTGTTACAGAAATAGCAAGGAAATACAACTATTGGTTGCATTTATTCCATGAGAGGAGAAAAAAATAGTTCATTCCTCTGCCTTGGAAAGTCGGGGACTTCGTGTTGAGGAACACCAACAAAATTGACGAATTTGCAGCCCATTTCAACAACTTGAACCTAAGATATGTTGAAAGGATAAGAGGGTTCGAACCTAATGGTATTTTTTTAGAACATTTATTAGCAGTTGGCTTTAACAATTCTTTTATCCAGACACGCCTGAGTGAAGATAGAGACAATGACGAAAACACTCTTGCTTCTAACGTCGGCGACCTAGAGACATTACAAAGCACCACTGAATTGTACAAACAATAGGGAAAAGGCCCCGGTGAGAAGAGTGTTCAATCCCTGGCTACCACTCCCAAGAGTACGACATTCCAGAGCATCACTTCAACGATCAACCCCAATAAGAAAGCAACCCAGAATTCTTCAAACGGAGGAGGAGATAAGAACCCTCCTCGCGCTAAAATCGATAGTTCTCACAAGCTTCCCGTGAAGAATAAGAGAAAAAACTTTGTATGGCAAGCGAAAGAGCCCGAAATTGAGAGTGAAGACGTGGAACTTGAGACTGATCTAGATAACATATCCTGCAACATTGATCAGCCCGAGAACGTGATCCAGCATAGTCCCCCATTGGAAATAGCTGAGACCAAAATTTTTTACGAAGACGAATTCTTCGTATTCCAGAGCGTTGTTTTTTACAACGAGTCTAAAAATTTAATTGTTGAAAATGTTGATGATTGCAGCTATGTGAGACATTATCCAACTTACAAACTTGTGAGATGGGGATCATTGCAGCTATGTGAGACTTTCTCCAGCTTACAAACCTGAGAGAAGGCCCCTGAGAAGGGTGTGTGGTTCCTATTTGAGACAGAGCTGGAACGTAAAGATGACCTCCTCCATACAGAGAGTTGAGAAGAACTCCAAATCAACACAGTGAGAAAAGTGATCTGTAGATTTGGACATGCTTGTGGCTAAGCACAAGGTGAACATGTGAAATCCCAAAGTGTTGGGTGCATCATCATGAGAACATAAATGAAGATGATGTATTAGCCTCCTATGAGCAGAAGAGTTGACGAGAAACTCCATATGACTGTCATGTGTAATGCAGTGGGAAAGAAGATCTGTTGAGTGGGCGTGTCTGTGGACGAGCATAGTTGAACGTGATCCTAGTGGCTGATCACTAGTGAAGAAGTGGTTCTTTTGTGTAAACAGTGAGCCGGAGATATGGACATCTGTATGGATGTGCCCCTAGTGGATGAGCACTAGTGGGTGTATCATATCCCTTGTTATATTGTTCAAGAGTCAGAGTTGTCTGTAACCATAATTGTAATGGGTACATGTCGGCCCCACCTTAATATGACTGGTAATTAATGTAACAAATAATTAATCTGGTTAATATTAATTATATTATAAGCTAGTGAGGTCGGCCATGTTGTGCAAATAGACACTTTTGTTGATAGGTTCAGTTTAGTATAGGTAAAGGTAAATTCCCCATTGAGGAATCATATCAAACACATGAGTTTAGAAATTTCAGCAAGTACATCTCCTTGGGAAAAGTGCGCACCTCTCTTGGGTGCTAGTATTCTAGGGTTTGAGCACCCTCTTGTGTGATAGGTCTTATTGGTGGTGAATGTATTTCTCTTGAAGAATATAGCAAAGGATTTGGAAGGGTTTTCTTCCCTTGTTGAGAAGGGTTTCCCAGGATACTTATTGTGTTCTTGTGCATGGTGTTTCTTCTTGTGATCTTTGTTGTTGCAACATTATTGTTTATGGTTAAGACAAATGAAAAATTGGAATGAACTACATGCTTAACCTAGCTTATTTAAAAATCAACATGGTATCAGAGCATAGGTCTTGAAGAACCCATTGCAAAAAACTTCAAGGCAAATCGTCCTCTTTTTGCAAAACCATACGACCCTCCTAGGGTTTCCAGAAATTCTGTATGACCCTCCTTCTTTCTCAGTTTCAACCCTTAATACTTGGACGTTGGGGATATTTTTGGCATAGGATAGTACAACCTCCTCCAATTCACCTCCAGAGACTCTCAAAACGAAATTCCGAGTATTTTCAATTTTTGACCCTAGTGTTTCGCTAATTTCTGTAGAAATTTCAGTATTAGGGTTTTTGCAACTCATTGAAAGAGCTCTTCAACTCACCAGTGTTCTCTCATATTTCAAAGGCTTATTGTTGGTAGTCATAAGTCCAACAAAACCTAAAAGTGCTATCCTAGACTAGCCGTTAGGTTTTCTAGCCCAGTTGACAAAGGGTTGTGAAGAATCTAAAATTATGATGAACAAAACTATGATGGAAGTTAAGCTTGATGGACAAAGCAACTTCAAGTTTTTGGAAGACAAGACTTCAAAGGAAGACTTATTGTGGGTAATATAAAAAGGTGTCATTGTGACATACCTCCTTCATGAAGATGTCAAGAGGACAAAGATCATCCAGGAGCCAGTGGAGAAATCATATCAGGACCCTCAGGTATGCACTTGTATATATATTATTTGTATCACTATCATGAGAGAAATTACAGGAGGAAGGAACCTTTTGTTGAAGTCATGGATCTAGAGGGATCTCAGTGCATTCAGAGGAAAAACACACTCAAAGTGAAGACTCTAGGTTTTGATTGTTGTAATTGTCATTCCTCTAAACCTATATTTCTAAAGTTTGCTACATTAAAAGTAGGTGTTGTAGTTGTAACAACAATCCTTAAATTGTTTAGAGATGCACTCATTATTCTCCTTTAGGAGATATTCTTGTTTTGGTTCCTCTTGTTTTCTTGTTCCAGATAGGTTAACAATAAAGGAAGATGTTTATCCTTCAAAGGGATCCATTTGATTCATAGGGAGTCAAAACTATTTGAAAAAAAAAAGGAAGAATAGAACCATCATTGAGGCAACCAATGCAATAATGCGTGATCAGAATCCTTCTATGATTCTATGGGAAAAAGCATGCATGACACAGTATATGTTCAGAACAAGAGTCTTCACCAGAGTTTGAGAAACATAACTCCCGAAGAAGCCTACACCGGGGCGAAGCCTGAGATTGAACACTTCAGGATATTTGAGTTCCTAGTGTATTTTCATGTACCCAAAGAGAAGATGTCCAAGCTAGGCCCTTCAAGGAGAAAGGATACATTTATGGGATAACAGTGAATCTTCAAAGACATTCCAAGATCGACATCCCCGGTCAGAGACAGATTGAGACAAGCAGAGATGTTGTCCTTGAAGAAGAGATAGCCTTTCAAGGATCCAGAGAATCTCAGATGGATATTGAAAGTGAAACAATATCTTGTCCCCCTTCAGCAGTTCAGAGGGAGATAGACATTATTCCAGTTAATCCAGGTTCCCCGGTTGATATGTTCAGAGATATTGCAGTAGGTCATAAAAGGCCTACCTAGACTCACTCTGCAAGAGGCAGAGAAACATACAAGCCTCTCAAGGCACATCCCGAGAAAGCAAAAGAGATTTTTGAGCTATCCTTCAGTCATGAGCCACTTCATTGATGTTGAGCCTCCTTGTCTTAGAGAAGCAACATGACAACAAGTATGGAAAGATACCATAACAAAAGAATACCAATATATCTTAAAGAATGATGTATAAGATATTATTCAGGGACCAGAAGGGAAGTCTCTGGTAACCTCCAAGTGGATCTATAAGATCAAGCATACAGCTAATGGAAGTATCGAGAAATACAAAATGAGATCTATAGCCAAAGGTTTCTCACAAACAGAGGGAGTTGTCTATGATGAGACACTTGATCCAGTAAATCCAATACACTTCCATCCATGAGTTGGAAACTGTATCAAATAGATAGATTCTTGATGAGCTTGGATTTCAGCAAGAGTGTTGTTGATCCAAAACCTATATTATTACAGTGTTGGTGATGAGAGCCTGATTTTGATGATTTATTCAGAAAGCCTTGTTGTTGAATACAAGTAATCCTTGAATTCTGAATCAGAGATGAAGAACCTGAGTATGATGTACTACTTCTTGAGACAAGAAGTATGACAAAGGACTGATGAGATTTTCCTGAGAATATACAGTAAAAATATTAAAGAAGTTCAGTATGAAAGAATGAAAAATCCATCGTGATGGATTTAAAAAAAAATATTGATGATGATTCAGACGAGACTAATCCACAGTTGATTGGATCACTAACGTATTTGGTTAACACCAGACTTGATTCATGCCATGCAGTGAATGTGCTTAGGCATTTCATGAGTCAACCGAGACAGACTCACTAGACAACAACAAAACATGTATTGAGATATATACGAGACACAGTTGGATATGGCCTGAGATATGCCTCCAGTGTGAACTTGAGTTTGCAGGATATGTCGATTCAGATCTAGCAGAAAGTACAGTGGACCGGAAGAGCACATCCGGTTGTTGTTCTACCGTGAAGGTTTCCATGATTTCCTGATGCAGCAGGAAACAAAACTCTGTGGCCTTGAGTAACACAGAGGCAGAGTATATAGCATCGAGTGTGCGAAGCAATGTGGCTTCACAAGCTTTTGATAGATTTACTTGACCATGAGATGGATCCTACGATGATAACCAAGAGTCATGTGTAAAGCTCCTTGAGAACACAGTGTTTCCTGATGGATCGAAACATGATGAGATGAAATATCCTTATATCATAGATATGATGCAGAGTAAAATCGTAGACATACAGTACCTTCCTACACATGAGCAGATTGCAAACATCTTCACCAAACTAACTTGATGAAGAAAGCCTCCCTAGTTGAGAGGGAGTGTTGATGACTCCAACCAAGACAAAATTCAAAGTACATCTGTGTGAGACATGGCATGATGAAGAATGCCTCCCTAGCTGAGAGGGAGTGTTGATGATTGCAGCTATGTGAGACATTCTCCAGCTTACAAACCTGTGAGATGTGGATCATTGCAGCTATGTGAGACTTTCTCCAGCTTAAAAACCTGAGAGAAAGCCCCTGAGAAGGGTGTGTGGTTCCTATCTGAGACATAGCTAGAACGTAGGGAGACCTCCTCCATAAAGAGAGTTGAGAAGAACTCCAGATCAACACAATGAGAAAGGTGATCTGCAGAGTTGGACGTGTCTGTGGCTGAGCACAAGGTGAACGTGTGAAATCCCAAAGTGTTGTGTGCATCGTCATGAGAACGAAATGAAGATGATGTATTATCCTCCTCTGATTAGAAGGGTTGACAAGAAACTCATGATGACTCTCCTTTGTAATGCAGTGGGAAAGAAGATTTGTTGAGTGGATGTGGATGTGGATGAGCATAGGTGAACGTGATCCTAGTGGCTAAGCACTAGTGAAGAGGTGGTTCTTCTGTGTAATGCAGTGAGCCAGAGATATGGACATCCCTATGGATGTGCCCCTAGTGGATGAGCACTAGTGGGTGTATCAGATCCCTTGCTATATTGTTCAAGAGTTAGACCTGTCTGTAACCCTAATTGTAATGTAAAGGGTACAGGTCGGCCCCACCTTAATATGACTGGTAATTAATGTAAAAGATAATTAATCTAGTTAATATTAATTATATTATAAGCTAGTGAGGTCGGACCTGTTGTGCAACTAGACACTTCTGTTGACAGGTTCAGTTTAGTATAAGTAAAGGCAAATTCCCCATTGACGAATCATATCATACACATGAGTTTGTAAATTTCAGCAAGTACATCTCCTTGGGAAAAGTGCCCACCTCTCTTGGGCGCTAGTCTTCTAGGGCTTGAGCACCCTCTTGTGTGCTAGGTCTTATTGGTGGTGAAGGTCTTTCTCTTGAAGAATATAGCAAAGTATTTGGTTGGGTTTTCTTCCCTTGTTGAGAAGGGTTTCCCGGGATACTTCTTGTGTTCTTGTGCATGGTGTTTCTTCTTGTGATCTTGGTTGCTGCAACATTACTGTTTATGGTTAAGACAAATGAAAAATTGGAATGAACTACATGCTTAACCTAGCTTATTGAAAAATCAACAGAAAAGAGAGATGTAAGAAATAAGAAAGGGAAATCTCGTTCAGAGATTAACCTTAGGAACATGCGGTCGTCCCAAATCTCTCGACTTCACCAAGCAACCATAGATGCTATTGATGATTCCATTAGAGGCATTGAGGCTGAGAATTCCAGACTGAAGTACCGAGTCAAGGAATTGGAGGAAGCTTTGATTCCTATGCCATTGATTTCTAGTCCTTTAGCAATAACCATGCCTACCACCCCTGCAACCAAGTTGAAAGGATCCTCCAACCTCCTCGCATCGTGTAGAGGCTATGTGGAGAAGAATATCAAGAAAAGAATGGAGCTGATTACTCAGGCCTAGGCAACATCACAAAGTATGGCTTCCCTTGGAGCGAGGGCGCATACTTTTCACGAACATTTGCAGGCGGATTTAAAAAATGAAGAATGTTTCTATATAGACACGATCATCCCTTTTGGCGTCCATGTCACCAACATGACAGATATGAGAAGAAGACATAAGATCTCTCCTCCCCAAACCGGATCACTCAATTAAATGCATGCTGGAAAGAGAAAGTGAAGAACCTACATCTCATTGTCCAATCATGTGAACAAGCCATATCAAAGAAAGAAGAATTATTCAGAAAGTTGACCGAGATAGACTTAGCCGAAAGTACCAACTAGGTCCAAGACCCCAACTTAATCGTCAACTCCTTGCGCTTAACTAAGCAAACCTTCGGTGAACAAGTTGATATTTTTAAGGGGTTGTCTTTAGAAAAGTTTTACAACATCCTTGAATATGGTGAAGATGACGTGGACAACTGGCTAGTGGACTATTCGGTACAAAATGAAGAAATTGATCACGCTCTGCGTAATCTTTCTATCGATCTAAGGGAATTAGAAAAGGATATTTTCAACATAAAAATCCGGGATGAGATCAACGTGGCCCCCTTGAGAGGCTACTTTGAAGAATGGCTCCAAAGGGAAATGGAGAAGCTCCCCGACGAAGGGCAACAGGCAGTTGGCACAATTCCAGTTGTCGTCGACGACAGCAATAAAAAGGCATCAGCAAGAAAATAGCAAAGGGGGAGATATATACCATTAGTGTAAGTCTATACGGATCACATCCTGCTTTGTTTATCAATCCAGTTATTCCACCTTTTTAAATAGAAATGTCTAACCAAACATTGATACCTTCCAATTTCTTCTTTTCAGGTCTTGCTCTCTACCGTCGCCCACTTCTTCTTTCTACAATGCAATTTCTTGTACATATTTCTTTTATGGTCCGCAAGAGCCCCAATCTCAGTCTATATGACAAACACATTTAAATTTCCAGGAATATGTAACAGACAATATTATTTTTTGATATATTTCAAAGAAAACTATTTTTATCTCCTTTTATATTTATGTGCTCAGAAATTTGTATCTTCAACTATGTTGAATGTCAAGAGATTGTGTTTATTTAATTTGAATGTTTAATGTGTGTGATTCCTGGTCCTATTTTCCAGGAACCTTATTTCAAAAAACAAAAAATAAAAAAAACATTTTCTATCGTTTTGTATTGCTTTAAGTCATTGCGATGGATATTCTCTAACTCCCACATTTGAACTATACATGCGACAGGAAAAACTTATAGAGGAGTACCACATCTATAAGAACACAGTAGGATTAAAAAATATATATAGTTGTTTCTTTTCCACCACATATAACTTTATTTGTCCTGACACATATAGAGACACACAAGCGAGATGATCTATTTAAAGAAGTGACTATGAAAATTGTACTTAACTCTAACCAGTTGGAAGTATACATAAATCATTATGAATGAATTTCATAAATACATTGAAGAGATAAAACATGTAAGATAGGAACAGAAATTTCAAACATGGCAAGTCAGACTACTGGTAAAAATAAAAGCAAGATGGATTATACAAAACACGGCGTAATTAGAATGAAAATACTTTCAAAAACTAAATGGTTTCAATGCCAGAATTTCTCTAGGGGCCATGTGTCATTTGTTGCATGGATACCACTTGTGCTTCATGCTACTTGCCACGTCTCCGCTGCAGTTTCCATTTGCCTCCGCTACTTTTTCCCCATCCCTGTGCATTTATTCCCATTTCAACCCAGCAGAGACTGCGCTGCCATGCAACACTTGTTAAAATTTAAAAATTAAGATTAAATGATTAACTTTTGGTAGGTACAAAAATTAAGATTGAATGATTAACTTTTGGTAGGTATGATAAAGATTATGAAATTATAAAAAATATATATATTAAAAAGTTTTTAACACATCCCTATAATTATAAAAATTAATAATTATAATTTATATTAAAAACAATATACAAAGAAAAAGAAAAATAAACTCTTTAATCTTTCTAACTTAGAATCAACTAAATTTTGGAGACCAATCTAAAACGAAAAGTTAAAAAAATAATATGATTGTTATTTAAAAAAACGTAATATTTATGAATATCTTAATGTTTTTAATGATATCCATCTTATTATAAGGTAAGAGGTTTATATTTCGAATGACATTGAGATTGGGGTTAAACATATAAGAAAAGGAGAAGCTAAGGACATTAAAAATATATATATATATCATGCATAACATTTAAAAATTGGAGGTTGTATTTTTATCCCACATTTATATAGTTTTCAACATAGCAATAAAAAAGAGTTCTCCTTGGATTTAAAGCTTCATTGTTCTTATTATATTGTCTCGACAGTATATAGTGTTCGCTCCTGCATTGACTGCGTATTACTTTAGTTTGACTTAAAAAAAATTGGAAACACCCTATTCTTAAACATAAAGAAAAAATATTTTTATTTTTTAATATATAAAATAATATATTTTTCTCATCATTGATTGGTTTCGAGAATTCAATTTTTTTGCAAACAACCTAATCTTAAACATAAGGAACAAACATTTTTATTTTTTAATATATAAAGTAATATATTTTTCTCATCATTGATTGGTTGATGTATTTGATACTCTTATTGGAGTCTTCACTTATTTCGAGAATTCATGTTAATTGGGTATTTAATATCCTTTGTCCCATCTGTGTTGGAAACCCCTTGAGCAAAGCAACAACATCTGTGGTTGTTTGAGATAACAGATGAAGCACCTAGAGAAAAGTCGAGTGGCTCTCTTCTAACCCCAACACTAGGGTTTTCACCAATGAAGGGGCATGTGTGTCCATTGTCCAGCCATTTAAAGAAATCACAATAATTGAGTTCCTCCATGAAGTCCCTGGAATTTAGATGTTGTGATATGCTTACGAATTGCCACAAAGGCTGCAACGCACTTTAGATTTATTAATTTCATTTATAAATATGATGAAGCAAATCGATTGATTGAGAGTGTGCATCCTACTGCGACAACAATTGCATTATGAAACATCTATTAACTACATACAATTTAGAGGCAGTATAAGCAACTTTGTTGCCCTTGTTTTTAAAAGTGGTGGCAAAAATAGTCCCTCAAATTATAGAACCATCATGGTTAAGCCTCTTTTACCCAAGTTCTATGGAATCATTATGGAAAAGAAGATTAAATTATGGTTAGAAAGTTAGAGAAAAGGAGATAAAGACCAATCTAGTTTTAGAAACTATCGTTTAACCATGGGCCACTTAGTTAATCTTAGAACTATTGCAAATGAATGTCAAAATAATAAAACTAATCTCCTTTATTGTTTCATTGACTTTAAGAAAGCTTTTGATATGATATATGTAAATAACCTATGGAAAAGATTATACGATCTAAAGGTTCCTTTTGGGTGGAGAGCTATTGCGATGATGTTGTACAAGAAAGTAATTGCTAAATTCAAGAGTAATGATGGTTGGTCAAAAGATATTAATTGTAATACAAGGTTTAAGTGAGGTTATCTTTTTTCCCGTACCATTTTTGGTATTTATATTGACAAGTTAGAGGCATGTTTGGTAGAAGCTTGTTGAGTTGGAACTACTTTGGCTAGGATAGACATCATCCTTCTTCTTTATGTTGATGTTATTGTTCTTTTTGTGAAGTGTCTCTCTGATCTTGACAAGCAACTAAGAATTCTGAAAGATTTATGTTCAAGCTCAAGCATTTCAATAACATTGATAAGACAAAGGTTGCGATCAACAAATCCAAGAACACTAGTTACTCTAATTTTATCTACAATAACAACAACTTAGAGGAAGCTAATTCATACAAGTATCTTAGAGGAAGCTCTACATGAACTATAAGGTTCATAAAAGGATTGATGGAGGATGAAAAAACTATTTTAGTCTCGAGGACAATTGTAAAGCAACTAATTTTTTGTTATGGGAATAAAAGAATGCCCTCTTTGAGACACTTATAATCTACAATATTAAAATTAAAAGAAATACACTCTATCTAGTCTTCCTCTTAGAGGTTAGGATCGCACCCATTAAGAGAAAGGCTATGATAAATGTACTTAATGTACATGCATAAGATAATTAACATGGATAAGATGCTTCCTAGCATTATTTTGATTTCTAATAAAAGTCACATGATACTTAAGAGAGGGTGGCATGCAAATGTTGATTCTTAGTTAGACCATTGCAGAATAGAGGGGGAGACAACTTTACAAAATATTGATATGATTAAAAACACCATCACAACTAAATTTAAGAATAAATGCAGTGCAATAAAGAAATAAAGGATAAGAGAAATATAACGTATTATAAAGATATCATTAACCCCAACATAGAATATCAAAGTATATTTAAAGTGTAGTTAACTTAAATAAGAAATTAAGATTGTAAAAATAAGAACGATCTCTCACAACATTCATAGTGAAATTGAGTGCTAGACAAATCTAAGACACCATAGAAATAAATTAATATATAACATTTGTGATAATAAAAAAATGGAAGATAAAAAACTTTTTTTTGACTCTCTAATTATATACACTTTATGTCTTAATGTCAAAATAATTGTAACACTAATGATATTCATAACTTGTAAAAACCATTAAATTTATAAAAAAAAAAAAATTACAAACTTTTAAACCATAAAAACAAAATATTAAAACAAATCAAATAATTCCATTTTTTTTTAATCTAATAATAAATAAAAGTTGATAATAATATTTATCATCATCATTTAATCATAATGAATACAACAACATATTATATTATTATACATTAATTATTGATATCTTCTTAATCATAAAGTACAACAACCATTTCGTTTTATATGTATGGCAATTATTCATTAAATTTAATCATTTGAATATGGACACCATTTTTTTAATATTTAGATTTTGGAGGTTTAGATTTTGGAATTTAACTAAGTCTATAATTTGGAACTTATTATTATACTTTAAAAATTTAATTAATATAAACTTTTTATTTTATTCTCTGAAAAATAATATATACAATACACATATTATTTTATATGTATATTCAATATCATGAATCATTTAATACAATTATCTATCTCTATTATCAATAAATTAATTATATTCTCTCTTTATAAAAATCGGAAATATTCCACTAAATCTTTTATGGTTATCTTAAATACATATAGCATCCTTAAAATACCCTCCCGGTAGTCGTTGAAAATTTAGTTTATACTTAGTGGTTGGACAATTATTTTATACTTAATCAAAGTCATATGCTTAAACCCTTTCCCATAGCCGTTGAACATCTATTTTATACGTAATCCCTTTCCCATAGCCGTTGAACATTTATTTTATACGTAATCAAGGTGAGATGCTTAATTATTGGAATAACCATATATTTTACTCCAATGATTACCAAAATAATGTGCCATGTTTACTATACATTGGTTTAGATGGTTTAAACGACTTTTAGTTTAGAGTGGCTTAAAAGTATTCATATATTTATTATATTGATTTTTAAAATAAAATTTTAATTATTTTATATATATTATATATATATATATATATATTGTAAGTTAGAAGTATTATATATAAAAGGTTTTTCAAGACTAAAAATGAGGTACAAAACACAGAGAATAGCCGTACTGTAGTTACTGGACTGCCTCAACAGAGGGGAAACCAGTCCAGCCAGCAGGGGAGTCAAGCATAGGTAGTGTAATAATCTAAGGAAACAGTCTCAAACCGACTGGACAACAACTAAAAAGAAGAGAAACTATTGAAACTTGAAGTGTCCCTATGGGCTTAGACATTTGGCAAATAACCTGGCCAGGTGGCGTGGACGACCTCGGACCAAGGTTCCTCCTCGACGTATGTCACTTGATTTTCCCACTGCATTCCATCTTCCACGCTTCTCTCAACTCTGTCGGCATCTGGCGAGGTATCATGCAGCGCGCGTCGTGCTATGTTCACCTCCACGACCATGTCCTCGTGCTTGGCTTGCTCCATCCCATTCCCTACGGATCGATGTGTCTGGGCGTTTCCTTCATTGGTCGCTACACGGGGTTCCTCTGCTAAAGCCGCACCTGCCGGGTCCGAGGAGAAAGCCTCTTAAAGGGAGGAAAGGAGTTGAAGAAGGATCGCGACTTTTCCATCCATGGCTTGCAGACGGAATTGAAGGTCCTCCACCCCCTGACGAAGTTCGAAGACCAAACCGAAGAGAACAGCGAGGCTTTCTCTCAGCTGCGTGTCGAAGAAAGAGTCAGAGGATTGGTTCTCGGTGTTCCGAGGCTTGCGATGAGGAGGTGGCTCTCCCACGGTCTTCCTTGAGGAATCAAGAACTGGTGCAGGGGGAGGCTCGACCATTGGGGGAACACGAAGGTGTCGCGAAGAGGAACAC
>ML810512.1:59151-87097 GCA_009831015.1 Picea engelmannii | reverse complement strand
CAGAAGGATTCGACACAGGATGTTTGGACTCCACAATACTAGAGCATTCTTTCCTAAGAATGAACCAGTTAAGATCTCAAGCGCACGTTGCACAGCAAAGCCGGCGTGAGAAATTGAGAGTACAGCAGAATCCTTCGTCTCCACAGATTGGGACTCAAACTGATACATCTGGGTTTTCAAATTATATTTTACAACAAGCACCGCAATCGGTAATAACCACAGAAGCACATAATCAGACCAGAAGTCGCGACTCCTCCAGGGGATATCCGGGGCATCCTACACAGGCAAACACTGGGGATGAAATGCCAATGTATGACGCAAGCATGCTATCCTCTGAAATGTACAATTTTCCAACAGGTGCAGAGTTGCTCGGTGTTCCCCCGAAGGGGATAGTCTTACAACAAGCTTCCAGTGAAGATGGGTCCGATCGACCATCTGCTATGGGGGCAGTTTCATATTCAAGCTTTGGACATTCCAATTCAAACTTTTCTGGTAGTAAGACCAGTATAGTTCCAAATTTGGGCAACTGGAAGAGCTTGAATACGCCGTCAAACAGTGATTGGCCTATTAAGTTCATACATGGCTTACCGAATGCACCCTCTGGTGCGTATGGCGGACAGAATACAATAGCAACACCTCTAGTTCTGGCAGGAGGTGGGCTACAGGCCGGAGTTGTTAAAGATGGTAGTTTAGCTGCGTCTACCAACATACATTCCCAGGCTGATGCAATGCAGCTCTATTTAATGAATCCAGCATATGCAGGTTATCCTGAAAATTCGCCACCTGCAACTATGCATCCCTCCAATGATAATGTAGCCAATCAAGGGCAGGAGTCACAGAAACACATAGTGGAAGTTCCGCTCCAGTTTCCCAGTTTCCAACAGAATGCTTTGCCAATGGTTGCAGAAGTTGCTACTTCTACTGTCGGGAGCCAGGGTTTTTGTTTTGCACAGCTTCCCTCCAATCTTAGAGAGTCTGCTCAGAGCCAATGGCCAAGTGGCGGAAACGAGTTGGTTCTTATGCCAAGCTACGGGAATATTCAAAATGGCCAATATTTATCTCCTCGATTAAACAATGCGATGAATTGGGGAAACAGGCAAGCAGGATCTCTTCCAAATTCACAATGGAATCAGGAACCTTTTGTTGAAGGCAAGGTTGAAGATGAGTTTAGAACCGAACAACTTTCTGTGGGGCGTGACAGGTCAGGCCAAGGACTTTCGTTATCACTATCATCTCATCAGCCTTCTGAAATGCAACTGCAACAATTCGAAGCAATGACTGGCCGTACAAATGTCTTGCAAGTAGCTACAGATGGGAAGGGTAAATCAGAAGAACTCTTCAACAGACCAGGAACAAACGGTCCTGGGTACTTCTCTTCATATTCGAAGGATGGGATTCCAGGGAAAGGATATGGGAATCCTATACAGGGTGGTGGCGGAGGCTCAACAATGGTACTGCATATGAATGTAGGACCTTTAGGTCCATTCACAGGTTATGCTAGTGTCTTGAAAAGCTCAAAGTACTTGAAGCCAGCCCAGCAGTTATTGGATGAGTTTTGCAATGTGGGGAGAGGACATCAGAGCAACAATATGCCCAAGCAAAAACTTTCTAAACCTCAAGCTGGATGGGTGGATAGAAGTTCAGGAGGTGGCAGTGTTGTTCAGAATAGTTTAGATATCAAAAGTGATATCGGTGGAAAAATGGGTGACTCCTGTGCAGCAGCATCAACTACCTTTGTCCCTGGAGAAACAAGTGAAAGCGGAATGGAGCAGCTGGCATATTCTGGTGACAGATTTGAAATTCAGAGGAGGAGAACGAAGCTTTTATCAATGCTTGAAGAGGTGAGTCAGTCTCTTTAACCAACTCAAACATATAAACCAGTTGAAATTTTCCGTACTCTTCACTACAGTTTAAAATTTCAAAGATATCGATCCTAGGAAAAATAAGGCAACATTGGACGATAGAAAATTTACTATCTAGATACGAGTCCAACGTGTCTGACATCAACTGCGGTCTAAATGTGTAACCTGAAGTGGAACCCCAAAAATTCACTACTGAAACTCTAAGTAACGTGACAGATATTTTTTCATGCGGGTAGAAGCGTCGTAAATTTCTGAGCAATGCTTAAAGAAAGATCTTTCCAAGATGGAGATGCCCATTTGATGACGGGCGACACGATTGGCCACGTTTGGATTGGTACTCCAACAGGATATTGTCTGCTATAAGAAATCCCAAGTATAAAATAGAAAACACCCTCTATAAACAAATTTTCTAAAAAGGATTTGTTTATAAAGTGTATTGAGTGCATTATTGAACTATGCAAATTAGTATGGTCAAATTAGGCATTTCTTCTAAGTAAAGACTTCAACTAACATTTTGGTAAAGCTGTACCAAATAGGTAATCTATTTTTTATGAAAGTCTTCAGACGTTGTCCCATTTTTATGAGATCATAATGTGTACTACTAACAGATACAAATTTTATTGATTATACTCAATTTCGGCATTTTCTAAGTATAGCAGATTTGGCTAGTAGTTTTCAAGAAATTTTTTAGAATAAAAGTACAATTTTTCCAAATTTTATGGATTCTGGTCTCACAATTATAGAGGTGGATGTTTTCTGAGAGTATTACTTGGGCATGGGCTCACATCGTGTTTCCGCAAGTTAATCCTTAAAGAATTTGGTAAGATCATAGATAATTTGTAAGTTATAACCAACGGGCTTGATGAAACTAAGTACATGTTATAGCAAATATAAATTTGTAAGTAATTTATTTCAGTTTTCCAGATGCTTATCTTATTAATCAGCTTAGTTGCAATTCTTTAGCCCGATTAGTAGCCATAATAGTGTTCTTGTATGTTGTTGTTTGGAAGACCACATTAATTGTAATAAAATGACTGCTCTATGAAGTAGCTCCTATATAAATCGGGTTAAAATTCTATTGAGGCCACATCACCAATGAGGGAATTATATAGCGGGGAGGAAGTTTGTTGTGGCGAAGGGCGAAAAGGATGATAACTGAAATAAAGCATTAAATACATTTTATAGCGAATATAAATTTGTAAGTAATTTATTTCAGTTTTCCAGATGCTTATCTTATTATTATTAATCAACTTAGTTGCAATTCTTTAGCCCATTTAGTAGCCGTAATGGTGTTCTTATATGTTGTTGTTTGGAAGACATATTAATTGTAATAAAATGACTGCTCTATGAAGTAGCTTCTATATAAATCAGGTTAAAATTCTATCGAGGCCACATCACCAATGAGGGAATTTTATAGCGGGGAGGAAGTTTGTTTGTGCCTGAAGGGCGAACAGGATGATAATTGAAATAAAGCATTAAATACGATGCCGTTAACATCTAGAACATGAAGGGTTCCATTGTAGTGATTTACACACAATATTGGCACGACTGTTTAGGCAATGAGCTCGAAATTTAAGGAGCGGTGGCTGCCATGCCACAATAATTCTGTGTCAACTTTCAATCATACTACTTTGTAGCCACATATTACACAGATCTGTACATTGGGAAATCCCCTTGTTGGTTTCGGAATTGGTCTAAATCAGTGATGTGGGTTTTGGTTTGCGTTGTTCAGTAAACGTCTGCGTGATATCGATTATAAATTATTTAGTCCTTTAAACATATGCTAGCTAATACACATATCTGTACATTGGAAATCCCCCCGTTGGTTTTGGAATAGGGCTTAATCAGTGATGTGGTTCGCGTTGTTCAAGAAAAATCTGCCTGATATCGATTATGAATGATGTGAAATCCTGCAAACATGTGCTATCCAATGATGGAACTTGGAATTAGCAATAGCAGTATATTTGTGTAGGATCTTTTGCATCCACACGACGACCAGTCATTATTGGAATATTTAGGGAAGAACAGGGTCGAACGGTTCGAGGATAACCAAGCTTCTTCATTTTCACGTGTTTGCTTTGGAATTTCTTACTGAATAGAACAAAGATAACGAGGAAAGAAATTGGTGGGATATCTAATCAAAAGGAACAGTTATAAGAAAAGCTCACTTCCTCAGGCGAAAAAAACAAAGTACAGTTCATCTATGGAAAGTGTAGTGAATCTTCAAAAATCATGTGACCATGTACAAAGCATGTTTTGGCTTCTCGAGAAATTGTTTTGTCTAACCATGACAAAGACTGGTAATGGAGGTTTCTAGTGAAGAAAATTTGAAAATTGTGAGTTGGTTAAATGGCTTAACTACAAATGTTTTGGTTCATCCTTTTCTAGCAAGTTTTGAATGGCTAGAATCAATCATCATATTATTGGTGGGTTGCAGTTTTGTCTATAACCATTAGCCATGTTTTTTGGCTGGCTGCCTACTACGTAGTCTATTTCTGGTGGAACTTGCAATCCTGGTCCACATAGAATTCTTTCAATGTTCATTGGTGCTCTTTCAATTGGAGTTGAAGTTATGCTTTTGACAGAACTCAAGACAGATTTTATGAGGTCCTCTTGACTTCCCATGTATTAAATTTGTTCTACATTTTGTTTGCAATATGCCAGTCATGTTCAATTCTTGTCCATTTTCTTTCTCTCTTTTTTTTTTAGACTTAATGAATCGTAGTTTCTTGCAGTATTGCTAACCAATGCACCCGTGTGTAAGAGAACGAGTGACAGAGATAGAGAGAGAGAATTCCTTTCATTTCAAAACATGTATTCTGGTTTCTCCATAAATTTCTGATTCCAATTCGCTTTATCCTTCCAGGTGCACAGGAGATACGGGCAGTATTGTGAACAAATGAAGATGGTTGTTACGTCTTTTGAATCTATAGCCGGTCTAGGAGCGGCAACTCCTTACACTGCCTTGGCACTGAAGGCAATGTCAAGACACTTTAAATGTTTAAGAGACGCAATCAATAATCAGCTTAGAGTCACAAGCAAGGCATTAGGCGAGGACTCCAGTCTTGCTGGTGTAAGTAAAGGGGAAACACCAAGATTAAGATTTATTGATCAAAACATTAGGCAACAACGAGCGGTGCAGCATTTAGGAATGCTTGAACAACATGCTTGGCGTCCACAGAGAGGACTTCCTGAACGTTCGGTGTCTGTTCTTCGTGCATGGTTATTTGAGCATTTTCTCCACCCGTAAGTTGCCAACCTTTAGAAATTGTATTGTCAAATAAGTGAACATCCACACATTGATTATAGATATTATGTCGTGCGTTAGCTGCTATTTGTCTACCTTTGGAGAAGCATGACTTGACTTTACAAGGTGGTTTTAATTCTTGGAAAAGTCAATTCACAAAGGCCTTATTCAGTCATCACTTTGCATAGATACATGTTTGAATAATAAGATATGGATATATCTACTTTGTTTTGCAGGTACCCTACAGATTCCGATAAGCATATGTTGGCTAGACAAACCGGCCTTTCAAGAAGTCAGGTATCCTAGCAATTCAAAGTTGCCATATCTTATTGAAAGCAATCCCGAAAAATGTAAAAGGGTATCCATTGGAACAACGGAGAAAAGAATTGCTTTTATTCATGGGATTTTGTTGATGCAGGTTTCCAACTGGTTCATAAATGCCAGAGTTAGGCTCTGGAAGCCGATGGTGGAAGAGATGTACCTGCAGGAGAGCAAGGACTCATCTGAAATGGATATCACTCTAAAAAGAAAGGAAAATGACTCCAGGGATAAAACTGAGTGTCTGGGGAGTGAGAAAAATATGAATAAACATGGAAAGATGATGTTAGATGGAGGATCCGATAAGCAATCTGCTTCGGAAGGCGGAGGTTCCAAATTTGAACACGGTGGCAGCACATCACAAACTGGTCAAGAAAGCTCTGGTACAGCTATGAGCATGCCTCTAGAATCACAGTTTCGTCCAGCTGAAAAAGTTGATGGTATGAGAGAAGTAGATATGAGCGCTAATAGAAATGTTCGTGAAACCCAATCTCTGTCTTCAGTTAATGTTGCAACAATAGGGGTTGATAGAAGGCTCGAGGAAACTCCAGGGTGTCAGAATTTTGATCACAGCACCAAAAGATTTAGGAACGATGACAGAAACAAAATTCAAGGATTTGAAAATACAATTGATTTTTCTTCATACAACCATAGCTCCGCCATAGGTGGTAGGTATTCGCATGAGGATTTCACACCTCGGCAGTTTGGGAGTGCTGGCGTGTCTTTAACGTTGGGCCTGCGCCACAGTGGAGGTCAAGAGAAGTACAGCAATGGTCTTTATTTATCTAGAGATGATTCAGCACCAGATTCCAATCATCATTATAATATCCACGACAGTCATGATCAAGGCTATGGAAGTGGCTTTGATGCGCAAGACATGCAGTTCAGAAAGCACGTAGGAAGTCAGCTCATGCATTGATCTAGTGGCTTAATTAGGAACTATAGAAACACTTAGGAGTTTCTTGCCGAAGATGACATCTTAATGCAGACATACAGCATCTCAACTTATTATGTGGAACGAGGTGAGAGTTACAACTTTCAACTCCCCATCTCGCTCTGTACAAATTAACCCGAAGGAATCAGCTAGCTTGTTATTTAAAATTGTGAAAGAAATCTTGTAATATGTCTAGTTCTTAAGCCTGATACCAGCTTGGCCAAAGTGGTCACTGACATTTAATGCTGATGATCATGAATATTGAGGCTGATTAATGCCGCAGCAACAATATTGTCGTCCATCGCTGGAGCGGAATAAGTTGCATTTATTTTCCCAGGTAAGAAATGTGAAATTATAGGGCTATGAATGCCATCTTCTACGTCCACAGAAAAGTTAATCGCAGGTAAACTATTTATAACACGTTAACACGTTAGAAACAAATGCTGGTTCTTGTGATTCATAATAACTTTCACATGGACAAGCTCCTGCTGGATGAAAAGAAAGTTTCATTATCTCTTATAATAGTTATACCGGAATGCAAGACTGTATTTTAATATTGTAAATCTGTCCTTGCCATCAAAGCAACGGGCATTGTACATTAATGATTGGCGGAACATGGTTCCTGGCATCTTCTTCCGCTTTTGAAATTACTCTGAAATATTCTCCTGGGTTCTTTTGTTAGAGTAATATGTATGGATAAGAAGGCATTAATAACTTCCTTTGAATCATTGGGATTACTTTCTTTCCATTGCAATTGCAGACTATACACTGCCATGGATGGGCATGACGTCTATGCCTTAATCATTGCATATAAAATTCTAACTTTTTGCCACTTCTTTTTACGGCAGTTGGGGACGCGTGTCTGGGGTTTGATTATGCATATAGTATGATGCTGCATCTTCCATATGTTTTGCTGTTCCCCTCTATATTTTATGCATACCTTCAACTCGTATCTGTCAGTCTTTTCTGTTCCCTTTTATTTTCATGCTTCAATCACCTTATGGCTATGTGGGGTGAAGGTATTTAAAATTCAGAACAGATGTGAGAGCCTTAATCATGTATTGAAATTTTTTACAATTTTCAATGCTCCGTGCGGACTTTTGTATGCATAACTTGGCAATATTATTCGTTTCGTTATTTATAAAATGGGTACAAATCAGCAATGGCTTATTCTTCGCCAGTGTTTAAGCAAACATAATTCCAATAGTGTGTGCTGCCAATGTAATCATCTTTTCTTATTTTCATAAAATTATCATTTTCTGAACGGGAAAACATCTTGCTGGGTTGGCGAATCGTTGAATGACGGAGAATATTTGTCCGCTGGCAGTATGAATTGCACTACCCCTCTCTCTCTCATATATATATATATATATATATATATTTTTATATTTATATTTATATTGATTTACCTTTGGACAACTGAAAAGAATATTCAACATGCTTGACAATCATTCATTTTGTAGGGCATATTCGGCTGGTGCGTACTTTATTCAAAGCCTTTCACAACCACGCCTTTTGAAAAAAAATGAAAAATATAAAAAAAGTAGCAAAATCTTTCTATTATGGCGGTGGTTTTGATTATTTTCCTGAACACACGTGGATTGATCCACAGCAGGGAGTATTATTATGCAACGAATTCCGAAAATGATGTATAAGATCGAATACTCAGTTATAGAAGGTAAAATTCCCATGCTTTATTCATGGTTTCGCATTTTGAGTCGTCGGCAGTTCGTATTGCTTTTTGTAATTGCGGTGTGTCTGTAATATTTTAATCGATCTTGTTAAGCTATAGTAAGCTCTATAGTGTTTGTTTTTCCGTTGTCATGAAGTATGTAAAGCACGCATCGGTGCTGACATACCCTAGTCTCCCTCGACCAACCACGTTTCCTGCGGTTGTGCTAGTTGTATTATATTCCCTCTTTAGGGGTAGCTAAATTTTAAATTGAACAAGTGGACAATTAAATTAAACATTTTTTTAGTAGTCATTTATATTCAATTGCGATCTAGGTCAATGGTTAGGTTTTAGAGGGCATGCGGAGCTGGAGTAGGATTCTTGTAAAAAATCAATTATGGAATATTCGCTAAGGTTGGCGTTTATTAGTGAATTTGGAATTTTAGAGTTTCAAAATGGACATAGTGTAGAGTTTCGTGTCTTCCATCGACAACCACACTACTACAGAGAGTGGTTTTTACAAGGCCAATGAAAGTTGTAGAAGCTCTTCCAAAAAGTTTATTGTTGTTTTACGCACAAAGTTCTACAAAACACTTTTCAGAGAGCAGGAGAAAAATATTTCTCATTAATTAAAAAAAAAATCCCCCAATTTTGAACAAGTTGTAATTCATTTTTGTATTGAAATAACTCAAAATTGTGTCTAATGGTTGAGTTGCTTTCATTATCATTTATGAAGTTTCTATTTTATCTATATATATATCTATGAATTTTTTTCTATTTTATTCAAATAGATTTAATAAGCTCTATTTTGGGAATAGATAAAAATATAATTTTTTATGTAAATGTTTTGAAAATTTGGATGGAGGGTGTAAGATTGGATGGTGGGAATACATCTAATAGTCTGTCTTCGTCTTCTTTTAATGCCCACTGTATAATAATTTATTTTCACTGTTCAATAATTTAGCTATTTAACTATTAATTATTGAATTAGAGATGTTTATATCAATGAATTTTTTTCTATTTTATTCAAATAGATTTAATAAGCTCTATTTTGGGAATAGATAAAAATATAATTTTTTATGTAAATGTTTTGAAAATAGGATGGAGGGTGTAAGATTGGATGGTGGGAATACATCTAATAGTCTGTCTTCGTCTTCTTTTAATGTCCACTGTCTAATAATTTATTTTCACTGTTCAATAATTTAGCTATTTAACTATTAATTATTGAATTAGAGATGTTTATATGGTTGGCTTTCACTGTTCAATAATTTAGCTATTTAACTATTAATTATTGAATTAGAGATGTTCTTCTTTTAATGTCCACTGTCTAATCATTTATTTTCACTGTTCAATAATTTAGCTGTTTAACTATTAACTATTGAATAAGAGATGTTTTTATGGTTGGCTTTCACTGTTCAATAATTTAGCTATTTAACTATTAATTATTGAATTAGAGATGTTTATATAGTTGGCAGATGA
This sequence comes from Picea engelmannii, assembly GCA_009831015.1. Lineage (NCBI taxonomy): Eukaryota > Viridiplantae > Streptophyta > Pinopsida > Pinales > Pinaceae > Picea > Picea engelmannii. The sequence goes on along the minus strand of ML810512.1, from coordinate 77,585 downwards.
GAGATGTTTAGTTAACTGATGAGAAATGTAAATTATTTAACTATTAACTATTGAATTAGAGATGTTTATATGGTTGGCAGATGAGAGATGTTTAGTTAACTGATGAAAAATGTGTATATGGATAGTGATCCCTATCAACATTCACCATCTGTTATCTGTTATTGATGTAGTTGTGCTAGAATATCTGATTGTTGGTTGTTGGTGCAGCAGTGACTTGCTACAAGTTCTTCAAATTCTATTTATGTTAGAACGGGATAATTTATTGTTCGTGCTGCATTCGACATTTCTCTTTTTCTTGGACAAGGGCTTCAAATTCTATTTCTGTTATTGACGGGATCTTCATATGGCCTTGCATAAACCTAAGAAACACTAAAGATTTGGACTGACCTTGGACAAGTGCTTCTTGAAATTCTATTTCTGTTATAACGGGATCTTCATCTGGCCTTGCACAGACATAAGAAACATTAAAGATTTCGACTGATTAACCATATGCTCATTTCACTCTTCGTTGATGAGAAATTTTCGATATGAAATCAGAATCCATCAACAGTACAGCAAAATGGCTGCATAAACATAAGAAGCATTAGAGAGCTCATTTCTCTTTTTGCCGATGAAAAATTCTCAATATGAAATCCAGCAAAATGGCTAAATAAGGGTCGCAACACGCATTACATTGTACAGAACCAAGTGCCAAAGCTTGCGATAGCAATTAATTTGACGATCTCAATTTTGCTCAAAGACGGGTTGTAGGACAAGTGGGTTGCTTGTAGGAGGGCTGAGCGAGACGTCGGATAGCTAATTGTGAGGTGGTGAAATTTCGAACTTGCTCATTTATTCATCAACTACCCTATCAAGTGTCTGTTAATTAAAAGATTTGTGTTTTATTTCCAATGTGAGCAGTTTAAATTATTCATTTATGTTATTACAATATAACTACTAATTTATGTTATTCAAATATAACTATTTTTTGAATGGGTTATGTTATTCGAATATAACTATTTTTTGAATGGGTTAATTTGGATCGGTTACATATGCTTTTTATTCATTAGCTACTCTATCCGTGTCTTTGTGTTTTACTTTCATTATGAGCAATACAAATGATTAATCTACTCGATCTGTGTCTTTGTATTTTATTTTCATTATGAGCAATACAAATGATTAATGTATACTACTAATGATTAATGTAAGCTACTAATTTATATGATTAATGTAAACTACTAATGATTAATGTAAATTATACAAATGACTGATCTACTTTATCTGTGTTTTTGTATTTTATTTTCGTTATGAGCAATACAAATGATTAATGTATACTACTAATGATTAATGTAAGCTACTAATTTATATGATTAATGTAAACTACTGATTAATGTAAACTACTAATTTAAGTTATTCTAATATTATTATTTTTTAATGGTTAATTTGGATGTTGTATAAGCTACTTAATATGTATCTTTGTGTTTTATTTTCAATATGAGCAATACAAATGATTAATATAGTAGAATTTCAAATAAATTATCCTTTTAATTCCTTAGAATTAAAAGGAATAGGAATATTTTACATCAAGAGATATTATTTGGAAGTTTAATATTGGCTATTAGATTATGCAAGTTTTCATAGTTCTTTTTAAAGTTGTTTATTTTTTATTTTAGACGAATAAAATGTTCTAGTGAACTTTTCACTCATCATTATACTCTTCTCAAATATATCATTATTTCAATAGTACCGGCCGGATGATAAGTTGAATGTTTGAATGTTTCAAAAATTCTATACATAAAAAACAGTACTGACTATGTTATTAATTATGGGACAGTTATATAAAATCAGCATAAAAATTAAACTAGTTAATTTAATAGTGACTTTCTAATATTTGTTCAATAATAAAGAATGGGATTACAAAAAGTTAAAAGTTTGAATATAAGAGAAGATGGGGGCTTTGACATTGAAATGTGTATTGTGTTTCATACAATTGTTAAGTAGGCTTTAAAAATGTGGTAATTTTGATGTGATATGAGTGTTTATGAATATTATTTTTTAAAAGGGTGGTTGTAAAATATAATATAATATGAATATTAATTTTTAAAAGGGTGGTTGTATGATATGATATAATATAATATGAATATTAATTTTTAAAAGAATGATTATAAGATGTGATATAATAATAAGTGATATGAATAATAATTCAAGAAAGGGTGTTTTTCTGTGATTTATTTTTAATTATTTATATGGAAGGTTAAACAATGTTTAGATAGATATATGAGTATTAAAATGGTTATCCTATTTTTTTTGTTTAATATGTTATAGTAATTTTTTTTTAAATATTTTTCAAGATTTATATATATAAAATAAAGTTTTTTAACCATTAAAAAATAATGAATTATTATTATTGATAAAATCAAAATTAGTTAATATGTTATAATAATTATTTTTTAAAATATTTTTCAAGATTTATATATTTAAAATAAAGTTTAACATGAATGAATTATTATTATTGATAAAATCAAAATTATAATAATCAAGTTTAAGAAAATAATTTTTTATTTTATATTTTATATAGTGAAAATATTTTTGAAAAGATAATGGTCTTTTAATCTAAATTGTTAAAATCAAAATTATAATAATTAAATTTAAGAATATATATATATATATATATATATATATATATATATATATACTTCAATACTTTCTTAATCTAAAATCAAGTATAGAGTAAAATAATTAATAATTGGAAAATTTAAGTATGATATTAAAAATAAAAGAAAAAATGTCTTCAACACTTTGGAGTGTTTTTGATTCAAGTGGATATTGGTGGCCACCCATCTATTTCAACTCGCTCTAAACAATATGTTGACAATTTACTATTTTTAACAGTTTTTCGGGTTCTGAATTTTCGAGGCCATTTTGAGGGTGTAAACGAAGTTTTTTTGTGATCAAACACTTCAATGATAGCTAAATGATTTCATTGAGTCCCCAAAATGAAGTTCTCCGTTGATACCTTTCCAACGATCTATCGTGCGCTCTAAACATAGATTGTATGTCAAAGTTACGCCTCCGGGAAGTTGATACACCAAATTACTCAAAACATGGTCCACAAAAGTTTTGGCTTTTCATCTTCCAAGGTTAAGGTTTTGGATTTTCTTTATGTTAAAAAGGCTTTTGGAGTTTCATTGTACAATCTTCTTCTTGCGAATGTGAGTAGTCATTACATCTCTTCTCAGAGATGCGTTGTCACCATTCTAGCGAGTCTTTCACTCTACATTTCTACAGTTTTGTATATTTCGCTTATTAATAGAAATTGTGTATTATAGTATCTATGTGTTTATGGTTATATCTTATGATAAATCTCTGTTATATTATTGGATATTTGATATATTTTTGTACATTTTTTTATTATATCTTCGCTCTCATTTTGTTTTTTAGTGCATGTCCCTGACGGAGTCCAAGTATAGCAAGTTGGGTCTTGAGCTTGGCTCTCTTGAGGACAATCATTTTCGCACGCCCAATAAACCCTCTATGGTGGAAGAAAAGAAAAACGACGAAGGATACGATTCTATTAATCTATTGCTTAAGCAAGCACTCATGCGACAGAGGGACGAAAAGATGGAGAATTTTTCCTACATCCTTCAACCCCTGTCGATAACAACAGAGACATCTTCATCAAACGACCACTTTAAAAGCACCTCTCTTATCAAGGTACAAGTCAATTTTTATATTTTCGTATTTGAAGGTCAGATATATGTGGATGCCTTAGAAAAATGGTTAAATCTGCTAGAAGGTTATTTTTCTGTTCACAATTTTTCCAACAGGGAAAATATCACCTTTGCACTCCTTAAGGGTCTTCCCCATGTCAAACATTGGTGGGAAAATTACCGAGAACAAAGTTTCAGAAAGTCTGGAATATATGGGGCCGAACCCACTTGAGATTTTTTAGTGGATGCGGTCAAGGAACAATATTACCCTGTTGGCAACTATGGAGACCAATACATAAGATGGACCACAATGCGCTAAGAGGGGCCAAATAGTGTCGGAGTTCACAAATACTTTCCATACCTTGCACACCAAGCTAGGTATCAAAGACTCCGAGCGACATCTAGTTATGAAATACCGCGGTGCTCCGCATAGGTACATTCAAACCGAAATGGATTTCCTAGACATCTCATCAATGGGAGTTCCCTATTGATATGTTGTCAAAATCAAACATAAATTTAGGTACAAGAACAAATGGGAGTTGGGGTTTTCAAATTCACAACAATCAAAGTATGATAAAAACGACCCTAACAAACATCGTCTGAAAACTAGTCCAAGCTACAAGAAAAGAAGGGTCACGGAAAGACGGAGGACACTTGAAAGTGGTGTGATTTCCACAAAATCACCTGACACAACACCGATGAATGTCGCTCAAAACAATCATAGGTAGTTGAGATCAAAGAAAATGAGCTGAACTCTGATTCAGAAAATAATGGGAGAAGACAGATTATCGGCGTAGACTCCACTGCTACTGTCGCGACCACAACAATTCAACCAGAAGAACTAGCAGATTCTGAAGAGGGGGAGTGCCTATTCCATTCACAGATGTGGGTGAAGGGGATCCCGTTGCATTTCATTGTTGATAGCGGAAGCCAAAATAATCTTATCTCAACAAAGGTCGTTAAACAGTTGAGAACGAGATCTCTGTGTCAGCGAGCAGTGCCGATTGTCATACGACATCCAACCCTTCAAGGATGAGGTATTATGTGATGTTGCCCCGTTGAATGTCTGTGATGTTCTTTTGGGCCAACCATATATGTGGAAGCACCATGCTATTTATGAGTCTTGACCCCGTAGTGTTATTGTTACTCTGGGTGGTCATCTCTACATGATACCAGAGGTAGTTTTGACTAATGTCCCACCAAAACAGTGCCGCAAGGTAATCTCTCATACTGTAAAATTCAACCTCTTTACAATCTATTCAAAAGGTGAACAAAATGACACTGCAACCGCTACAGCCTTGGCCCAAGACTTTTCTTTCCAACATAAATAGATCCTGTTGCATTTTATTGTTGATAGCGGAAGCCATAAGAACCTCATCTTAACAAAGGTTGTCAAACAGTTGGGATTGTCGACAACACCACCCATGTAGCCATACAACATCGGGTGGCTTTGACAGGGACGAGATCTCTGTGTTAGCCAGCAGTGCCTATTGTCATACGACATCCAACCCTTCAAGGATGAGGTATTATGTGATGTTGCCTTGCTGAATGTTTGTGATGTTCTTTTGGGCCAACCATATATGTGAAAGTGCCATGCTATTTATGAGTCTTGACCCCGTAGTGTCATTGTTACTCTGGGTGGTCATCTCTACAGGATACCAGAGGTAGTTTTGACTAATGTACCACCAAAACAATGCCACAAGGTAATCTCTCATACTGTAAAATTCAGCCACTTCACAATCTGTTCAAATGGTGAACAGAAGGAAACTGCAACCGCTGCAGCCTTGGCCCAAGACTTTTTTTCCCAATAGAAGCAGAGTGCAGAAGCGACAAAATATTCTTTCTTCACCTACAATAGTACATACACACTGCCTAGTCAAGCCAAGATACAACAAGTTGGTTGAACAGATTCAACTCCACCAACAACAGGTTCGTGGCAACCTTCAACAAGCTAAACAACACAATTTCTCCATCAAAACAAACAACTCACCAAGCTTCAGATTCAATGGACGATTTCATTTCTCCCCTGAGAACTCAAAGCAATGGAGACCATTGCTTCATAAGGAGGGAGGATTGATTCAGGTGGATATCAATGACCACCCACCTATTCCAACTGTCTCAAAACAATTTGTTGACAATTTACTATTTTTAACATTTTTTTGGGTCCTGAACTTCCGGGGCCATTTTGAAGGCCTAAACGAAGCTTTTTTTTCGTGATAAAGCATCTCAATGATAGCCAAAGGTTTTTATTGATCCCCCAAAATGAAGCACCTCGTTGATACTTTTTCAACGAGATATCGTGCACCCCAAACAAAGATCGTATACGAAAGTTACGTCCTCAAAAAATTGATACACCAAACTACCCAAAATGGAGACCACAAAACTATTGGCTTTTCATCTTTCAGTGTTAAGGTTTTGGATTTTCTTTATGTTAAAAATTCATTTGGAGCCTCATTGTACAATCTTCTTCTTCCGAATGTGAGTAGCCGTCACATCTCTTTTCAGAGATAAGCTGTCACCATTCTAGTGAGTCTTCAACTTTGTATTTCTACGGTTTTCAACATTTCACTCATTAATAGAAATTGTGTATTACTGTATCTCTGTGTTTATGTTTATATATCTGATAAATCTCTGTTATATTATTGGGTATCTGATATATTTCTGTACATTTCTTTATTATATCTCTGCTCTCATTTCATGCCGAAAAGAATCTGGATCAACTCTTGGTTACAAGTTTGGGCTGATAGATTCAAAAATGTTTTAGACCTTGTAATTTTGAAATTAAATACAACAATCTTATTAACGCTAGTTTAGTAAAGTCTAATGTAATGATTTGATATTTGAATCAAACTATACATTGCTTTAGTGGAGGAAAGATGGGCTCTATTTATGAGTAGTGGTTTCCATGGACTTAAAAGGGGCTGGGTGAAATATTTAACTTGGTTTAGCTTAATTGTTGGAATATAGAAGATTATTATAAAATTAGTTGTATCAAAGTGTTCAATTTTATATCGTTATAAATTTTTGGCAATTATAACCTAAATAAGAGGACACTCAAACATTACAAGAATTTTATAAACCCTTTTGGTTGATTGGAAATATTTCTCCAACATTTCGTTCTTAAAATCACAAAATGAATATTGTCAAATCATGATCAATGTGCATGTGCATGACTTCCATAGTGTTCTTGGACTAATCCAAAAATAGTTGAAGGAATTTGTTAAATTTGTGTTACAAAAGAGGTTGGTGATCAACACTATTTCTTTTAAACTTGTCACACCCTTGATAATATAAGATCTAAGTATACCCAATTTCATCATTGAAATACGTTTGAGAGTCTCATGGGATACTAGAACTATAATGTTTTGGTATTGTTCTTATCATCTTATTATTAATATCTAATTAATTAAAACTTCATAATGAATTTACAAGTTTTTATTTAATATTTGATTAATTAATTAGGTTCGAACCATAAAATTTGGTATGAGTTATGGTATTTGGTCAACAATAGAGGATTCAATGTTAGGATCTTACCCTAACCTCTCTACTTTACGCTATTTTAGGGTCCTACCATAACCTCTATACTTTACTAAGATGGGATCATTATATTGTTTATCATCTATTTCGATGCTTTTAGAGTGGAAAAAATTTGAGGAATTGACTTGGAACAGGTCCTAGTTTGAAAAATTGGGGTTTTAAACCTTTCAGATCCATTTGAGGCATCGAATAATTTTTTGGAGCCAAAAATTTCTAAGCTTTAGAAAATACCTCTTGATGTTGATCTACACTTGGAATTTTCCAATGGCGCAAAAATCACGTCAATCGAAGCTCGTATGCAAAAGTTATGCCTCTTGCAAGTTGAACTATCGTGTTCACCACCATGGTATGAGGGTATGTCACGTCAGTGCCCATTACTCATGCATATAGGGTTATCCATGTGTGGACTTTCAAGAAAATTCTAGAAGGTCCAAAACCTTATCACAATTGAGGGTTGAGGAAGTTAAAACCCTACCCTTAGATGGCTATTAGACTATGCTAAATATTGAGCCATTAGGAGGAGAATTGGTTCCATTATTTTTTATCCAGGTGGATATCAGTGGCCACCCAACTATCCTAACGGGATCCAAACAGTCTTCTGTCAATTTACTATTTTTAACAGTTTTTCAGTTCCTAAACTTCCGGGGCCATTTTGAGGGCCCAAATGAAGGTTTTTCGGGATCGAGCACCTCAATGATAGCCAAAGATTCAAATCGAGCCCCCAAAATGAATCTCCACAATGATACATTTCCAACGATCTATTGTGCACCCCAAACAGAGATCGTATGCCAAATTTACGTCCCTAGGAAGTTGATACACCAAACTACCCAAAACGGAGTCCACAAAACTGTTGGCTTTTCATCTTCCGGGGTTAGGGTTTTGGATTTTATTTATGTTAAAAAGGACTTTAGAGCCTCATTGTAACGATCTTCTTGCAAATGTGAGTAGCCATCACATCTCTTCTCAGAGATAAACTGCTACCATTCTAGTGAGTCTTTTACTATGTATTTCTACAGTTTTGTACATTTCCCTCATTATTAGAAATTGTGTATCTCTGTGTTTATGGTTGCATCTATGATATATTTTTGTTATATTATTGGATATTTGAGATATCCCTGTACATTTATTTATTATATCTCCGCTCTCATTTCGTGCCGAAAATAATCTGGATCAGTGGTATCAAAGCATGCTGCTCTTGATCTTTTTTTTAGTGCATGTCCCTGATGAGGTCCGACTATAGAAAGTTGGGTCTCAAGATTATCTCTTTTGAGGACAATCACTCTCGCACGCCCAAGAAACCCTCCATGGCGTAAGAAAAGAAAAATGACAGAGCATACAATTCTATTAATTTGTTGCTGGAGCAAGCTCTCACAAGACAGAGGGACAAAATGATGGAGAATTTTGCCCACATCCTTCAATGCTTGCCGATAACAACTGATGCATCTTCATCAAACGACCACTTTGGAAGCACATCGCCTTTCAAGGTACAAGTTAATTTTGACATTCCCGTATTTGAAGGACAGATAGATGCAAATGCCCTAGAAAAATAATTAAATCTTCTAGAAGGTTATTTCTCTGTTCACAATTTCTTCGACAGGGAAAATATCACCTTCACACTCCTTAAGGCTTTACCCCATGTAAAACATTGGTGGGAAACTTACTAGAAGAAAATTTCCACAGAGGTGTCTGGAATATATGGGGCCGATCCCACTTGGGATTTTTTTGTGGATGCGGTCAAGGAAAAATATTATCCTGTTGATAACTATGACGACCAATAAATGAGATGGACCACGCTACGTCAAGAGAGGGGCCAAGTAGTGTTAGATTTCACCAATACCTTCCATAAATTGTGCACCAAGTTGGGTATCAAAGATCCTGAGCGACATTTGGTTCTGAAATACCGTGGAGCTCTACACAGGTACATCCAAATGAAAATGGAGTTTCTGGACGTCTTATCGTGGGGTGTTTCTCATCGATATGCTGTTAAAATCAAGAAGACATTTAAGCACTAGAACAAGTGGTAGTTGGGGTTTGCAAATCTGCAACAACCAAAGTATGGTAAAGACGACCCTAACAACCAACCTTCAGAAAACTAGTCCAAGCCACATGAAAAGAAGGGTAAAGGAAAGACGAAGGACACTGAAAAATGGTGCGATTTTCACAAAATCCCCTGGCACAACACTGATGAATGTCGCTCAAAACAGTCATTGGTGGATGATATCAAAGGCAAGGAGCCAAACCCTGATTCATAATCTGATTAAGAAAATAATGGTAGAAGACAAATCATTGACGCAAACCCCACTGCTATTGTCATGACCGCATTAATTCAACTAGAAGAACCAACCAATCCTGAAGAGGGGGAGCGCTTTTTTCATTCACAGATGTGGGTGAAGGGGACCCCACTGCATTTTATTGTTGATAGCGGAAGCTAGAAGAACCTCATCTCAACAGAGCTCGTCAAATAGTTGAGATTTTCGAAAACACCATGTCCACAACCATACAATATTGGGTGGCTTCACTAGGGATGAGGCCTTCGTGTCAGCCAACAATGCTGATTGTCGTATGACATCCAACCCTTAAAGGATGAGATATTATGTGATGTTTCCCCACTGGATGTTTGAGATGTTCTCTTGGGCCATCCATATATGTGGAAGTGCCATGCTATTTATGAGTCTCAATCCCGTAGTGTCATTGTTATTCTGGGGGGTCATCTCTAGAGGATACCAGAGGTACATTAGTACATTTGGGTCAAATTCTGACGGCGTGTTCGACGCAATTTCCACTTTATATTTTCGGGAGAATGAAAAACAACAGACCCTCTCAAACGTCGTTTCACATGACATCGCTTTTACGACGCCATAGATATCGTCTCTATTGAGACGTTTCATGCGGACACGTTTCATATCAGATTTGACTGTCCAAACCCCATATAGTCGTCGCTACAATGACGCCCTAGACATCATAATTCTGATGTCCCATTTCGTCAGTCTCCACTACATGTTTACATTGGGCGAGACGTCTCCAGCCGTCATAAGATCGACGTAGGCAATGGTGGAAATAACGATGGTTAAAGTATCAGCTCCGACATGGTTGCTATGGGAGCGACACTCTAGGACGTTGTATGACCGACGTACGCAGTGGTGAAAATAACGACGGTAAGACTCCAAGACATCATAAGACCGACATCATCAAAGGTGGCAAGAGAGACGTCAGCAGAGGTGGCAAGAGAGACGTTAACAGAGGTGGCAAGAGCGATGTCAACATAGGTGGCAAGAGCGATGTTAAGAGGTATCAACTCCAACATGGTTTCTATGGGAGTGACACTCCAAGACGTTGCAATAGAGATTGTGTTGTAGGTATTTAAAAAAAAAATACAATATCAATAGTGAGAAGGACAGGTACATTAACCTTTGCTAAGATACTAGCCATATCAATATTCAAATCTATATCATCGGTCTTAGACAAGGTTTGTTGAGGAGGAGGACTAACTTCCAATGGTAAAGGGGGTCTTGTCTAATGAGGTTTAGGATCACTAGGATATGTCTCAGGTGTGTTATCACACAAACTCACAATTGTTGAGTTAAAGTTCGAAAGCTCAAGTGCAATCATGCATAAATTAAAGGGAAGGCCCCTGTCACCTCACCAAACCTCTTTCACTTCAAGCCATCTTTCCTTCGACTGAAGGGGGTTTCCCTCAATTAAGATTGTGAGGACTTAGGGTAAGGAATCTCAATGTGGAGAGTGAAGTTCGAGAAAAATGCGTTTGGGTAGCTTTAGAGTATTGAAGAAAGTACTTGGAGGTCTCAAGATCAATGTCTTTTCATTAGGCATATGGATTTAATGTAGCGCTTCAATGGAGACCGAGGGAAAGATAAGAATTGAAAGTCTATCATAGGATTATCACCTCATAAGCTTAGGTCAACCTCCTAGGAGAGAAAACCCTAGAGTTTATCCCCTCATAAACACTAGGTGCCGTCCTATCCCTTCAAGAGCTACTAGCACAAGATCAAGACAACTATGTTTTAAACCTTAGGGGGATAGCCACTTCTAACACCTAGAACTAAACCCTATCCAAGAAAATCCTTAAGGGGATAGCTACTCCTAACCATTAAGGAAAACCTTGAATGCTTCAATGAGTTAAGATGGATAAAACAAGGGAAGGGGATGATCACTCTCAATCCTTCCTTAGGGTTTCAAGATTGTTCAAGGAGACAAAGTTAACATGCAACTATTAATCTAATAGAGAATTCACCAATATATCCTAAGAAACATCACATACAACATAATGAAAACACTTAAGATAAGGCACATAACATTAAGAAAACCCATTTTCATGAAACATCCACCAAAAAAAAAGAGAAAACATCCACTAGATCAATCTCCAAAAAATGTGCCTAAGTATAACACAAGATGCTTCAACAAAATTTTCTCAAATGAGGGGAAAATAGGGGCTTTGGTGCAACATCTAGCCTCTAAAGGCCCTTCAATGCTCTCTTTTCTGCTCAAAATAAGCTAAATAATCTTCAACTCTTCTTCAAGTGGGCTAGGGTTTCCTTCATCAAGTGTGTAAGAAAGACCCAACATCTTCCTTCACACGTGGGCTTCAAAATGAGATAACTTCATATCACAACCAAGAGCCCACAAAACCGGCCAAGGAATTACCTTCTTTACCAGTTAAGAAAACAAAGAACCATTATCCATTTACACATGGGTGTAAGAGATTCAACACAAGCACATAACCTTCCTCAAGGGGTTGGTCCTAAATTTCTCTTCCAATTCAAAATTAGAACTTCAATTTGAACCAAACTTAGGTAATCATTAAAGGTCGGCCCAACATTCAAATTTTATGTTTCTTTCCCCTTCTTTAGGTCAACCCTCTAAGCATCTAAAGGGTTGTTGTCACATGCATATATATATGGCAATCCTGATCATTTCCCTTTGAAAGTATCTTCAAAACAAAGCTATGATTTATGGGATAAAATCTCTCTGTGAGACTTTGATTCTATGAGAAGTTGGTTACTATTTGCTCAAGTCTTTGGGCCAAAAGTGTCATAGAATTTTGAGCAGGTTCAACATTATGTAAAGTTTTAGGCTTGGTAAAGTTTTGAGAAGCTAGAAGATTCTCTTCAATCTTAGAAGCATGCTCTTGTGCTTATACAAGGATCTTTGGGGACTTGTCCCTTAACATAAATCCAAATTTCCCCTCAAAGGATTTTGCGTATTGAAGAAGGACGATGACACCATCCTTTAAGTTAATGTCCTCAGGAATTTGATTAAGTAAATTTTCAAATCTTGTGTCAAATTATTTTATCGATTCGTTTTCCTTCTCCATTTCATTAAATTGCACGAATAATAACCGAGAATCCCTCTTTGTGCCCCATCTCTTCATAAATGTATCATGAAAGGATTCCCAAGTTTTGATACTCTTATCAAGAAGGTTATTATACCATTTTCTAGCATCTTCAACTAGAGAAGCAACAAAAAGATTCATAACCACATCATCATCATCATTATTAAAAGGCTGAATTTGAAAGCATGCATAGAAGTTATCTATATGCTCTTCAATAGTGATGACATTATTACCAGAGAATTTAGGCAACCATTTATCAAACTTTTGAGGCATAGTATGAGGGTACCCTTGGATTGCAAACATATCTAAAGGTTTAAAGGCTTTGGTAACCCATGGTCGTTCAACCATTGGAGATAAAGAAAGTATTCCTCCAAATAAAGATCTTAATACAGGGGAATTATGAGGATGCCTTATCTTATAGACCTCCTCCTCTTAGGGGATTAGGGGAATAGTCGAGAATTCATCCTCTTGTTGTTATACCATGAAACATGACTTGATATTGCTGCCATACATGTGTCCTTTATTCTATCATAAGATGCTAAAACTGGTGCTATTGAAAACTCATTTGAATTCCATGTACAATGTGGGAGATATCCCCTCTTGATGACTGATATATGTATGAAACTGGTCTCAAAAGAGCGCTAATTTCTGGCCTGTATGTTCTGCAAATTATAATGGTAAACAACACTAAAACATGCCTGGAAATATATCACTTCAAAAGAATATTAGTGCTTCTACAAAACCACTCCAAGGGTAAGTGAATCAACCCAATAAAATATTTCAAATGTTGAAGATAACCCCTCTGTTGTGCTAGAACTAAGATACATGAACAACAAAATAAATGAGAGGTTCGAGTGCTAGCTGAAAAGGTTATATGCTACAAGTGGCCTTCAAAACAACTCCCCAATCTCAATCTCCAAGAATAACCACCATCAAACTGTATTCCAAGCAAGGGATAAGTGGAGAACTCCTCATAGATCATGAATAAATGACAATAAGCGCCAAAACCATGCCAAATAAAAAAAAGTGCTTTAATTTGCAACAAACAAATGCTATCAAAACTCATTGATCACTAGGGATGTTGATGGTGCAAAAGAGTTGGGCTAGGGTTAGGTGAATAATTCTGCATGTGTCTTCACAAACTAGGTGCATCTAACATGTTCAATCATTAATAAGTGCTTTGGACATACCTGGGATAGATGGGCAATTAACCACTCCACCTTTTCTTACTAATACCAGAGGATTATATCAAGGAACCATTATCTTCTAACCGCATCTCCGTGGTAAAAATTGTTGAATGCTGTTTGAGCTCTAATACTAGTTGATCTGAGTATCCAAGCATAGGCTCAGGGGGCAACAAAGGAATTATGAAGAACTTGAAGGTTATAGTAAGTATAATGAATGTTGGCATTAGTGCATTTATAAGATTGAAGCGTGATGATGATCAACACAGGAACTCACAACATACAAGTTTACAGTGAAGCATAACATTCACTAACATGAGAAAACACTCAAATAAACAACACAAACAAAGTTGTCTTGGAGATTCTTAATCCGCATTTCAATGTCGAATAGTATACAATTGCATATGCAAAGATTCAGAGGGGATTTCTAAGTATGAGGGGCTCAAACGTATAACAACAAAACAAGAGGAGGGCTGATTTGTATGCAAGACCTAAGAAGGGATGTAAAGTCGAAATTAAATAATTTTTTTGAGACTGTAAAGTGGAGATGATTGATGCTCTATGCGAAGTACCATAAGGATCATGAAGGAAATCTTTGTAGCATTTAGTGCTCAAAGATACAAGAGGGAGAGAGGTTGTGTACAAACGACTCATACCAAGAGGAAGAACACCAAAAAGTAGAGGAGTGCCTAGCACAAAAGTAGAAACACTTCACTGAACTTCGAGAAGATTAAAATCATCTCAAAGCCCTGCCTGAAGGTGTTGGCAAGCTTGAATCATTACAAGTCCTAACATTGCACTATAACAGAATAAATATCCTTCCATCAACTATGGGTTCCTTAACCAATTTGATAGAACTTGATGTAAGCTTCAATGAACTGGAATTTATACCAGAGATTTTGGGCCTTGCCACCAATATTGTCAAGCTGAATGTTGGAAGCAATTTTTCTGACTTACAGAAGCTCCCATGATCTATTGGAAATCTTGGGATGCTTGAGGAGTTAGATATCAACAATGTTCAAATAAACATCCTCCCTGACTCTTTTTATATGCTTACAAACCTTCAAATTCTTAAAGCTGAAGATACACCATTGGAAATACCACCAAGGAATATAGTTCAAAGAGGAGCTAAGGTGATGTATAATACTGGAAAACATGCATGTTTAATTGAAATATTTTTGAAATGCCTCATCTACACATACTACAGAATATTGATACCATTTTAATTTCACAAGTTGTTGTGCAGTTTATGATTGATTATGTTGCAAAAAGGGATGCGACAATAAAAGAGACTAAGCTAAAGGGGACGTGGTCAATATTCTGCTCATGTTTGAGGAAATACAAGTGGGCTAAAAGAAATGCACAATATGTTAGAGCTAGATCTTAAACACTATACCTTGAACATAAGGTTAGCGCATATTTTTATGAAAGTTTATGTGGAGCACCTTTTGCGTCAAATTTTTTGATACCATAATAGAATTTCATTTCATCTCCATGATTTATGGGCTTGATATAAAATTACAATAGTCATTGCAACATCATTTTTGACATCAAATGTCGCTCCACTGTGAACCTTGAAGGAACCTACCATTCAAGTATTTTGTTTTCCCTAAATAGGCCAGACAAGCATAAACGAATTGTTACATTCAAGAAAAGTTTGTGTTTGATACAAGAGATTTTATAGCCTCTACGTTACATCCAAAATGGTGACAATGAACATAATTTCTTTATTTATACCCCACTGCATTACATCTCAACATTTATCTCAAGCTCAACCATGGGCAAAAGAGGAAAAAAGTAAATGTACCGTAAGTGTATCTTCTTCCATTAGTAAACAACATGGTTATTTTTGGTCTTTCATGCATTCTATATTTGGAACATGGCTATTGATATGTACTTTGTAATAATGATATCATTGATTGTATATTTGAACCATGGCTATTGATATGTCCTTTGTAATAATGATATCACAGTCATTTCACACAATCATCAGCTTTCATGTTGTTCATGACATTTTCTCTCTAATTTTCATACAAGTTTCAAGGATGTGGATCTTGATCTGTGTTCAACTTGGCATTATGATTTGGTCAAATTCTTCCCATTGTAGCTGAGAAGTAAGAAGTGAGCACTCCACATGAAACCCTAGTCCATATGTAAGATTCTAGAAGAGATGTTTGTAATAGAACAATTCTTAATTGAACATGTGTTCAAAGACACTGAAGATGGACAATTATTGAAGACTACTATGGAAGTTGAAGATGAAAAAGCCATAAGGACTTGGAAAAAATATGGCAGACATATTTGGATTATGTAGTGGGAGGGTGTGAACTCAATATTGATCCAAGAAAAGTAGACAGAATAATATATGGCCTACACAAAGGAATGCACATGAGGTAGGAAGCTTTGTTGGGGAAACCCAGTAAATGAGGAAGTTAGTTTCTTATTTCTCCAAAATAGAAACCCCACTCCATGCATTAACCTAAAAAATACATGTTTTCCCTTGGGAAGAAGCACAACAATATTCTTTTGATAAGTTGAAGCATAAAATCAACAATGCACCAATATTTCCACTTCAAAACTTGAGACAACTATTTGAGTTAAGTTGTTGCATCACCCTCTGCAATGGGAACCATGTTGAAAAGAGGAAAATCAATATGTCATAAATCAACAAAAGGTCTAAGCTTCCACTTTGAATTATTGCACTTATGACAAAGGGATTTGGGAATTGGTGCAAGTGGTTAAGAAATGGAAGCATGATATAATGGGAAATGAAATAATAATTCATATCAATTGTCAACCTCTACAATATTTGTAGGCAAAAAAAATGCCCCAACAAAACAAGACACTATTGTGGGAAGGGGTTTCCTACAAAACTTTCATCTAGTGATCAAACACAATAAGGGAGTAACAAATACAGTGACATATATTTTCCTTCTAGGCCACCAATTCCAACAAATTCATCCATATGTACAATCATGAAAGATACGTTATTGAAGAGTCTAGCAAAATACAAGGCCAAACATGACTAGCATAGGAAGGAGGACAAGTTTCAAGTAGGTGCCAACATTTAGTCACGCATGAGAAAATAAATATTGCAATATGATATAGATAAGTCAAATCCCGGTTCATCATCAAATCTTCGTTGATAACATTCATAACATTATTCACTTGTCAAAAGGACAACCTTTGATAGAATTCATAACACTATGCATTAATGCTTATCCATGTTTTCTCTAAATGATCATTCTGGTTGACAATTAGAAGTTGGATGTTACCTTGACTCTCCTCTATTCTAGAGTCATACATTTATTTTGTTGTATGTAAAGGGAATAACCATGGATGCAAGATGTTGCATGAATTATGTTTGATTATGGTGTTGGAATCTTTTATTTGGTTCTTAGCAAGGCTCATGCCATTGACAAGTTGAGGAACCTCACCAAGTCACCATGGAGTAAGTGCTTGCTACATTTAATTCTAAACAATGGTTTACTAATGTATCTTAACCAACAATAATTGATTTACATTTCTATAAGACCATTGCCAACAACAACATTAAATTCAAATCTTATTTTTATTGGATAACCATGTATCTAATTACCTTTTTCCAGAGCTAATTAATCCAAAAATGTGGGCATCACACTAACCACGATGATTGAGTTGGGTTTTATTCCTAGCATAACCTACATTTCATTGAAGAATGTTGTGATTTCATGGGAATGGCGAGTCTAGGAATAACCAACAATGTTTTCATTCCATGGATATTCTTACCTTTTTCCAGAGCTAATAAATATGCACATGTAGACAGAACACCAACCATGGTGATTGAGTTGAATTTTATGCCTATGACTTGTGTTTTGTTGAAGAATATCAAGGCTTCATGGGGACCTAATGATTGCATTACAATCAAAGAATGACAAGGCTTCACGATGATGGACAATATGTGAATAACCAATAATGATTACCAAAACATCTTGTTTAGGTATTATTTTGAACAATTAGTGGGAAATGCTAAACCCCCACATGCACTTCTTACTTTTTTCTAGAGCCAAATTCCATAATGGTGTTAGGTTTGGATTTTATGCCCCCAAATGAAATTGGCCACATGTCCTTGAATGACTTGAGGAGGCAAGTTGCAACTATCGATAAAACTCAAACCGAGACTTGGATGCATGAACCCTTAGTTGCATTGGATGCGTAGCACCGATTTTCAACTATTGGGGCTCCTAGGCTATCATTTTTTCGACCGAAAAACCATTTGTTGGAGTATCTCCAACACTAGGTTTTTGGTCAATGAGGCATAGTGCAATTTCTAAAGAGGAGGTCAATTTTCAAGAACAATGTGTCAGGTATTTTTGCTAGTGTAGTCGTGTGGACCTTAGCCAAACAAACTTGTGGGAGATTACATAAGTCTGTTATGCTACTCGGTTTGGATTTTATGCCCATGGACCAAATTGACCACATGTCCCTAAATGGCTTGTGGAGGCGAGTTGCAACTCACGATAAAACTCAAACCGGGACTCAGATGCAGGAACCATCAGTTGCATTGGATTAAGAGCACCGATTTTCAGCTAGTGGGGCCCCTACGCTATCATTTCGTCGATCGAAAAAACATTTGTTGAAGTACCTCCGACACTAGGGTTTTGGTCAATGAGGCATAGTGCAATTTTTGAAGAT
>ML810512.1:1948-34649 GCA_009831015.1 Picea engelmannii | reverse complement strand
CTCTTCCCAAGTCTGGTTGAAGATCAGAATGTCATCCAAGTACACCACTACAAATGAGTTGGTGAATGGCCGCATGATGTCGTCCATTAGCCTCATAAAGGTTGCAGGGGCATTCGTCAACCTGAAAGGCATGACCAACCATTCGAAAAGGCCCTCCTTGGATTTGAATGCAGTCTTCCACACATCAAAGGGTTCGATTGGTACCTGGTGATACCCAGACTTCAAGTCGATCTTGCTGAAATATTTCACCCCCTTGAGTTGGTCCAAAAGGTCATCAATCTGTGGGATCGGGTACCGATTCTAGACAGTGATCTTGTTCAGTGTCCGATAGTCAATGCCGAGTTTCCAAGTCCCATCCTTCTTCTGCACCAACACGATCGGGCTCCCACAGGGTGATGAACTCGGTCGGATGTGAAATTTCTACAATAGCTCCTGAATCTGCCTCTTGATTTCGTCATTCTCCAGGACAAAGCGTCGGTAGACGGGTCCATTGGGCAGCGGTGCACCTAGGGTCAGATCGATGGGGTGATTGACCTGATAGTGTAGAGGCACCCCTGCGGGGGAGGTGAAGATGTCCTCGTACTCCTCCATGACCTTATCCATCTGTTGTTTTCATGCAGTGGGGCCCTATCTGTAGGTCATGGCCACAATCTTCCTCTTTCCCTGAGGGCGGATCATCAGGAGAACAAATTTCCCGGTTTTGGAAATGAGTTTACTGCATTGTTTTGCAGTGACCAAAGAAATGGTGGTAGGCAGTGCTATCTCCGGTATCATGTACAACTTATTTCCAAAAGTGATAATAACAGGACGAGGCCTGGAATCATACACAACATGTCGCTTCCACAAGTACGGTTGGCCTAATAACACATCAGAAACGTCAAGAGGAGCAATGTCACATAATACCTCATCTGTGAAGGGCTTGATGCTGTAGGGAGGTGACATTGTTGACTGACACGAAGGTCCCATCCTTGGTGCAACCACCTGATGGTGTATGGTTGTGGGTGTGATGTGGTTGGCAAGCCCAGCCGCTTCATGACCTCTATTGAGATGAGGTTCTTCTGGCTCCCACTGTCGACAATGAACTACAACGGGGAACCCTTTACCCACATATTGGAATGGAAGAGACGCTCTGCCTCCTTTGGATCTTCTGGTTCCTCCTTCTGGATCTTCGTGGTGGCAATGGTGGCGTTGGGCTTCACATCGATAATATACTTCCCCTTGTCATTCCCCTTTTCAGGTTCTGATTCAGAGTCGGAGCATGCATCTGATTCAGAAGCCTTCAACTCGGCTACTAGTGACTGCTTGGCCTGACACTCACTTGTGTTGTGAGTGGAGCTCTTATGGAACTCACACCACTTCCCCGTGTCCATTTTTGGATTCGTGGTGTTGTTATTTGATTTTGGCTTTGGTGGGTTGTCCTGGGATACCCCACCTTGGCTTGGTCCTTTGTTCTATGATTTGGGGGCACCTTTCCCTTGCTTCTGATTTGCAAACCCAAAGTCTCGCTTCTTCTGTTTGAAATTCTGCTCAATCTTGGTAGCATATCGGTATGCCACACCAAGAGAGGAGATGTCAAGGAACTCCATTTCCTCCTGAATGTGTCTGTGTAGACAAATGTGGTACTTTAACACCAAATGTTTCTCTGAATCTTTGATACCCAACTTTGTGCGTAGGGTATGAAACATATTCGTCATCTCATGCACATCTTGGTCCCTTTGTTGCCGCAACGTAGTCCATTGTATGTATTTGTCCTCATAGCTCCCCATGGGATTATATTGTTCCTTAATGGCATCTCGAAAAGAATTCCAAGTGGGTGCGACCGAGAACAGAGAGGGTTCTCCCTCACCCTCTTGCTCCGAGTAGGTTTCCCACCAATCCTTGACATGGGGGGTGACTTTGAGGAGTGCGAAAATAATCTTTTCTCAGTCGAAAAAGTCATGAACCGAGAAATATTCTTTGAATAGATTCAACCATCTATCTACAACATCTGCATCTATTTGGCCCTCAAATATGGGAATGTCAAAGTTTACTTGTACCTTAAAAGGAGTGGTGCCTCCATAGTGGCTGTTGGATGTCGATGCGCCGCCAGTGGGAATCTGTTGAAGAATCTGGGCAAAGTTGTCCATCATCACGTTCCTTGTTTCTCGAGGGCCTCCTCGAGCAACATTTTGATAGGATCTCCTGCTCCCTCATATTTATTTTCTTCCCCCATGGGCGGTCGTCGGGGTTTGCGAGGCTGATCTTGCAAAGGTTCAACCAGATCGAGCCCCAACTCCTTATACCCCGACCTCGTTGAGGACATGCAAAGAAGGATCGAGAATGAGAAGATCGCTCTGATACCACTGATCCGGATTTATGTAGGAACACAATGAAATACAAAAATACACATAAACACAGAGATGCAGTGGAAATAAGACTTCATTTCATTAATAAGAAATGACTGAAATATGCTTACAGACAGAATGGAAATAAACTAGCTAGGGCGCTAGTAGCTTATCTCTGAGAAGAGATGTGGTGGATGCTGGCCTCTGAAATGTGTTACAATGAGGCTCGAAGGCCTATTATTATTTAGAAACAATGGAAAACCCTAAACACCCAAAGACCTAACCCTAGGAGATGAAACGCCAAGACTATGGGCCCCGTTTGGGTAAGTTGGTACATCAACTTCCCGGGGACGTAACTTTGGAATACGATCTCTGTTTGACGCGTTCCATATCTCGTTAGAAATATATATCCGAGAAATACAACTTTTGGGTGAGAAACATTGATTTATGATCCATGTTGCTCCCCGTTTTCCCAAAAAACGTCGTTTAAGGCATCAAAACGGCTTCGAAATTTCAGGACCCGAAAAATTGCTAAAAATAGTAAACTGTGTGGAAACTGAAAAACTAAAAGAAGCAAAGGTGGGGGTTCAAGTGGAATAGGTGGGTGGCCACCAATATCCACCTGGATCATCACTCATGAATATGGTCAAAGATATTCACAGAGTTAGTTTGACAAAGGGAGGTCAAAAGTTCAGTACCCGTCTCGTAGTGAATAGGTAGCTGAAAGTGTGCGAGGAAAGACATGGCAAGGGAGTTGAAGTCATGAAAATAAGCACATGGTAGTTCAATATACCAATTTTCTGCAGAGATTGTAAGTGTTCGCTGGAAAAGACACAAATGCATAGAATCATCCATGAGGGAGTTTGATGAACACCACAAATGGAAAGTCATCACATGGTTATTTGGATCTTCTCCAGGTTTTCCGTCAAATTTCAGAATATCAGAAGGAAGTTTAGTTGGAATAATTGGCCAAACCGGTGAATGAAAAATAGGATCATTGGTTAACTGAGACAAGTGTGGGAGATACAGAGTCGCAAGGAAAGGTAGCTGTCGGTTAATTTGCGGATGATAGTGGTGTGGCATGGGAACACCAGTAGGACCATAAACTGGGTTAGGTGGATAATTGTAACCAGTAGGTCTTCCTACATACGGTTGTTGCTGACCAGGATAAAAAAGATTTGATGATGGTTGAGAAACATTTGCATAACTCGATGGGTTCTGAGCATTATAAGCTAAGTGATTTGCTTGCCCATAAGAAGGATAAACTTTTTTCCCTTGAGGAGGGTAAGAAGTAGATCTTGGAGGTGGATACACATTAGGGGGAGGATAAACATTAGACCCTTAGGGAGGATAAGGTTGTTGTCCTTGAGGAGTGGAGTCACCAGTTTCTGTTATAGGTGAATCCTCCTGTGGACAAGCAGATTCCCTCTTGGTCTCTAGACTCCTAAGGAAAAGATATAAAAGTTCTTAACATGGACACTGACATCCTTTTAGATCTAATCAAGCTAATATACGAAGGAGAAGAAGAAAGATATGTACCTTATTAACGACATTTGTCCTTGCAAAGTTCAGACTGAGCTTTGATCCTGAGATCTTTGATAGGTCCTGTAGAACAAACAAAGATACAATGGACTTCCTATTCTACTGATATTAGCTCAAATATAGATCTATCTACTGAAGACAAACTCACGTGGAAAAGACATAAGTTTGAAAGAAACAGGCCAAGCATTGATATATTGATAAGAACAAGTAAAAGTACTTACAATCTTTTGATGAAGGTGCAACAACTTCTTCCAGTTCTCCTTGTCTAACCCCTTTGCTCAAGTAATCTACAGTGATTGCTTTGATAACATCCCACTTATAGGACCATAAGTTTGGTATCAATATCTAGTCTCTATCTCCACTTTCACCATGAGGAGGCCTCCTTACATAACCTTGGAGAGGCCCAACCACTTGAGAGATATTTGGGATAAGTTAAGGATTCTTCTCCTTCAGTGGAGGATCTTCCCTAAGATCATGCCTTGACCTTCTATTCGAATCCAACCACCTTCAAAAATTGAGGGGATTGTTCCCTGTTTTAGCTCAACAAACCAAAAATCCGCTCAGAAAAGGTAGCGCTCCCCCAAAAGGTTACACAGAGCGTTTGAGCGCTCCCCTAAAGAGGCCAAGGGAGTGCTGGCACTCCCTGATAGTGGGTAGGGGAGCAATTCCCTCCAAAATCCATTTTTGAGTGGTTTTTCCAGTGGAAAAAGGCTTGTACTCCTTGTCAACTGATTTCTCTTCTTCAAAACTAGTCTTTGAGGTGTCTTAAGTGTCCTTATGATGTCATTAGAGGCACGACATAGGCAAGATGGTAGTATGATGTTTGTGACACTTGTGGTCAAAATGCGACACTTATGGACAAGATGCGACACTTACAACACTTGTAATGACAACACTTGCGACACTATTGAAGTGAGTAATTTTGATGTGTAACAGTCGTAGCACCATCGTGGGGCTGCGCCCCCATGGAAAATTGGGACTGAATGGGATCAGAACGATCTTCTGGTTGGAAATTTCTATCAACACACTGCTTTCCAATACTAGTGCGTTCATTGACAGTGCTGCTCCCCTGATTAAAAGAAAGTTGTAAATATCAATAATATCCAACATGACTGTATTCTTTTAATAATAAATCTTAATGTGGATTGAATTTTATTTACCTTATCCTGCAAAGTGGTTCTTAGTATCTTCCCCAAGATTTTTCGGTGTTCAACTACCGCTTTATAGCCGTACTTGTAACCAAGCTTGAGGTCTTCCTCCATGGTTTCAGTACCAAACTCGTCACCCTGCATTGCATAAGAGTATGTATTTTTTATGTTATTCGCTCCAATTACCTAAAATTTTTAAGGCGATACAAATAAGATATTTAGGTACTTACAATTCGTGACTGCAACTTCAAGTAGCCTCCCTGGCCTAGCCTATGATGGCCACATTCAGAAAGCCTTTCTTTTGTGTCCTTTGATGTGTCAGTCAACCTATCATAAAAAGTTTCAAGTATGTTAATATATACCACAATTTTATTTACATCTGAAAAAATTGAAGGTATTCAATTGAAATTGTAATTTACCTTCTGGGACCATAGGGTGTTTTTACTTCATCTATCAATTTCTTCTCTTTTGCATCCTCAATGAGGGCCTTCCACTCCCTCTCTGGAATCACCAGGGAACACTCACACCTATCATTTTGTTTCAAGTGCTTCCTATATGTTTCTCGTGTATATTTTAAATATTGTCCAACTGTGGCAGTGGCCAAGGTCTTATTAAAAGTATCTACACCAAAAAGGCTTTCTAGATAATCCATCAATTCTTTTTTGAGGTTTGAATTATGGGAATTCCACCTCTCCCGTATGGTGGGCCCAAAAATCAGAAAATCCTTATTCTCCAAGGACCTGTAAAAATCGTTGTTCCCTACACGCAAAATGATTATATGATTATTAATTTAAAAATAATAATTTAGATGATTTATGTTTGTCTACATAGAGAACATGAAAAAAATAAAATTTTAAAAATTACCCGGGACTTTAACCTACTTTAATAGAATCCCTTCCTCATTGACCATAAAGGTTCCCTTAAGGGTCCCTGTGCTGGTCACATCTATTTCTTTAGGAAAAGAAACCATATAGTTTTTCAAATCATCGACCTCATCTCTGTCACCACCTTCAGATCCTACCCGTGTGGTCACTTCCTCGGTGGGCGTGTCGTGGCTCCCACCTAATGTTGTGGAAGGTGGAGATTTGAATAATTGCGTCTTGGAAGCTATACGAGGGCCTGTGTTGGGACCCTATGGCATTTGTGCAACGCCACTACCACCGATACCATGCATGCAAGTGTCAGCAGGATCCAAAATCTCTATATAAGAAAGAACACATTTTTTCGTTTAGATAATGTAAAAGTTAAAAATCAAGCTTTCATAAGTGATCTTATGACATAAAAATAAAACCAATTGAAATTATGGTTATTACCTTATATGTCTTAAGCCTTTTCATAACTTCTCTAATCCTTTCTTCAACTTCAGGAGTTTGATCTAGAATATCTAACAAGTGAGCCAGTTCCTTGTTTCCTTTATTGATATTTTTCCTTATTAATACCATAGGGTCATAGGATTCATACAAATCCCTTTTTCTGAACAAATCATCATCAACATCGTGTCTCGTCGACTACATATTCGAAAAAATAAATGATAATTCGGTTATGTAAACAAATAAAATAATTGATCGCCACAGAAATAAAATGCACATTAAATGCAATTCGAAAATTGTTATTCATTTACCTGTTCTGAGGCCTCTTTTGATTTATGATGATCATCCTGCCACATTAAAGTAAAATTAGAACCGTGATTATTATCATGAGAAATAAATTCAAATTTATGATAAATTCAAATGTATGAGAAATTCAAATGTTGATAACAAAAATAGGACACACTGAGTAATAAACAGACCGAAGCTATCCAAATGGATTAACACCATCAAGAACATAATGGAAATCATAAAATATGAGATTCATTGTTTACAGGTTGGGTAAATTAATATACGTACCGCCCCCATAATAGCAACATCTGTATCTATTCAATTCAAATTGTAATCAATCAATATCTCTTCCCCTGCAGCTATTGATTTTATTTCACATACGAATACACGGTTTCCTTCATGCCCCTCAAATACACAATTGGATCGCTTATTTGTGGTCGCGGGTCGTGTACTGTTTATAAACCCTGCAATATTCCCCTTTTCTTTTGGACTTCTGTCAATGTAGATAGTTTCTCCTTTATTTTGATCATTATCTTTTAGCTGTATAGAATTTGCATCCAATCCATATCTTCACATACTTTTTGTATATTGGACTATTCGTATCCAATCTTTGTAGATATAACAGGGTACGAAGAACTTTTGACAGGCGTAAATGACACATCGTCAACTGGAAGGTCAAATCTGGACTGGGTTTGTCTAAATAACCCAAGTCGTTTGGAATGAAATGACCTGACATGTTTAATGGCTCCGTTGGCCAACTAAAGTTCTAGAAATAAATAAATGAAAGTAACCTATAAAGTTATGATACTAATAATGTAGGTTCGATAATTTACAAACATAAAAAATAGAAGTATGGATATGTGCATATGCTTATATACAATATATATACAATCTTGCAAAATTTTAGGGATATCTTGCGAAATAAATATTTTTTGAAGATGTTTGTGAAGTAGATAAAGAAATCACAAAATTTTTATAATTTTATGTTTAATATTTAAAATCTAAAGAACTAAAGGAAACACCGTTGAAATAAAAGCAGATGTACAGGCAAAGCTAGTTCAAAATGCTCCTATTTCATTTATGAATAATCTGATTAAAAGAAAATACTAGTAAACTAACCTGTAGGTAATGAGTTTATGTCCCTGCGCAATTCAAGCTCCTCACTGTCCTTCCTATGAGGGAAACCTGTAATAGGATGGTGCTAACACTCCCAGAACCAATTCAGAGGTGTTTGGGAACAAGAATATAGCAGTAAACACAAAAATATACATATATGATGATATTATAATGATGAACACTTATAATAAAGGAAACTTTAATACAAAGCATTCATGTTATACATCATCCAATATCCAACATAAATCCACAATATTTAAATGAAATATTGATCACATATATAATATAGGACAGTAATTTATAGACAGAATTATAGTGATGAAGAATATGAAATATCATATGCTGATAAGACTAAAGCTATATAAACATATTAACATTCCATAAGCTAAAGACAAAACATAATGGGGAAGCACCACACTGGTCTAAAGCCAAGGCGTGAACAACTTTTCCATATTAGTCTTGATAGTCATATGTCCATAATGTGTCCAAAACAAAGATTGTTTTTACTACTAAGAGTGAACAATATTTAAACTAGTTTAGGATTGAAATGCTCTTATCATATAAGATAGAGTTGAATCCAAAAAAAAAGATAATATTACAAAAATAGTGAAACTAAAAACCACTCATGCATGAGTTGGTTTGTCAAAAAATAAACCAGAGTTTTATAAACAGAAAGAGGTAGAAACTATTTGAATAATTGAGCATATAATTCATGGTGTTTTCTTCATGCAATCAATAACATAATCATCCATTTCCTGTAGATAACAAAACCGATTTGATATTCAGATAATGATACTAATTATTATTCAAAAGAGACTGGCTACAGAATCATAGATTCTGTATCTAGCCTTATTAATAGAATCTAAAATCAAATTAAATCTCTCTATTTCGATTTTTTATAACAAAATGGAATAAAATCAAAACAAAATCGTTTTACCATTAGAAATTAGTGAAAGAAGGATATGATAGTTCAGAATTTATAATGGCTTTGAAACTAGTTGTGTTTTTTATTATGATATTCCCAGACTTCTTGGATATTTTTCTTTCCCTCTCTGTGTGTGCCTCAAGTTAAAGTTCTCTTGTTCCAATAGGGCATTCCGAGTAGCCAAGAATTTCACTTGATCCTATAAGAGTGGAATATCTCTATAATAATGCTCTATCCAGTCGAGGCAGCTATCATAGTGCACTGGGGAAATGGCAGACTGATGTGAAAAATAGTCGACAACGGGTGCTTCATGTGTCACTGTGGTCTATTCCAGGTCATGAAAAAAACCTAAAAAACCTTCTTTGCCTTTGAGACAAGGGGGTAAATTAGACACAAAGTCATACTTCTCAACCTAGGTAACAACCTCTTTCCCGGGGCAGTGATTTTCTGGGTCTTCACGAGCCAAGAAATCATCTATCTCCCGATATAAATACCGATCATCGATCTCGATAGGATTGATCGAGCTTAGATGATTACTCTTTCGATTTCTTATTTTTCTAGAAATCAAATGACCAACATTCTTGTTCCTGAAATTTAAATCCGTGTTATGTGGTTTCTTTCCCTTACAAAAATTCTTCACAACAAATGTATCATTATCGTTTAAATTAGAGTAGTTCATAGGCATAAGATGATCCTTTTCTTTTAATTCCGTAATTACCCATTCCAAATATCTTCTAGGTGAAAACCTACATGGTAATTCTTTATCCATAGGGGTTTCATCAAAAACATAAACTGGTTCAATAAATTATGAGCCATCAATTGAATTAACGACTTGGATTTCAGTCACTGGTCTGTCCAAATTAGGGTTTACAATTAAATGGGGGCTGGTTGTATCATTGACCTAGGTGAAGCCATTTCTGCTCAGAAAGGTCTCCCAATTGTCACCTATTTTCAACAAGTGATAAACCAACAATATTTTAACGAGTCCGTGGTGAAACAAACTCGAATTGATACCCTGTCACTTAAAGCGCTTAGAAATTTTGTAAAGACTCATCAACAGGTAAAAAGGCATATCCAACTCAAACCCTATGAAATTCATAAGAAAACACATGTGGTACAGAAAAACCAACCCATATCGGCCTTCATAAGTGACAAACCGTTTCATAATTAAAAGGATACTGTGCCATCTAGGTTTTAGCAAAGAAATGGGAATACCTTTTGTACAACAAGTGGATTTGCGGAAAACCATGAATAAACTCCATGGGACGTCCTCCATATTT
The DNA here is from genome assembly GCA_009831015.1 of Picea engelmannii. NCBI lineage: Eukaryota > Viridiplantae > Streptophyta > Pinopsida > Pinales > Pinaceae > Picea > Picea engelmannii. The sequence continues at coordinate 24,716 of ML810512.1, read as the reverse complement.
TCATTCTTAAACCATTTTTCTCCTTTCGATGGAAGTCTTGTCGCCTTTCTTATGAAATCCTCTGTGATTTCCAACTGAACATCCCCCACCTTGGCCCTAAAACCGTCAAACGTTTGTGAAAAATATTTTGCAACCTGGAGATTATAGCCTTCTAACTTCTTGAGGAACACATCCCATCCACGAGCCTTTAGGTCATCAATAGTGTCATCATGAGATTATAGAGTTTGAAATCCGTTCGGATTGATACGAACCATGGGTTCCATTACCACTGTGACAAGGATACAATAGATATCACATGGGATAGGTTTAGGTTTCCAACGGACGAGCAATAGAGAGAGATCTAAGCAAACTGCGATGGCACAAAAAATGAAAGGTTTGGGGACTGTCATAACTCAATTAGAATGGTTAGGGAAAACGAAAACAGAGGGCTCGAAAAACTACAAACCATTTCTCACAATGATTGCCAAACCCTCCATAGTACAAAACCCCATACGCATAATGAATGATCTCATTAATATTTAAGGTCAGTAAGGTGAATTGAAAATGTAGGTACAACATGCCTATACCTATTGATATGAATGTTGATATGACAAATTGACTCATGAAATTATATCAGTTGTTAACCAACATTTTTGTGCATTCAAACAATTCATGAATTAAATCAACAATAAACTATAGAACCAATGAAGTCATGGGACCCATAATCAATAAACATTTTGATAGTGTATTAATCAATAAGTTCATAAGTCTTGAGTTTAAACCATGCAGGGGTGCCTCCTAAAACGATAATTCTAAGGTAAAATATTATGAAACCAAGCCAAGTTTTATGTTTAAATTCATGCTTATAGTCATGAATTAAAAATAAAACAAACGAAAATGCAAACAAAAAAACTCAATAAGGTAAAATTAACCCAATCATTGCCTCGAAACTCAGAAACATAAACATTTACAAATAGAAGGTGATGGAAGCTACAGAAAGGTATAGTCTCTTTTGATCATGATAAGTATAAAAAATCATGTTTGGCTGCCAACAATGGTGACATACTGGGCGAAGCAATTATCTCTGCATCACCAGAAAAATCATGTTAGGGTGAATAAGATGAAATGAATTTTTTAGAAATAGTTAACAACATGTCAAGCATATTGATCATAACTCAGAAAATAACGCAGTTTAACATCAGATGTATTCCTGTCTAAAAAATATGTCATCCAGTATCTAACTTAGATTACGAGTGTAGCTATTGTTTATGAAGTTGACTTCGATACTGTTGACAGGGCCACTTCTACCAATAGGTGTCCATAGCCTCGTCAGGGATGTCATTTGACCCACTCTAGTACCTCTATCATGTCCAAGAGTCGTCCATTTATGATATGAGAAATATTTTCACTTTGATCAAATTGAAAAAAAATTTGAGGATATTCTTAAACCCGACATTGCTTCACTGCCTGCAGGCCTGTTCAGTACCTCGACGAGGTTGACTTGGCATCATGCATGCATTTACCCGCTGCCAACATACCTATTCAACATCCTGACAGGAAGGTATACTTGAGTTGTTTTTCTCAAAACAGGGACAGATGTTGGCCCTTGACCAAGTTTTGGAGATCCTTGGTTAGGTTTGACCTATTTTGGGACTTTGATAGGATGTCGAAGGTGGAGCGCAAGTCGAAGTGGAGATCGCGGGATCTCCACCCCTTTTTAGGGCATTTTTGGGTTTTGGGATTATGTAACGGGTATGGGATGTCGACCCATGGGTTTACCCATGTTTAGGCCCTTTTGTAATGTATAAATGGAAATCTAGGTGATGTAAGTAGTGTGTGTGTGTGATGCTAGGTGCTAAGGGCATGTGGAGGCCAATGTGCTAAGTGCAAGTGATAGTTGTAATTGCTTTGTGCATACTATGTGAGACTTGCAAGGCTAAGTGAAAGCAACTGTAAGAGACTGTGTAAGGGATTTGTGCTGTAACCTAGCTCGGGGAAGGAGGATCTGGCGAGGTGCATGCAAATATCCTGTCCTCCGCGGAGTAGGATTTTGATGCTATGTGCCTGTAAGAAGCTTGGCAAGAAGATAATAAAGAAGAAGAAGATTTGGTGGATGTAGCCCCAGGCTGGGAGTGAACTACATATATCCTGTGTTATGGTTTCTTTGTGCATTATGGTTGTTTTATGGTTCATATGATTAATGCTTAGTACAATGATGTATGCTTAGATGAATATGATAGCTTAGTTCCTAATGATGTGAATGAGATGCTAGATCTGATCTATCTTGATGTGCTTAGTGCTTGAATGTGTTGAATCTTGTTGAATACTGCGTTCCGTTGTAATTAGAGTTTATCTGCGCTGTAGATTAAGGTTAAGTACTAATGAATAACAATTGCTAAGTGCTTTGTTAGAGTATTGTAATCATAGATCTGTGTCCTAGCTAAGGTTGCAGACACTGGAGTCCTGCAACCACCCCTGCCTCTACCTCGGGTGAGACTTCATCTGCTTCATAGGTGTTTCCGAAAGGGTCGGTAGTTAGGGTTGTTTTTGTGCACTGTTGAAGTGTTGAACCGTGGGTTTTCCCCTGTGCCAACAAATGGTTCCGTTGTCGGGACCTGAAACTGTGATTGCTGGGAACTGAGGAAAAGAAAGAAAGATCTGTGCGTAGATTTGTTGCTTTAGTGCGCAATATTCTACTTGATTTGCGATATTCTATGATAAGAAAGGAGGTAGATATGAAGAAAAGAGGTAAAATCTGAAATCTTTATGCTCTGATAGAGGTAAGATCAATGATTTTTTTTTATTGAAGTGGTAAGATCTGAAATCTTTGTACTTTGATAAAGGTAAGATAAGTGGAAATGTTTGCTTCAATAGTATGGATCTAGGTATGTTTGATAGATTTTGTCCTAGTCTGAAAACTAGGGCACAACTAGAAGAAAGAAGGTTTGATGTGAGTAGATCTGATAGAAATAATGAAAGATATGTTATTCCTATGCATATAAAGAATGTTTGGACTAACAAATGGATGTAGTATCCTAGGAATAATTTTCTACATGTTACTTACTATGATCCTAGTGCGTAGTACAAGAAAGGTTGGGGATCATCTAAGAGAAAGAGAGGATTAACCCTTTGTTACAGTTGTAGAAGACCAATACATCTTGCTAAGGATTGCCCTGATAGACGACCTAGTTGTCTTTGTTGTAAAGCTATGGACCATAAAGTTATGGATTTCCCTAGAATGATTGCTAAACTTGAAAGAATGAATATGGAACAAGATAAACATGAGAAAGAATAAGAAATTAAGACTATGGAAGAACCCCAGAAAGGATCAGAGACTATATTGTCAGAAATAAAAGAAACCCTGAATGATCATAGAGACATCAACCTATCAGAGATCTTAAAAGACAAAGAATGCATAGAAGAAAGAATAGGAGACTTCGAAATAGACTGTGTTCTAGACGAGGAAACACAGGTGAATGTCATGATAGAAAGTACTTGGGAAATTTTGGGAAGGCCTACTATGGTTCCTTCATTGGGAGGAATAGGATTATTTAGAGGAAAACTAATAACCCTTTGTGGAGGACTTACCCAGATATCTATGAGTGCTCATGGAACTTCCACAGAGGAAGAATTTGAGGTTATTAAATTTGTTGAGAACAATACCCCATTTTATTTATTGCTAGGAAAACCCTTGATTGAGGAAGATCAGATCTAGAGAAAAGAAGAAGAAGCCCTAGAACAAAAAAAGAAAGCATTAAAATATTTCATGACTAGGAGAATAAAGCACTTGATAGAAGAACAAGAGAACAAGTCGAAGACCAAAGACTTGGGTGTTGAAGTTGAAAGAACGCGAGAAAATAGAGCACTTACCCCAGCCATCGAAGAAGTATTACCCTTAAACCTTATGAAAGACCATCAACAACGTAAAGTTATTATGCCAAGAGAAGATAAGAATCAGAATGGGAAGAGGAATCCAGTAACGCAGATCACAGGGAAGAAGGCTAGAAAGCTCAGCAAGAAGAAAGAAAAGTTAGAGAAATTACAGGAAGTTCCAGAGAAGACTTCGCTGAAGGAAGGTCTCCACAATTCGAACTTCGCCGGAATATCAGAGAAAGTCAGGTTGGAACTTCACCATGGAGAAGTGATATGACCGGTGGAGGCATTATAACCGTTAGATTGATGTTCCCGAATGGATAAGAAAGAAGTTATGATTAGAAAGCTCGCCATTGGATCATTGGACCACACCGTAACGGACATAACTGCATTGATGAAGGCTTCTTGTCTGTTGGAAGGATTCGTTACATCACTGTCTACTTAGCCCATCAACTGTTGCGCCGAGAACGCTTTCACGAATTGTATCCGAGCTAACTAGATAACTCATTGTTACTGTGCTGTGCTTATTGTTACACATGATTTTGGTCATCTCAGTGATATCTTAACAATGGTGTATTCAGGTTCCCAACAAGGACTTTTTGCCTGAGAAAAGTAGCCCTTGTCTCCTTCCAAAAACATATTTTTAAAGTGAGTTCGCAGGCTGCCTATGGCCTAGGGTGCGAGGATCCCTCATTCTCGCAGGCCACCTACACTTAGGGCGTGGACTTCTCATAGTTTTCTCTATACACATGGTGCGAACCTGTTTTTAATCTTGTAAAGGAGAAGAGGTCTCGAGGGTTCTAGAAGGGAATCTTCTAGAAAATGAGTTGGCAATCATATGGTTGTCATTTTACAGACTTCTCAAATTTGATGGGATCATCCTCATCCATGTAACCATATTTCCTTCTCCTATATATTGAAAGGTTTCTCATGGAAAAGGTTAAGCAATATTGAATGAAGAATCAGTGAAAGAATTGTGTGAAGAACCCTGTTTGGACAGAGACTTGAACGCTCTAGTTGGTCTATCAAGAGTGTTAGTGTCGGAAGTCACTCCAAGATTGCTATCAGGAGCAGAGCCCGACACCCATCAGTTTAACATCACGGTGGTTAAATTTGGTGATCAAATGGAGATAAACTCAACGATGCTGTTCCAACTCTGAAACCAGGCCAGATATACACGAGCAAGTGAGGTCTTGAATAACTCCAGACAATGAGTTGTAGTAAGGGTGAGTAGGGAGGAAGACTTGTATCAGAACAATGCAAAGGTCTGTTACAAACAAAAGGTTTCTAACAGGCTGTAGAGGAAGAMATTTAAACACAAGATCAKCTTATATTCAAATGCAAAAKACCAGAGAATGCAGTAAYGCAATRATAAAWCATTTATCACARCAGAACTACAACAATTCGTATGACTCAGTCAATCACRAACTCCCTAGCRTGAGATGAAATTAGATGAAAAAGGAKAACTGTCTGTCATAAAGCAAGAAATCTCATTTACAGATACATAAGMTGGAAGCTAGAATADMAGYTAAAGCATTACASTYGRGAGCTCAGCTCTACCATCGATCATTACAAAATKGMAAAAATGCCTACATATACTTCAGCCAAAATCCGCCTGGCGACAGTATCTCAGRACTTTTAATGAGGGGTCGCTTCTTCAATCAAATCTGTCCTCTGGACTCCTGTCATATGCTTCTTCAATTCAGCATGGCTCGCGCCAGGGGGGAGCCAAGCCTCTTTTAATGTTTGAATTGGCGTGCTCAGGCTCTCTTGGCGAGTTGAAGACTCGGTGTGACCTTTCTGCAGAGAATTGGTACAAAGGGACCCTCCTGGGTAAACTTCAGTCGGAACCTCCATACTCTGCAATAAATGGGTGACGCGAGACTTCACCTACCTTCCTTATCCTTTTCTGCTGAGCCTAATGTCTCCTTGAATTCCCTTGGGAAACACTGCTGCAACAACCCGATCCACAGGTCCTTTCCAATCTCTTCACGACCTTCAGCACTTGACCATGGTCATCCCTGACTCTGTATCGGGGATCGGGGTTTCGCGATTCCTGCTGTCAAGAGTTCTTGACCCTTTGAATTCCCGATCACCGATTCTATGATGAACATGTGCATGGGTTAGCCCTCCCGGCTATACTATAATCCATACGACCACCTCTTATGTGACCTGAGCTGAACCTCTGTCGAGATTTCGGCATTTTTGATGTCTCGACACACAAGTTCTCCAGACTTGCTAATCTCCGATCCCTGACTCTGTGGGATCTCTCGCCACGTGTCTCTACTGATAGACGACTCATATTTTGTCAGGAAATCACGTATCGTGATTCATTCATGTAAGAGTTTCATGCCTCCAGAAACTTCGATCCTGCGATGGCCTGAAACCCCGACTTTCCTTCTGATGCCTGATGCGTGTCCTCCACGATTGACAGTTGTTCCCGTCGTTCGGGAAATCGCGAATCGTGTTTCTGAAATGCATAAAACTCTCGCTCCCAGGATTTTCGATGAAGCCCTCCCGCGGATCTTTCGCCGCATCCCTTGTCCATGATCATGATCGCTTGCTTGACTTAGGCCCTAAGCAGATTTCTTTTATGTGCTGCACTTGGGCGCTCCTAGGGAAACTTGCAGACCTGTGTACCCCAGTCCTAAAGACAAGAAATGTTACTAACAAAGAGGAATTGAATCTTTTTCATGCAAGCACAAGTGTGTGTGTGTTGGAACTAAGAGTCACCGAAAGGAATCTTGCAACATCAAGGTAATCAGGTTGTATCTTCTACTTTAAATTAATATGATACAACGACATGTCCCTTTCCCATAAAGTCACTCTTACTTTATTGTGTAATTCCTTGATCATATGCATAAGTTGACATTGAATACATTTTTCTATCTTCACTTTGGTTGGTTTGTGTTGTCTTGGACTTGATCTCATGAGAGCACCGGAGCGAAGCGGGAGAAACAAATACCTAAGGAAGCGATATAAAGGTATGTCACTTATTCCTCCCTATTAGCAAATTCAATGATTACAACTTAGGGAAAGAGTCGTGTCATGTCCTGTTTTGTTCTAGATCTAGGTGGATCTAGGGAGATCTGTTAGTGTCCGCACCTACCGATTAGTCCGATAACAAAATTGGCAACTCCAATGGGGATGCAACCCATTTGTTAGTGGGTTTTGGTTTTTTTCCTTGGCCATTTTCTCTTACCTTACCATTTTTTCATCTCTATCAATCTCCGAGTCTTGAGGAGACCCTGACAGACTCTTTGGGTCCAGAGGTTCCTTCAAAATTTTTGTATTTTTTCCAAATTTTGCTTAGTTTCAGGCATTCTCGCACTGAACCCTTCTGTAGCCTATGAGAACCCCTATAATTTTCACCCTACTTTGCAGTCTAGTGTGAACCTCTCGCACTCTGTTTGTGACCAACCTGAGAGAATGCTCCATTCTGTCACTGTACACCATTGCCTGCCTGTGAACCCATTTGCAAAATTTTGGGATTAAGGTTTTTGTATGATCAGATGCCTAGATTTGTATGTGTGTCTAAAAAGAACTTCTTGGGCCACTGATTGATTGTTTTTTGACTTCGAATTTTTTGAATGATTAGTCTTCGGAAATTGAAAACGCTTCTTGTTCATTTTTTCTCAACTGCTATCTCTTGACCTTTTCTTAACAAGGATATAATCTCTGATCTTGAAATCCGAGTGCTTGTTTGGTTGGGAGCCGGTGATCGGTTTAAAAGTTGGGATTAATTGTCTTTATCAATTGCTCATTACTTGGAAAATTGTTGCCCTCATGCATTTGAAAAGACTAGTCTTGTCTGCTTGTTATTGTTGTGTTCATTGAAAGATTGGTTTGGGTTCTTTGTATATTTCTTTTCATTAGTTGCTGGCTTTTCTTAGTTCCACCACTGTTGTGTGGTTCCTATTGAAAATTAAAAAACATTTTTCTTTAAAAAAAAAATAAAATTATTTCAAAAATCTTGGCACTCAATTTTTGAAAAAGAACAAATAGAGAATTGGCATTGTTCGTGATTCATTGACATTGCATTTTAAAGAAGATTGTATATCATCGTTCAAGGTTGTTCTTAGAAAACTCCTCTTTCCCTCCTATAAATAGGATTCATCGAACAAAATTGATATCTTTCATTCCTATCTATGCATTGTTGGGTCAGAGTCTCACACAACATCGGTTTCATTTCCATCTCCCTTGAGTAACAACAACCTTTAATAATATTGCGCAATTTTTAAAATTTAACTAGTAACTATTTTCTAGGACTCTATTACACCAACATTAGCTAGGCTAGAGATTTGGAATAGGCAGAGAGATACACTCTCCAAAGCACAAAACACACAATAGCATCTTGTGGTAAGGAGTGTCAAATTCCATTTGCAACATTTTTTCCTGGGAAGCCCTTCTCACACAATGGTCAAACCTGAGGTCACATTGATATTGACAGAGTTACTCACCCTACTTTGTAGATATCAGTGTAGATATTTCACGTATTACGGGGGTCACTTGAAGGTATACCCACAATGATGAGTGGAAGCCTCTCGAGCTGATTTTGGGCTAGATACCATGCCCTTGCATGTGGATCGGACTGTCGACTGTCCCCCCAGGCTTTATTGTTGTTGGTGGTAACCTTAGTGGCCTATATTATTAGGGTCTTACATGAGGTGACTGTGAAGGGGCAAGTTTTCACGGTACCTGGAATCGACATTTTCCAAACTCACTCGGGCTCCTTGTGGGGTATACCCACGATTATGTGTGGGAGCTTGCACCAGGGTGTAAGTCCGTTAAGCAGGTCATCAACGTAACTTTTCCACCCTAGCCCAACCCCTTCTCATCTTATTGTTGCGACGTTGGATTTCATCACCAACTAGTGATTTTGGAATTAGAAGGTCTTGTTTGCTTAGTTTTGCTTCCTATATTTGTTACTAGCGCATGCTGTTTGTTTACCCAAGTTGACCATAGGATTTTCTTTGTAAGTTTTTAACTCGTTCACCATTGACCCTCCACGTCGTTCACATAGAATGCAAGGTTTACCCCCAGAAAATCTGGAAGGTTCTCAATCCTTGCTTACTAACTCACCCGAGGGCTCTCCTCAACAGAGTGAAGTCCAAGACGTCACCACTCCACAAGTGGAAAGAATCGACTCTCTAGAACGATTCCGAATTTCTAATTCTTGAGAGGACTTTTGACTTCGCCCTGACTACGAGAGCACCAGAGTGAAGTGGGAGCAACAGAGACCTAAGGAAGCGATATAAAGGTATGTCACTTATTCCTCCCTATTAGCAAATTCAATGATTACAACTTAGGGAAAGAGTCGTGTCCTGTCCTGTTTTGTTCTAGATCCAGGTGGATCTAGGGAGATCTGTCAGTGTCCACACCTACCGATTAGTCCGATAACACTTATTGAGACCTTGCCATCCATTCTATTTCATTGAGAAATTGTTCATGAGCTTGAGATATTCGATCTCAAGCATGCATGTCGGATGAGCTCAGTGCTGTGGAAAAGTCATTAGATGAAAGTTTAATCGATATAATGGAAGAGAAAGTTATGTCTGTAGGAGTTTAAGCCTCATCGATGAGAGGAGTGCAAGCCTCCCCGTCGATTGCTCGTGGATATAGATAACCCCGAGCTGCATAAGAGAAAAGGAATAAGCATAGAGATGACTTAGCAAACACGAAGTTAATCCCATCCATCCTGCCTAACTACATCCCACCTCTGGACAACGTGGTGAGTCATGATAGTGTCCTGAGGGATTTTGACTACACAATTATCATGACATACCTCCTGAAGGGGATACACGCAATCAGACCGCAATTGGAGAGAATTCCAACTCTGAAGATCAGTGACTATAATCTAGGAGACCGAAAGACCTATGACATTCTTGCGCCTCACAAGTCCTTGACCAAGATGAAGGGAAAGAAATAAAAAATAATTCCTCAATCATGGACCATGAACATCGCACAGTCCACTATCCCGAACATAATGAAAATCCCACATTTTGGAAGGCACCAGGAGGTTGACGCGTGCATTAAACTCCTGATGTCGTGCTTTAACAATGGTTACTTATGGCTAGACATATGCATTAGCATCGATCCAACACTGATCCATTGGATCATCGACCTAAGTATGCAGGGACCCAAGCCACAGGACTTTTACCCAGGGAAGGCTGCAGATCGCGCCCTGGCACAGAGGATTAAAGATACTTATGGCAATGTAGAGAAGGGAACGTGAGGCTAGAAGGTAGCCTCCATTAAAAATGGCACAGTGCACCTTGATTTCCAGTTGATCAGTGGTAAGCTAGTAAGGAAGAATAGACCCACGCAGGTCACGCGATTTGTCGTTGACCTCGCGAGAAAATGCGTGGAGGGATTATAGATGAACTAGGCTAGTTACTTAGTCAATCAACTAGAAGTGGATTTCCGCGAAGCTCAGGATCAAGGCTATGAGTTCCACTTTAGATGTTTCCTGATCCTCATCACATTTACATCTTGGGATATGTCGGAATGTGTGACCTTCCCTGACATCGAGCCGTTCAAGCCGCTTGCTGTGAAGTTTACCATGCTCTGGTATTCAAGCGATATGGGAAAACAATGGTAGTCGAACGCAGTATTCCATACCTACTACCTGCTACTAAAATGAGCTATTGAGTCATTCCCCCATATGACACAGAACACTCTGGATATATTACGGCCCCTGATGAAGTTCTACGTAGATAGACATTTTATATAAATCACTGCGCACGCAGATGAGAGTAAAGGAGAGTCACAATCATACTACAAGATCATCGAGGAAGATATGGAGGAGATCACTGAGGAATGGAACACATAGTACCTTATACCAATCGACCAGGCGGAACTGTCCGACTCATAACTCATTGGAAACCTGATGGTTACCCACAAAGAGTATGATGCACCCAACAATAGCAGGAAGAAAAATAAAGAAGAGGTACATCAGCTGGACAACGCCTCAAAAGAAACTGCTTCAGAATCACCTAGCGGAGGAGGTGGTGATGAAGTGGAAAAAGAAGAGAAAGAAGGGGAAGAAGATAAGAAGAATAAAGGAAAAGTAACACTTCCACAGAATCCCCCTAATGATGTAAATCCACTGAACAAACGAAAGGTTTCCCCCATGAAACCTACATCGTGGAAGAAATCCAAATCTAGTAAGATGAAGCTACAGACTATGCTCATGGTGGATGAATTCGACTTCATTATCATAGCTGTATCAGATGCCTTGAAAGATATTTTTCATAGAACCGAAGCAAAACAAGAGGCTATGTATGATAGAATTGAGATAGAGCTAAGGGGTGCCCTTCAATCCAGCCACACAACGTCCACTGTGTCCCCACCATCAGATGAAACAAAGTTGGGATATGAGCCTGCCCAACTTCGTAGAATAACTGACGCCACTTAAGCTCGCCTTCGTTGCATGCAGGAAGAGAAATACCAGGCCACAACGGCTCTGAAGTAAGCACAAGAGGAGGTGATAGAGAAACACAAGGTTGTGCAACATGAGAAATATTCCCTCCAAATGAAGTTCGAATAGGAGAAAGTGTAGATCCAACAAGAGAAAGAACAATTGCTCGCAAAGCAGATTGGAATCAAAGAAGCAGTCAACAGAGCACTCCACTCTGTGAAGGGTTTATAACAATTGGCCAAAGACCCAGTAGAGAATCAAGTGGAAAGGCTTGCTAAAGCCATTCAATAGCTTCAACAAAGAATAAAAGATCTAGAGATACAAACAGTGCCAAGCACTCTGCAATATGTGTGGGATCAAGGAGAAGCAACTGATCAGAGTGTAGTTGAGAGAATCAAGGCCTTCACCAGGGAATGTAAACAACTAAGTGATTGCAGCGCGTAGACTTATGAGCGACTCACTGAGGATACTGAACTAAAGACACTGGAGTCACAACTCCAGGAGGCCAAGCAACAAGAAACAACAGTTCAGGCACATTTGAATATCTTTTCAGCAATTGAGAGAATGAAATGATCCTAGGAACAACGCACTGTCCAACAGAAAGTCCATACCATACATAGAGAAGTCATGGAAGTGACTCAGAGGCTTTAGCCAACCTAGGATGTAGCTTGCCAACTGTTGGAAGAGATTGAAGGACGAGGAGCATAAGTAGAATAGGTAGTCACTAGAGTGGATAAATGATTGGAAGGATATATGAACGAGGCAGTTCTTCAGGAGTTCACCGAGCAGGAGGCCTTGACACAACAACAAGTCGAAGCAGCTCGAGCCAAGCTCAAGGATTTTGAGGCATAATTAACCAAATCAAAGTGAATCAGGATGAGTCACAGGTGAGTGTTGGGGGCTTGTTGGCCCTTGACCAATTTTTAAAGATCCTTGGTCAGGTTTGACCTATTATGGGACTTCGACAGGCTGTCAAAGGCAAAGCGCAAGTCGAAGTGGAGATCGTGGGATCTCGGCCCCTTTTTAGGGAATTTTTGGGTTTTGGGATTATCTAACGGGTATTGGATGTCGGCCCATGGGTTTACCCATGTTTAGGCCCTTTTTTAATGTATAAATAGAAAGCTAGGTGATGTAAGTAGAGTGTGTGTGTGTGTGATGCTAGGTGCTAAGGGCAAGTGAAGGATAATGTGATAAGTGCAAGTGATAGTTGTAATTTCTTTGTGCATGCTATGTGAGACTTGCAAGGCTAAGTGAAAGCAACTGTAAGAGACTGTGTAAGGGCTTTGTGCTATAACCTAGCTTGGGGAAGGACGATATGGTGAGGTGCACGCAGATCTCCTGTCCTCCGCGGAGTAGGATTTTGATGCTATGTGTCCGTAAGAAGCTTGAAAAGAAGATAATAAAGAAGACGAAGAGTTGGTGGACGTAGCCCCAGGCTGTGGGTGAACCACGTATATCCTGTGTTATGGATGCTTTGTACATTATGGTTGTTTTATGGTTCATATGATTAATTATTAGTACAATGATGTACACTTAGATGAATATGATAGCTTAGTGCCTAATGATGTGAATGAGATGCTATATCTGATCTATGTTGATGTGCTTAGTGCCTAATGATGTGAATGAGATGCTATATCTGATCTATGTTGATGTGCTTAGTGCTTGAATGTGTTGAATCTTGTTGAATACCACGTTGTGCTGTAATTAGGGTTTATCTGCGTTGTAGATAAAGGTTAAGTACTAATGAATAAAAACTGCTAAGTGATTTGTTAGAGTATTGTAATCATAGATCTGTGTCCCAACCAAGGTTGCAGACACTCGAGTCCTCCAACCACCATTGCCTCTACCTTGGGTGAGACTTCATTTGCTTCGCAGGTGTTGCCGAAAGGGTCGGTAGTTAGGGTTTTGTTGGTGCGCTGTTGAAGCATTGAGCCATGGGTCTGCCCCTGTGCCAACAACAACGTTAGAAGTTTATTAATGACAATCACATCTACTTGTAATTTCAATGAGAAACCAAAAACACTGATTTGAACGGAAAATCACTTATGATGATATGAGTTTTAACACTTACTGCTCAGGTGCTTGGGAAGTTATCAACTGCTGCTAACAAAGAAAAATTATGATTCCCTTCCACAAATGAGATGGTGACTTAGACACAATTATTCAGAAAACAAATCAAAATCAAGCAAAATAAAAAGAACCAAAATCAAAACAGAAAATAAAATTAAAAAATATTTACAAAAGAGTGGAACATAAATCATCAGGTGAAATACCTCTTGAGGGCCTAGCATTTACTGGGAAAGTGTCTGTTTGTCCCTCTAAATTATGCAGATGGAAAGAGTTGGGACCCAATTTTTCAGAAATTACAAATGGTCTTAGCCATATATTTTGGAACTTGGTATGTTCCCCCTTACCCTCGCGGGCTTTATCCCACTTGAGAACCAAATCTACGACATCGAAATTCCTATCTGAAGATGAATTCAAATCAAACCAGATTTTTACAATTTGCTGGTGCTGATCCAATTTTTGCTTTGCTTGGGTCCTCACTTCCTCTAGTTTTAATAAGGCATTTATTTGATGTTCTAGAGGAGGGCACTCCTCTTCTTGAACTTTCTGTGACAATTGCAGGGAAGGAAGTAAGACATGCAGGGGGAGAATTGATTCTCTTCCATAAACAAGGAAGAAAGGGGAATTACCAACAAAGGTTTTTTGGGTTACTCTATCAGCCCATAGTTCATAATACAGTGCATTGTGGCAGTTCTTTTGATTTTCTGAAACTGTCCTTTTAATAATCTTGATTAAATTTTTGTTTGTTGATTTTGCTAGGCCATTTCCTTGAGGGTAGTAGATTGCATAATACTTTGGTTTAATCTCTTTTTCCATAGCAAAAATGTTCATATCAAGGGATGAAAAGTAAGAGGCATTATAAAAAACCAGACATTCAGGAATGTCAAATCGAGTGATGACATGAGAGTTCAGAAAAGACACTACCTGATTTGTGTTTACCACTTTTAAAGGTACAGCTTCAGACCATCTTGTAAAATAGTCTGTTGCTATAAGGATATACTTGTGTTGCTGAGAAGAAGAGGGATTAATTGGTCCTATGATGTCTAGGCCCCATTGCTGAAAAGGTGCATCTACAGTAACAAGTTGCAAAGGGAAAGCTGCCTTTTTCACTCGTCCTCCAGCCTTTTGGCAGATTATGCATTTGCGAGACATTGTGTGGGCATATTTAAACAAGGTAGGCCAATAGTACCCAACTCTTAACACTTTGTGGGTAGTGGTATCTCCACTGAAGTGACCACTGGCTTCACCTGCATGAATTTCAGATAACACTTTTTTTGACTCTTCCTTTTCCAAACAACGTAGAAAAACACCATCAAAGTTCTTTCGAAATAATACATAATTTATTAAATGGAAAGATGCATATTTAAGCCTAAGTGCTCTTCTGTTATTAGGATCAAGATTGCGGGGAGTAGATCCATGTGTCAAATAAAATCTAATGTTCTCATACCAAGAATTAACAGTAGCTTGTGCACAACTCATCTGTTTTTCATTATGCTGATTCACAGTTGAGGCATTTTTTTGACTTTCTTGTTCTTCGACTGAATCAACCACTAGTTTAGACAGGCTTTGACCTCTAACAATTTGTGCAGGGGTTATTTCAAGGGCATATTCTTGTAGTGACGTCATCCGGTTTTCCCTTTTCTCACCCAGTTCTTTTTGTACTAACAAATTTCTTACAGTTGGGTAGGAATAAAAACCTTGGTTCTGGATTTCAATAGGTAAGACCGGAAGTGTTTCACTGCTTTGAAAACAACATATGCCTGTTGATCTACTGTTGGGTAATTAAGCTCTTCTCCTTTAAAAATTGAGCTCATGAAGGAAATGGGTATCTCATTTCTTTCAACGTTTTTCTGTGTAAGAACAACAATATATGATTAGTCAGAAGTAGAGGTGTAAAGAGTGAAATCCTGAGAAAAATCGAGACTCATCAAGGAAGGGGCCTCTATTATTGATTTTGTAATTGAATCAAAAGCCTGACTTTATTGTGATCCCCAATGATACACAACATCCTTTTTAATTAAATTTTGTAACGGTCTAACCATTTCTGAGAATCTTGGGACAAACCTTCTAACGAAATTAATCTTGCCCAAAAAGGACTGCATGGATTTTTTGGAAGAAGGAGGGGGACATTTAGCAATAGCTTGAGTTCTTTCGGGGTCAATAATCATTCCATCCTTAGATACTATAAATCAAATCGGTTTTCCTTGCTCTACTACAAAGACCAATTTATTAGGGTTGAGAGATATGCCGAACTTGCGACATTGTTCTAGGACAACCCTAAGGTTAGATAGGTGATCTTTCTTGATTTTAGAGAAGACTGTGACATCGTTAAGATAGACCATGAATGATTGGTTAATGAGGCAATGGAAAGTAATATCCATTTCTCTCTGGAAAGTGGCACTGGTGTTTATCAGTCTAAAGGGAATTTTCCTGTAGGCGTAAGTGCCCCATGGGGTACAAAAGGTGGTTTTAAGATGGTCTCAGGGAGACATTAGGACTTGGTTGTATCCCGAAAAACCATCTACCAGAGATAGTCTTTCAAAACCAGACACCTGTTGTATAATTTGTTCCATTGGAGGAACAATGTAGTTGTCTTTATTAGATGCTCGGTTTAAATTCTGAAAATTGACACAGAGTCGAATGTCACCACTTTTCTTCCTTACAAGGACTAAATTAGACACCCATTGTGTGTGCCTAACCAAAACAATTATCTTTGCAGTTAGTAATTTGTTTAGTTCCTTTTTAACAATGGGTTCCAATTTAGGATGCATCTTCCTCAATTTTTGTTGAAAAGGTTGAGTCTGGGGTTTCATAGGGATACCATGTTGTATGATGTTAGGGTCAAATTTTTTCAAGTCATCATACGTCCAAGAAAAAACGTCTTTAAATTATTTAAATAATTTTATAAAAGAAGATCTCTCTTTCTCGAAACATCCCTTTCCTAGATTAACATCTTGAGGATTATCCATTGTTCCTAAATTAACCGTTTCATAGATAAAATAGGAACTGTTAGTTTTACAATTTACTGCGCCTCTAAATTTATCGTGCAAGTCATAAAATTTCTCTAGTCTCACAACAGATCTGGGATAGAGTTTACCAGCTCGGATGTCAATTCAAGAGATCGAGGATTATATATTACTGTGAAGTTGCGGATGTTCTCATCATGAGTACCTTCATCAATGACTGCACCTTGGAAGGTGTCTTCCATATGTAGGAAGTTGATGATCTGTTGGTCATCATCGAATACTCTCGAATTTGTAATGTTATCTGGGATCGACGGCCTGAAAAACAATTCAATTGAAAACACATTAGGGGAAAGGCCTTCACCGGGTAATAGTTTAGAAGCAACATTGGCCAATAAATGAACTTCCAAATTACTTAATCTAGGAATGGAATTTATGTTAAATGTTGAAAATTTTTGCATCAAACTCCATACCTCAGTTTGGTAGCTTTTCAGATGTGGTGATAAGCAATGTATGAAGTTTCTTACCTGCTTAACCATGATTTCCGAATCACCAAATACTATCAAATTCCGCACGTCCATATCGAAATATTTCCTAAGTCCTTGTAGAAGTGCTTCGTACTCGGCCGTGTTATTAGTACATTCGAACTCTAAGCAAAAAGTAATAAAAGTCTTATTACCTGTAGGATCGATGAGTACACAACCAACACCTGCTCCTTCTTTGGATTTGGATCCGTCAAAGTATAAGGACTAGATATATGCATCATCAACAATACTTGGCACAATTGGCAAAGATGGTGTCTGAGTATAGGTTGTAACTTCAGATTACTGCCTAGGATTAGTGATAAAAGAAATTTCGGTCATGAAATTACTGAATAAGGTATTCAGTCCTTGTGTTTCAAACGGATTTGTAGAAGTAACGAAAGGCTCATTGGTATAATTCAAATCTGTTACAGTATACTTCAGACAACGTTCTCTGTCTATCCTGATTTTGTTGGGCTATCCATTTTCAGGTAGCCACAAGTGAGAGCAATCTATGACAAAGTAACCGTGCAACTGTTCTGACCAATCCCTGCTTAAAAATAAACCATTAAATTCAGGGATATCAACAATGATAATATCAATTATCTGATAAACCTTCATATTGGATGATAATCTAATCAACACATTCTTAAGCTCACCAATTACTTTAACGTTTGTTCGATCTAGCTGAATGATTTTGAGATCAAAGGTTTAAATTCTGCATTATTTTTTTGGCATACAGATAGAGGCATCACATTTGACGATGCACCAAAATTGACCATACAATTATGTACATTCCTATTAAAAATTTCGAAGGTTAAAAAAAAAGGCGGGACATTTTTCTGAGTGTTAACAACAAAATTCTGCTAATTTTTTGTTGCTGTCCGTAAAACATTTCTATCTTCATTTGCTACAATTTTTTCTGCTAAGTCCCTTTTGTTCGGAGGTTCAGATGTATTTTTAGTTGGGACATTCTTAGCTGCGTTTGAATCAAATTCTGTTGATATTTTGCTGCTAGAATTGTTCTTTTTACTATTTTCAGCGATGCTTTGAAGCATTTTCTACAAAATAAGGGGAAATTTCAGCAGTTCAAAAACATTAATATTAGCCCTCAATTTTTTCAGATCTTCAATTAAATCATATTCTAAAACCGGGGATACTAATATTTGTTTAATTTTAGTTTTCTTTGACAGTTTTAGAAACACATTTTTACTTACTTCAGAAGGGGGTTTGTTTTGCGTTTTGCTTCTTGTGTTGTAGGGGTGGACATTTTCAAAATTTGCTTGGAAGATACTGTCTGATAAGTGACCAAAAATGGGAGGAGATGAATCCTCCTCTTCTGGTACCTCTTCCTCAACTGCATCGTCAAAATTTTCAAGATGAGCAGAAACAAAATTATCATGTGCTTCTAAGATGGTTTGCAAAGCATACTGTAAACTTTCAAAATTTAGACCTTCTGTGGTCGGGTTTGGCCGGTTAGGAGGAAAAGGATTTCTGAAAGGGGGCTTAAAAATTCCTTTTCTTGTGGATACTTCCTCAACTGTCATTTTCAAGTCAATGACCTAATTGGAAAATTTTTGGAAAGATTTCTGCAATCTCTTTAAGTCTAAAGTTTCTTGTTGATTCTTGGTTTGAGGAGGCCTAGTGAGAATTTCTATTTTCCTTTTGGAGGACGAGGATGTTTTAGCTTCACTATTAAGATTATCTTTTAAGCTCAATATATGTTTCTCAATTTGACTTGCCTCCTCAAATGCTTCTAATAAAGTGTTCTTTTTATACCGTTTGACCCATATGGCTATGTTATTGTGCAAGGCTTTGGCATAATATGCAACAATTAAACTTTCAACGGGCATCAAATCTGCAGGGATTTTGTTCTTTAACGTCATAAATATCTGGTTAAAGTCCATTACGTTTTCCTTAGGATTCATTTTTAAGCTGGAGAGTTCCATAACCAAGAATTCCAAAGATTTATCATCTCCAAATTTTTCCAAGAAACAAGTTTCAAACTTGTCCTAACAGACGATGGTCTAGGGTTGTTGAGAGAAATACCATGTGGAGGTGTTTCCCTCAAATGTATAAGGAAATAATCTGCATACTACATCCTCGTGTTCAAAATTTCGGAGTCTAATAACCAACATAAATTTCTTGATGTGATCCTTAGTGGATTGCCTTGAATTCGGATCGAATTTAGGCATCCATTTCTCTGAATTCTTAGGTAATGGGTGTTGGGGTCCAGGTACAACCACAAAATTTTGATCAAGCCAAGGTCTGGCAGGATTATTTTGGTTTTCCATGGGAGTTGGTGGTGTCGAAGGCTGAGATGGTTTTGATGAAGAGTTGCCTTCGTCTGGAGACTCTCCTCCTGAAGAGGATGGAGAAGAATTAGGTGGATATGGTGGAATACCAGGTCCTCCTACTCCAGGGATGAGTGTTTCAGTAGGATTGGTAGTATTTCCACCTAAAAGGTTTTGGGGTAGACCAGTGCCTTGAAGTTTTTCTTGGATATCTGTGAAATCAAGGGGTTGATAAAGTGGCCTACCAGGTTGTCTAATACGGGCTAAGGTACTATGCATTCTTATGAGTGACTGACAAACAATTTCTTGTATGTCGACCCCTTGAGGAGCTGGTTTCACTGGTTCAACGGGAATCTCAGGGTTATCGCTTGAGGTAGTTTCTATTTCAAGAGTAACGTTATTGTTTGAGCGACTACGTGTCACGAAAAGAGTGTGAGTGTGTGGGGGAGGAGTCTTGCGACCACCATGTGCCGTCAATTTAATTCAGGCCCTCCTTCTAGCACCATTTGTTGACGAGCGTAAATGAAACACCGTCAACTGGAAGGTCAAATCCTGACCGGGGTTGTCTAACAACCCAAGCCGTTTGGAATGAAATGACCTGACAGGTTCAATGGCTCCGTTGGCCAATTAAAGTCCTGGAAATAAATAAATGAAACTAATCTATAAAGCTATGATACTAATAATGTAGGTTCGATAATTTACAAACGCCAAAAATAGAAGTATGAATATGTGCATATGCTTATATATAATATATATACAATCTTGCAAGATTTCAGGGATATCTTGTGATTTTTTTTTTTTTTTGAAGATGTTTGTGAAGTAGATAAAGAAATCAGATACATTTTATAATTTTCTGTTTAATATTTAAAATCTAAAGAACTAAAGGAAACACAGTTGAAATAAAAACAGATAAACATGCAAAGCTAGTTCAAACTCCTCCTATTTCATTTATGAATAATCTGAGTAAAAGAAAATACAAGTAAACTAACCTGCAGGTAATGAGTTTATGTCCTTGTGCAATTCAAGCTCCTAGCTGTCATTCCTATGAGGGAAACTTGTAATAGGATGGTGCTAACACTCCCAGAACCAACTCAAAGGTGTTTTGGAACAAGAATATAACAATAAACGCATAAATATATAGATCTGATGATCTTATAATGATGAACACTTATAATAAAAGAAACTTTAATACAAAGCATTCATGTAATACATCATCCAATATCCAACATAAATCCACAATATTTAAATGAAATATTGATCATAGATATAATATAGGACAATAATTTATAGACATAATTATAGTGCTGAATAATATGAAATATCATATGATGATAAGACTAAAGCTATATAAACATATTAACATTCCATAAGATAAAGGAAAAACATAATTGAGCATATAATTCAAGGTGTTTTCTCCATGCAATCAACATCATAATCGTCCATTTCTTGTAGATAACAAAACTGATTTGATATTCAGATAATGATACTAATTATTATTCAAAAGAGACTGTCTACATAATCATAGATTCTGTAGCTAGTCTTATTAATAGCAAATGAAATCAAATGAAATCTCTCTATTTCGATTTTTTTTATAACAAAATGGAATAAAATCAAAACAAAATCGTTTTACCATTAGAAATTAGTAAAAGCAAGATATGATAGTTCGGAATTTATAATCGCTTTAAAACTGGTTGTGTTTTTTATTATGATATTCCCAGACTTCTTGGATCTTTTTCTTTCCCTCTATGTGTGCCTTCAAGTCAAAGTTATCTTATTCCAATAGGGCATTCTGAGTAGCCAAGCATTTCACTTGAGCCTGTAAGAGCGGAATATCTCTATAATAACGCTATATCCAGTCGAGGTAACTATCATAGTGCACTGGGGAAATGGAAGACTGATGTGGAAATAAATCGACAACAAGTGATTCATGGGTCACTATGGTTTGTTCTAGGTCATGACTGATGGGTGTTTTATATGCACTAAAAACACACTAAAAACCCTCAATTAAATTGTCAACCCGAGGTAAATAAACTTAGAGTTGTAGCAACATTTATGCCAAGGTAGAAAGGCTGGTAGTATAGTCTAACTAAGGAAACGTGATATTGAAGGGCTAATCTACTCAAGCAAAGACTACTAATGATCAAACCCTACTAAGAAACTTAAACTATGCAACCTAAGTAACTTTTAAACAAAGGATCGATGGATAGTTCAAAGAAAGAAAATGAAAACCCTACTCAAAGAAAACTAAATTAATCACGACAATAAGAAAAAACAAACTATCTACCTAATAAGCAAATAGCAACAACAAACTACTTCAACTAGTCTACTTGAATTCAATAAGTAACTATCCTGTGAAAGCAAGTAAATAAACAAGCAAGCAACTATTCTATTAAAGCAAGTGAACAACTAACTAACCTATGATAACTTCTACAACAAGTAAACTAATCGATAAGAAACTAATTAAGCTAAGAAGCAAGTGAACTCTATTCTTAGATCAAACTTCACAACTATTTCTAATTTATGAAAGGAAATCTACTTAATTGAAAGAAGGAAGAATTAACAACTAATCTTTAATCTATGATAAGAAAATTACTCTTTAATCTACCAAAGCAAAAAGACTATCTATCCTACAAAAGAAAGGGAACTATATTCTAATCTATGAAAGCAAGAAAACTATCTTCTAATCTATGAAAGAAAGAAAACTATCCTCTAATCTATGAAAACTCAAATATAGTGTTGATGGTTATGTCTCTGGTGTCTTATGATATCACAATGACACTTGACAATGAACAATAATTCAAGAGGGATAAACTCGATATTGAATTCAAATAACAAAGTGAAAGGTGTGAATTAGGCAATCCAATGAGAATTTAGCCATTATGAAAAAAACATTAACTATCCTGCATATCCATGTGATTATTGATCATGCATTAATCATCAACAATATAAAGAGATTATTCTAATAAATTCAATTGCATTCTAGGCTAATGAAGCAAATTCATACTACACTAAACTTAAAAATTAACTACGAATTGAAATTGCAATCTAGATCTAAGAAAGAAATTGCATGAAGAAAACTAAACTAGATCTATCTTAACAATTCAAATTTGCAAAAAGAGGAAATACTCATAAACAAAAATCAAACACTATTCCAGCATATGACAAGAAATTAAATGGGAAAACTAACCAACAACTAAATAAGAAAAAATAAAAATCAATTAAATAAACAATGTGAAAATAAAAACTAAGACTAACACTATCCATCCACCGAAGCCCTGTTAAAGAAAGCATGTGTTAAAACTCTGTTTTAAACTCTAACTAATCTATTTAAGCATACACAAATCCTACTCTATTATTTAATCACACAGGGGTTAGTGGATTAAGCTTAAGATTATTTATACTAAGAAGTCATTACATACTAACAAGATCCTTCATATTAACCTACAAAAGGAAACTAACACAATTAAACTATAACAACAACTTATACAGTAAGAAAACAAGATGACAATTCATGTACAGGAAAATAAATAAAAAAACATCTATGTTATTTAATTCACAAGTAAATAAATAAGATAGTTACCCAGAATGCTGGTGCCCCCCCCAACAAGTCGTGGTCACTCTTCAAATGCACACCACGAACTTCAACAAAGC
>ML810511.1:181548-205594 GCA_009831015.1 Picea engelmannii | reverse complement strand
AAACATGATTTTTCATAAGAAATTTATCAAATTACCTAAAAACACTGATCGTGATGCACGTCCTGTTACTTTTCTATAGCTGGCTACATAAAAGCTGCCGCCACTTTAACTTTATGACATCTTATTAGTTAGTGCCTCTCTAATGGGACAACACGTGGATTCTAATCTTGGGATAAGACATGGATGTAACAAGGCCAACCACATTTATTCTTTGCAAAGTTCTATGACACTGTACTGTTGATTTGCGTCATTACGTCTAGGTGCATTGCATCTAATAATGTAGGCCGTACTCAGTAGTTTCCGTTTTGAATCATAGCAGTTATAGAAAATATTTATATATTATATCCAAAGGGATAAGGACGCACTAAAAATAAAATATTAGAAAGTTTCATAGTTTGTGATAGTCTCATAATTGGACAAGATAGAGTTCTAAGTCTGAAATATTGCAATCTTGAGCGAGTTTCTCTTTCATGGATGGCTTCTTACACACCTGATGCCCTTATAGTCATGTGCACAACAAAGACAATTGCGGTGTAAGATAACGATGTATATTAATGATCTAAGGAAGACAGTTAATTTAGCCTAGGAGCATGTTCGCCTTTTGGATGGCATGACTTTAAAGGATTATTCCTAACGGAATTTACTACAGTCCCATGGGACCATATGTAGAATGCATTTGGAGCAAATGCACTTTCCTATCAATATCCAATGTGGTTTTCCTCCTCCACATAGGACATGGCTAAGCTATTATTTCATTAGCGTTTTATATTTAATGGCAATCTTTGTTCATACAAATATTATGTCTGTCTCAAGTGTTGCCTTCAATAAGACTTTTATACAATCCAAACTCACCAAGAAAAACAGAACCTATAAGTGATAAACACGTACCTATAAGTGATATTTTAGAACAAAAGGTGAATGAATACTTAACAAATTGGGTTTTCATGACAAGTCAATACAATCCTTATGGGAAGAGAAAGTTAGAAAAAATAAATAGCATAAATCAATTCAGTTGGAGAATGAGCTTAACTTTGACTTGGTGGTAAACACCTTCTTAGGACTCATGACACATGGTTTAATAGCCTCTAATAGATGGTCGGGTTTTCATTACACAAGCCTTATGGGAAGAGAAAGTTAGAACAATAAATAGCATAAATCAATTCAGTTGGAGAATGAGTTTAACTTTGATTTGGTGGTAAACACCTTCTTAGGACTCATGACACATGGTTTAATAACCTCTAATAGATGTTCAATTATGAGTGTTGTATTTGAAATTAATAAAAAAATATTTAAAAGATGTCATAGTAGATCAAAATCTAATTAAAAAATAAATACCTCTTTATTATGAGGAATTTTTAAGGGTTTAACCATATAATGTGAGAAGGGAACTTGTAAAAAAAATACTATTTATTATAGTTACTTTACTTGTTGTGCACACAACTACAAGGTGAGATTATCTATTTTCCAAGAATTTTCATTAACATAAGAATTCAAGAAAGTTACCCTGTCATTTTTATATGACAAGTCTCTTGATAGAGTAGTTCTTTACTATGTTGGTAGAGTTAGCTCTTTTCTATAACATCGTATATAATATTCAACACATATGAAAAATACATCTTTAAGTAAATATGGATTTCATTGTTATAGTAACTAAAGAAAAGGGTTGAAAATATGTAAATTAAAATTAGTACCTAATTTCATAATAGAATATTAACTATAAGTTACTTGTGATGTACATATATTTCAATATTTTTCCTTTAATATCTTGTTCATCAAACCATTTTTGTCCTTATAAGGAAGATAATGGTTAACATTATAATCATTGGAGAGGCTCATCATACTATTAAATTTACATCCATGTTCCTAAAAGAGAACATGGAAAAGAAGTTTATGATAATTTGTAGTGGAAATTCCTAGTTCAATACTTCAATGAAATAAAATTTGCATGAAAAGATACATAATGGTTTAAGAGTATGTGTTTCCTCTTAAGAAGCAATAGGTTTCAATCTAGAGGGGATTATAGTATGTACAAATCCATAGAATTAAACAATCAAATCATTGTATGGCTGGGGTCTCTTGTCAAAGAAACAAAGAGGTCTCATACATCAATTTGGTGTCTATATAGATCATGACCTTAAAATTAGATTATTATTATATTATTATTATTATTATAAGTAGCGTGACATGAGGTGAAATTTAATCACCAATTGTGTATTAATAGCATCAGCCAACTTATGGGATCATCCTCAACATTCTATGTGAATCTTGTACAGAAAATGGGTTAGCGTAATTTAATGATGCACATAATTTTTGTTTTTATGACTATGTAAAATTTCAGTTTTTCTAATAATGATATGCTACTTTTTCTACAAAATATAATGCATATGTTCATATTAGTAAAATTATTCGGTAGCAAAATGATGAAATTTCCTTAAAATAATTTGTACAATTATAGAAAATGCTTTGTTCTTGTGCACTATTATTTTTTCAATTTTATATGTTAATTTTATATATGTTTTAAATTAAGAAAGTGCAAGGTTCGAGGGTAGTAACATAATCAAATAATTATTTTTAGATTTATATCTTGGTATGTACTAGTATGGTATATATAGGTCTTCTAAAAAATGGGTAAGGAGATAAAAAGTTATGGAAATAATGGAAGATGCCTATATTTCAAAATTTGATATATGTTGAGAAACAAATAGCTAAAAATATTAATTTGTTTTTAAAATCATATATTTGGAATCTAAATAGTTGGATATATATGTGTGTAGTTTCAACGGAAATGGATTTGTGTAGCCTATTTAAAAATAATGTCAAAAATGAAGATATTGAAAGATATTTGAAAAAAAGGAGGTTTTGTTGTTTTTGTATCTCAAAACATTAGGGTCTCCATGCCAAACCTAAATCTAAAGAAACCAAGTTAGAAAACATGTAATTGGGAAGGAATTTTGAATGTTCATAATGTTCATGCATTATAAGAATGCATGCACATTCTTAAGAATGTGTGTATTCCTAAAAGTGCATATGCCATTATGATAAAAAAATTCACACCATCATAAATTTATACTATTATTTCCCCTTTTCCAACTGCCCATGATAGCAAAGAATATGCTCATGCTACCATATAATCTCTTTAAGTATTTACAAAGGTTATTCCCCTTTTCACCCCTTTTCACCCCATGCCTACCAATATTGAAGATTTGTAAATTTACAATATTGGTTTCTAAATGGAATCGATATTGCATCCCATTATTAGAGATCCTTAAGAGAGGATCGTATAGTGATTCAAGACCTTGTTCATAAGGCTTTGAGTGTGAGAATATTTTTTTAGGGCCTACAATCCTTGTTTCTCTGTCTCATCCATGATGTACGCCTTGAGATCCATTCTTGTTTTGAAAAATAGACTAATGGTTCCCATATTCCTAGTTAGAGGACAAATTGTTGCAAGAATGTTGTCATTGATGTCAAAGGAAGACTGACATGTGTAGACTCTTAATACATGCAAATCTAGATTGTTTGTTCACTTTTTGGAATGAACGATGAAGTTCTTTTGTTTCAAAAAATCAAGTTACTACAAATCTAAACTAGATGGAGGTCATTTAGGAAAATAAGAAATAACCTTTTGTTGTGTAGGTAGATTGGAAATGACCAAAGATGACTTGTGTGCCTGTAGAATTCATTCTACAAGTTGAAGTGAATGGACAGTTCATATTTGATCAGGGAGACTCTTTTATAAAATTCTACGGTCGAGATTATATCATCGGGGCCCGTCACATTGAGACTTAAGCTTCACAGGACAACCGATGATGATAAAGAAGAAAAGAGTTTGATTTTCATCGATGACTATGAGAACAATGACAATGATAAAGGTAATAAAATCAACAGTCTATGCAAAAAAAGATAAATGGTCCAAGATAAAAGATCATGGTAGCATTTTGTTGGAGCTAAAGATTTGGAGTGGGTCCCAGTTCAGTGAATTCCAAAAGTTCGTCAGGGTAGTTACATTGAGGCACTCCAATAGAAAATTCCAATGATGATGCTCTCGCCCACAAATTTTGAAGAGGTTTTGTAGTAGAGGGAGTCCAAGGATGAGGAAATTCTATAAGAGCCAACGAAAACCATTGATTTGACATGGTGAATGGATCTGCACTATTCGTCGGGGATGGTTAGAGTGAACCGTGCTAATAAGATCTACAACAATGACGACGATGAGGAGTAAACTAGACCGTAGGTTAGATAACTAGCGAAATCCAATCTCAGCTGTAGATATTTGTGGGTCCCACCTGATCATTTGATGAAGAAATAAAAACGAAGTTGTTAACCATTGGTTAAGTCGAGGCATGGATGAAATCAACATTATTGAAGATAATTAACGAGAACAGTTGGATCTGTAGGAAGATATCATCGACCCTAGAGCCATTAGAACTAAATTGTACACCCATGCACTCATTTTCCTAATGACAACGATCCTTGGCCTTGATGATAAGGAAAGAATAGATCGACAGTTGCAATCTAAGAAAAGGATGATCGGATAGTTAGTGAGAGACGAGGTGTTGTTAACTGTTTTGATACTCCGGTGGTCCCAATATAAAGAAGACTAAATCAAAGGTTGAGGATCAATCAAAGAGACAATCCAACGATGGTTGAGTGTCAAGGTCCAGTAAACTAGATTGTGTACAATAGAAGGGAACTCATATTGATTCTTTTGAGGAGAATATTTTGATGCGTGATTTGAGGAATAAGTAAAGGGAGTTAGGGTCGAACCCATGGATTTAGTTTCATGGAAAAATCCATGAGAGCGTGAATTCTATAAATCACAATGTCGAAATTAGATTCGGTGTGGATTTGTGGATGAGGGGATTTGAGGTTCTAAGGAAGGAGAATAAGTGTGCGAGGAAGAGTGATGAATGCATGATGTGTGAAGAGTGAAGTATGTGGAAGAAAAAGTGTGAAAAGAAGAGGCTCTAAGGCTCATAAGAGAATGGAAGAAAGGAATTTTTGAATGCCTAAGGGTGGGAGTGTGAAGCTTGGGAGAGGATTGAATTCCTCATTGTAAGTTGTTGCTTACATTGAAGTTTGGTTCCTTCTTTATAAACAAGTGGTTGCTTATGGTGCAGGTTGGTGCTTCCAACTCTACAAGTTGGTGCTTGTAGCAAGGATTGGTGTCCTTGGCAGATGGATGTATGCAAATAGAAAGTGGAATCTTGTTATGACAAGTTGGTGTATGTATTCTTGTAATTTGGTGGTTACAATAGGGATGTGTGTCCCCCATAGGTTGGAGCATGTTAATGTATGAATTTATTAATATATCATTTGTGGTTTCTCCCTTTATGGGTTTCCATGTTAGATCATTGTGCATTGTGATTGTTTACTTAATGTTTATAGTTTTGAGTAATAATGAATATATGCTTAAGGTATTAAAATAAATGTTGGAAAAAAGAGTTGAATATTGATTCACCCCCTCTTCTCATTATTGGTAAATATTCCAACAATCAGTATCAGAGTAGGTTCCTTTAGAAATAGTCTAACTATTGGAAGGTAGATCCCTATGGAATGCATGGAAAACCAAGAAAGAAATTTCAAAAACAACTCTCCATTATTTGATGGAACAAATCATGTTTTATGCAGCATAAAAAAGAGAGTGTATCTACAATCATGTGTATATGGTGTTTCAAATACAATCAAAGATGGATACACTACCCCTACAAGTCAACTCTATGATGTAGGTGCTCAGAATCTCAGTGAAAATCAATCCAAAGCCATGAATTTCATTCTGAAAGGATTAACGAGATCAATATTTACTAAAGTTGTTCTTTGTAAAACAACAAAGGAAATTTGGGACATGTTAAAGAATACATATGAATGGAATGAGAAAGTCAATAAGGAAAAAATACAAATTCACAGGGGACGATTTGAAAATCTCAAGATGAAAGAAGATGAAGATATAGAAGCCTACTTTTTTCGTGAGGATGAGATTGTTAACACCATCCAAGGAATGGGTAAAACCATAGATGAATTTTTTTTTGTACAAATGGTTCTTGGTGTTGATATTATTGTAGTTGTGGGAGGTATTAACCTCCATATGTAACCTTTGAATAGAATAGAATATTCTAGAAGAAAGAGAAACCCTAAACAAATGTGTGAAAACCATAGAAGACATGTTGTCTCAGTAGAATATATAATATTAAGGTATTATCCTCCAGGAATACAAGTTGGCCTCATAAGAAAAAGATAAATAGAAAATATAATTACTAGAAAGTCAGGTCGGCCCAACCAGAAAAGTCATTGGACAGATTAATATAAATAGAGTCCACATCTTAGATCATTTGTTCACTCACTCTCACTCA
Source organism: Picea engelmannii (assembly GCA_009831015.1). Taxonomy (NCBI): domain Eukaryota; kingdom Viridiplantae; phylum Streptophyta; class Pinopsida; order Pinales; family Pinaceae; genus Picea; species Picea engelmannii. The sequence goes on along the minus strand of ML810511.1, from coordinate 199,244 downwards.
AGAAACCATAAACAATGCGAAAGTTTGGAGGAGGAGCAACAACAGATGTAGTTGTATGGTTTTCTCTTGTTTAGTCTTTCTAGTACTTGTTGTGCACTACCCTTGAAAAAGTTGTGCTCTCTTGGTTATCTGTTGGTTATGGTGTGGATTCCTGGAATCATTCTTTCTGTCAAAGGTTAAGGTGCTCGGGGTGGCTTTATTCATATGGTTGGGTGACAATGGTGTAGCATTGTCTATGGTTAAATGAGCACATCAACATTATTCTAACAAGTTATGGGCCCACACCACCTTCGGAACAGTCTAACCACTAGAAGGTAGATCTACAACTCTCTATCAAGATCATTGTAGCACAATTGCAATTTCAGTGCTAGTTCCTTCATGCCAATTACATTGTCAATTGTAGCACCAGTTGCAGTGTCAGTTGCATCACCAATTGCAGTGCCATTTGCAGCACGAGTTGTAGTACCAGTTGCAGTGAAAGTTTTTGTGAAGTATTGGGACTAATTTTTTGTTATCCTAGTGCACCCTAACCCAACGCATCTCCTAGTTCACTCATCAAACAAAAACATCAAGTTTGAGTTTCGGGGTCAAATTCAAAGGTTGAATGGTTAAAGTCAAAGTCAAAGGTTGATTGGTCAAAGTCAAAGTCAAAGGTTGAATTTTGGTCAAAATTGATTTTTGTGGTCAAATTTGAAATTTAACGGTTTCTAGCTTGTTCTAATCATTGAATCTTTTTTATTTAGTTTCTAACCTCTTTTTTTCAAGATGGTGCCTAGTTTCAAATTAGAAGACAAGTTGAACGATACTACAAATTTCAATGGTATGCACTTTTATATTCTTTTCAAGTTATATCATCCAAAAAAGAATGAGTGTTTTTGTAGGGGATGTACAAGAGACCTTATCCAAACAATGAAGGCTCGAGGTTTGATTATTTGTAATTGATATGTCTCTAGCTATTATGGAATTATTATGATCTTATGTTGCATCTTGATCTATTGAAGTTATGATCATTATACTAACCCCCTAGTACTAGAGATACACTCGTTGATATCCTCACTAGGAGATATTCTTGTTCTTATGTAGATGATTATTGTTTACAAGATGAAGTTGATATCCTTTAGGAGATGTTCTTGGTTACTAAACTAGACTCGAGGTAGGATATCATCCTGTAACACACCCGACCCCTAAGTACCCTCTGTAGGGATGGGCCATCAAAATTTTTCTTAGTCAAATCATCTTGAATCCTCTCTCTGAGATGATTCATCCTCTTATACTCGCATATATCTTTATAACGATTGTTACTAGGCTCTAATACGACCTATGGTTTACAAGTTATGGCTTCTCGAAGTCCTTCGGGTGTTTGTTGGTCAAGGGCCATGTGGTGCACACATGGATCCATCTCATTCATACCATTTCTAGGTTCCTACCTCCCACAGGGAAGGCCCATCCACCATACAAACCAACACTGAGACTAAATCCTCATCTTACACATAAGCTAGAGGAGAATTCGGTGTTCGACGCTTCGACACTGAGGATCCCTTTTATTTTCTGCACACATTTCCTCTAGAGTCCAGAATTCCAAAACTCCGGAGGGATCACAAAATATCTCGATGTGGATCCATCCTTTGGTCCTTTCACCTTACCCGCAACGCTTCATCCCAAACCCCTAAAGTCCCGAACTCCCGAACTCCGGAAGGGTCCACTCTCGTACGGGATGACATACTAGACAGGACAATGAATACAGGTGGTTCACAAATACTCCTCCTACCACATGAACCAAATAGGTAATTTCCATAGATGACATGCGACAAGGAAGAGAGGACACATGGCATGTCAAACGTGGGTCCATGTCACCCTGGATGACATTAACATACCACGTCACCCCGGACTGATTGCCTTCCAAGTACTTTAATCTTACGGTCACTATGTGTCCATGTAACCCATGGATCTATGACCTCTGTTACTTCGTAACTTCGGCGTTCAGGGGATTCATGGTGTGACTCCCTCCTTAATCCTAGAGTGGTCAACACTAGGCTGACCATGGTCTATATCTAATGGTCACAAAAGATCCTGAAACATCCTCAGATATACAACTCTTATCACTTCACGAATTCAGCGTTTAGGTTCTCCACTCGCTTACCTTCCCCTTTCTTCCGGACTGGTCAAAGTTGGGTTGACCATGGTCTAAATCCAACGCCCAGGGAAGATATCAAAGGATCCCTAGATCTACGGTTCTCGTTACTTCACAGATCCGACCTTCAGGAGTTTCAACATTATGGCCTCTCCACTCTCACAAAGTAGGACTTCGTCGAAGTACTGTACACGGGTCCCTCCTTTGGATGATCATACGGTTAAGAGGGGTTCTTAACGAAATCCCCAATCCCATGTCTCTCCTCACTTCATAACTTCGGCGTTTGTGGAATTTGATGCCATAGCATCTCCGTTCTCTCAAAGTAGGACTTTGCTGAAGTTACCTAAGTGTAGATCCAATGGCTAATGGGACTCTCGAATACTCTCGAATTAGTGGTTCACGCTACTTCGCGATGGGTAATTGGGTCCAAGTTTAATGGTGGGGAAGGTTCATATGTCACAGCTAGGGAGACCGTCATGCATCGATCAACCTTATGGGTAATTGTAACCCTTAGTTTCCTTTGACTGATTTATAAATGGTAGGCTCAACATACTCTGGAGCTCCGAATTCCCGTATTTCCGAAGCCACAAAGGCTTATCTCCTTTTGGGCCTAGTGTAGGGTTCCCAAACCTTGGTCACATGGGTCCTTAAAAACTCTCATGGGTTACACACAAATCTATTAGCTGTGAATTAGTTAAGGATATGGGCATGAGCCCTCAGTCATACGGTGAGGAGTTTGGAGGAGGTGCCCTCCTTCCACAGGGTTTGAACTTGAAATTCCTGCGAGGGTAGATTGAAGGTGTGGAGAAGACTTAAAAATTCCAATAAATCCTACCTCGATCCTCTTGTAGGCTTACGTCCCACAAATCTTTAACTGCTAAATGAAGGAAACAGATGACCATTCAAAAGAATGAATTCATAGGGATATAATACATACATCTACCTTATTCATTCAATATATAACTCATTCATACAAATATAAATATATGTGCATTCAATCACCATTTCCATTCTAACACTCAGAGTATGAAGATACTTATCAGAAACCAGAGTTCATGAAGCAACTGGTGAAAGGGGTTCCTGTTTCCACCCATCCATAGGCACAGCCACTCCTGACGAATTTATCATTGCCCACCCTCGAGCTAGACCATGATGCTCTGAGATAGACTCTTTCTTCTTACTCAGCGATAGTCAAGGACAAAGGTCAGTTTCCTCCTCCCATAGGGTCTTGGCAACCAGTTTTCTCTATACCAAGAAAGGAGTTGTACATGCGTGCCTCCACAGTCACTCGTCAGCCTCAATTATCAGCTTGTAACGAAAACCATGCCAACCACTTCTTGTGCCCAAAATGAGATTATTTCTCAGTTCTTCCTCGAACCAGAGAGATACATGTGCTCTTTTCTCTTCTTGAGATTGGTCTCTCGAATATGCTTCCTTGCGCAGATCCATCTCTGCCCAAAAATTACCTCTTTTTATTCCTTCCTCATCAAGGTTGCGTGGGTTTGAATCCTGAGTTTGTGGTCAGGTCTGGAAGTCTTGCAGATGGGTACTCTACCCCATATCCTCATTAACTCTTGAGGAGGACTCCTCCAATTACCACACTGACTAGAAATTCATTTCTAGTTCAAAGAACTGTTCTGGGTCTGAGCCATTAATTCCAGTAAGGTACTGGTTTGGTTGGGACTCATCTCAACCATTTCTAGTTCCCCTCACCATCTCTCTCATATCATCCATGGTTTATCTTGGCAAACCCCCCCTTTTAGTAGTTATGCAACACTTATCCATTTTCTATTAATAAAAGAAAATAAATGCATTGACCTTTTATACAAAGGTTCATCAAATAAAAAATTCACACATATTTAGTATGCCATAGTCTCTTGGCCATTTATAGTTATATTTAAAAACTAGGGAAACAAGGGTATTGCACTTCCATAGAGGATACCATGGATATTTTGTTGTTCTTGTTTCTTGTTCTAGGTAGTTCATAAGAGATAAATCTAAGAGGGATTCAAACTCAGAGGGAGTAAGTGATCAAGAAGAAGCCAACATAGTTTCGTGACACTTTGCAGAATGAAAAGGGGCATGCATTAGATGGAAGCGTGGTCCAAGGATTCTCTCAGATAGAGGGAGTTGATTTCATAGTTTGAGATGAAGGATATTGACCAAATATATTGGGATTGGAAGCATGGTTGGAACCAGATGAGATATTCAGTGAGGAGACTGAAGAGGTTTATCATGATGGATAGGAAGTCCATGGCCACACCTATGATGATGCATGTGAGGAAGTTGTGTGATGGTATAGGAATTTTCTTTGCAAAGAGAACCTTGTGACAATATATGGTTGAGCCATGACCGTATTATTGGGTAACAACACAATATGCAGGTATGTATGTTTTGGTACAGATAGATATGATTGATCTTTGATGACGAAGTATGGTTGCTAGGATATATGGTTTTTGGATTGGAAGTGCAGAAGACTTATCTAGCACCTCAAGTGCTACTTCAACTTGGGATTAAGCAGTATTTCCAGACAAGCAAGGAAGCAAATAATATATATAGAACTCAGTCATATTTCATATCCAGTAATACAAGATATGAATCACGATGGATTTTCTAAGGATCTTGTAGTACTTCATCAGAGACATGGTGCAAGAAGGAGCAGTGAGGCTCCATCACTTATCCAAATATTAGAAGATAGTTGACATTTTCACTAAGTCTCTGTCTAAGAAAATCTTGGCAGAAATGCAAATGTTTCCCTGAGGGAGTAAAGATGATTGCAACATCGTGTTGATATTCCAATATTTATTAGACAAACTTGATCATGTGGGAATAGGCCCAGATGTAATCTTCGACGGGCTGAATATTCGAGTTGCTACTAGATCTCCTATGTGTGAATTGCATCAGGCCATGAAACTCTCATGAGTAGGTGAGTAGTTAAGTCACTAGAAGGTGGGTATCCCCAATAAGAATCAGTCCTACTATATATATAAAGTAAGTGGGCTGCAAACTAAGGGATATAGGGAACATCTACATTGAGAGTAGATGTGCCCTGACATAGTCTTCAATGAAATTAAGACTCGAGGTTCTTGAGGTGAAATCCCACATGTCTGATAGCATTGAGCTGAATACATTGATGGAGTTATCCTATGAGAGGATCACCATGAGGTGTTTGTGGCTCTGATGTGCTCATAATTCTTGTCATGGTATAAGAACGACCTGAGGTGATAGACATACGTGTTCGATAGTAACGAGATAAATACATTCAAAGGGTGATCCTATGAGAGAATCAACTATAAGGTGAATGTGGCTCTGATGAGGTCATGATTCTTGTCATGGGAAAATAATGAAATGAGGTGCTAGACACATGGTGGTGGGGATGGATCATCAATATAGAAGGCTCATGGATATTTTGATATTGTCTATGAAGGAAGAATACCAAGAACAAATACGATGATATATATTTGATGATTAGTACGAGAGGATGTTGATAGTAGTGAGAAATTCATGCGGGTGTATCCCATGATGATGATGGTGACACACAATATGAGGTGTAGCTCTAGTGTTCTCTAGCGGTTTGTGGCCCCTAGACGAGATTGACATTTCCACATGGGTGTAGCCATGTGTGACTTGATGATGATACTTGTAGAATGGTCTACAAGACTATGTGAGTCTTTCCCATACCAATTGAAGATGGATGGATGTGTTTGAGACCATTAATACCTCCCTAGCTAAGAGGCAGTGTTTATATTATGGTAGTTGCGAGAGGTATTAACCTCCATATGTAACCTTTGACTAGAATAGAATATTTCGGAAGTAAGAGAAACCCTAAACAGATGTGTGAAAACCCTAGAAGACATGTCGGCTCAACATAATATAAAATATTAAGGTATTATCCTCTAGGAAGACAAGTTGACCACACAGGAAAAAGATAAACAAAAAATATAATTACCAGAAAGTTAGGACGACCCACCCAGAAAATTCACTAGACAAATTAATATAAATAGAGGACATCTTGGATGATTTGTTCACTCACTCTCACTTAGGAAACCAGAAACAGTGCGCAAGTTTGGAGGAGGAGCACAACAACAAATGCAACTCTATGGTTTTCACTTATTTTGTATTTCTGGTACTTTTTCTTGTGCGCTACCCTTGGAAAAGTTGTTCTCCCTTGGTTATCTATTGGTTATGGTGTGGCTTCCTAGAATCATTCCTTATATCAAAGGTTAAGGTGCTCGGGGGTGGATTGACGCCTATGGTTGGGTGCGAATGGTGTAGAATTATCTATGGTTAAATGAGAACATCAACATTATTCTAACAGGTCATGGGCCCATACCACCTTTGGAACAATCTAACAATTGGAAGGTAGATCTGCAACTCTCTATCAAGCTCTTTGTAGCACAAATGCAATTTTAGTGCCAGTTCCTTCGTGTCAGTTACAGTGTCAGTTGTAGCACCAATTGTAGTGCTAGTTTCAACACCATTTGGAGTGTTAGTTGCATCATTAGTTGTCGTTCCAGTTGCAACACCAGTTGCAGTACCAGTTCCAATGAAATTTTATGTGAAGTATTGGGACTAATTTGTGATCATCCTAGTGTAGCCTAACCCAACACATATCTTGGTGCCCTCATCTAGCAAAAAATGTCAATTTAAGTTTTTGGGTCAAATTTAAAGGTTGAATGGTCAAAGTGAAAGTCAAAGGTTGATTGGTCAAAGTCAATGTCAAAGGCCAACTTTTGGTCAAAACTAATTTTTTTCGTCAAAGTTGAAATTTTAGGCTTTCTAGCTTGTTCTAATCATTGAACCTTTTTTATTCATTTTCTAACCTCTTTTTGTCAAGATGGTGTCTAGTTTCATATTAGAAGACAAGATGAATGATAATACAAATTTCAAAGGTATGCACTTGTGTATTCTTTTCAAGTTATATCATCCAGCAAAGAATGAGTGTGTTTGTAAGGGATGTACAAGAGACCTTGTCCAAACAATGAAGAATCTGGGTTTGATTATTTAAAATTGATATGTCTCTAGTTGTTATGGCATTATTATGATCTTATGATGCATCTTGATCTATTGAAGTTATGACCATTATACTAACTCCTTAGTACTAGAGATACACTTGTTGATATCCTATCTAGAGATATTCTTTTTCTTATGTAAATGCTTATTGTTGACAAGATGAAGTTGATCTCCTTTAGGAGATGTTCTTGGTTACTGAACTAGACTCTAGGTAGGATATCTTCCATAGAGGATACCATGGATATTTTGTTGTTTTTGCTTCTTGTTCTGGGCAGGTCATAAGAGATAAAGTTGAGAGGGATTCAGACTCAAAGGGAGTAAGTGATCAAGAAGAAGCCAACACAGTTTTGTGACACTTTTTAGAATGAAAAAGGGGCATGCATTAGATAAAAGCGTGGTTCAAGGATTATCTCAAATAGAGCGAGCTGATTTCAGAATTTGAGATGAAGGATCTTGACTGGATATATTTAGATTGTAAGTGTGGATGGAAGAAGATGAGATCTTCAGTGAGGAGACTGAAGAGGTTTATCAAGATGGACATGAAGTCCATGGCCACACCTATGAACACACATCTGAGGAAGTTGCGTGACGGGATAAGCATTTTCTTTGTAGAGAGAACCTTGTGCCATTATATGGTTGAGCCATGACCATATTATTGGTTAACAAACCAACATGCAGGTACATATTTTGTGATACATATAGATATGATTGATCTTCTATGATGAAGTATGGTTGCTGGGATATACAATTTTTGGATTGGAAATAAAGAATATAGATCTAGCACCTCAGGTGCTACTTCATATTGGGATCGAGTAGGATTTACAGACAATAAAGGAAGTAGATATTTGTAGCACTCAGTCATATATCATATCCAATAACGCAAGATATGAAACACTATGTATTTTTTAAGGATCTTGCACTACTTCATTAGAGACATGGTGCAAGAAGAACCAGTGAGGCTCCATCACTTATACAAAGATGAGAAGATAGTTGACATTTGCACTAAGACTCTATCTGGGACAAGCTTGGAAGGAATGCAAATGTTTCCCTGGGGGAGTATTTATGATTGAAACATCGTGTAAATATTCCAAGATTCATCAGACATAATTGATCATGTGGGAATAGGCCCATATGTAATCTTTGATGAAATGAAGATTTGAGTTTCTACTAGATCTCCTATGTGTGAATTTCATTGGGCCTTGAAACTCTCACGAGTAGGTGAGTAGCCCCGATAAGAATTGAACCAACTCTATATCCATAGGAACTGGGCTGCAAACTAGGGGAGATAGTGAACATCTACATCCGAAGTAGATGTGCCCCGACGTAGTCTTCAACAGACTAAAGAATCGAGGTTCTTGTGTTACGAGGAAAATCTCTCTATGGCTAGGGTGAACCACAACAGACAGAAATGACTGCAGAAATCAACTTTATTCCAACAATATGCTATATAAACCAATGTGCAAGGGATATTAAAAAAGGGGCCTACCTCGTCTTGATGTTCGATGATGTCCATCGTTGAGCACTTCGACCCAAAGTTATATACCTGCAACAAGTTCTCAACAAACAAGAAAAAACAATCATATGGTGGCAATATAAAAGGTCAACAGATTAGATAGCATAATCCATCAATATACATAACAAATATGCCCATGGATAATAATTCGTATATTTGTAGGAAATTAATTATATGGGAAGAGAGTATTTCTATTAATAAATGATCAACATAAGTGAAAATATTACAGACTTCCATGTCGGCACGGTTCGAAACCGAGAAACTAAGTTCCTTCTAGTTGGGCCTCCACCACTTCAATCCTCCACTAAAGGCAAGCTCGTATAAGGGAGATCATGAGGTTCTCAATCAATAAGCGAAGAGCTTGGGGGATGAAGTGTTTAGACTTAAAGGACAAAGGGATGAAAACTTAATATGAAGTAAATAATTTCTCCAGAGTAACTTTTCTCTCAAAGTTGAATTCTTTGTTCTTTTCCACAGCTGAGAATTGGCTTCTTTATATCCTTCAAAATGCAACTGAAGGGCCAAGTCAAAAAATTTCCATTATATGGAAGGCCAAGGATCATAGATCTCCTATCGTGACATGGAAACCCAACTTTTAATTTTGATTTTCTGGCACAAATCCCGATGTACACAGACTGTACTGGAGCAACCTACATATACGCTTGTTGTATAGGGTACAAGATGCGTACAAGTGGAAAAATTTATATTTATGTCTCTAGAATTTTAGTAACAGGGGAGATAAGTTTGCATAGGGAAATTGAATAAGGCCCTCTTTGAAATATTTCATAGGGTGAGGCAAATCTTGCCCTAACAGATGCCCCCTAATGTGTGAGGTCAGAGGAGTATCTGTGATGGTTGAAATACATTATGAATAACCCAGAAGTGGAGTGGTAGGGAACCAGTTGGACGAAATCAATCGCTCATTACATTCTGCACTGACTTTGCATACATGGTTGTCAAAAATACACTGCAGACCTATGTGAAAATATACCAAAAAGGTGTCTGTGGCCATGAATAAGAAAATATAAATGCGGTTACATGGCAATAGATATTATAGTCATGAAAAAGGCCTAGTAGAACCCGTCTCAAAACCAATATGAAGATGTTTGTATACCATGGATTAGAATCTGATCTCCCATGATCACTAGAGTCATATAGGTACAGGTCCAATGGAAAGGAAGCAATAGCTCAGGGGAGTTGCGACAACATAGTGATGTCTTCAAGTCGTCTACACAATCTTCCAAAGGTGCAAGTCTACATCATGTGAATAAAGGAATTGAGGTCGAAACACCATGAGACATCATTTTATTACCGGTCATTGATGTATACCATTAATAAACGCGAGACAACCTACCAATAATGAAAGTAGGTATCAAGGAACCAAGTACATTCCTACAAGTGTGAATAGAGGAGTCAGGGTCCAACACCTGAAGAATCCATTGATCAGGAGACATTAATGTACTCCCAACTGTTGATGGCGAGAGAGACGTCCACTGATGACTGCAAGCCTCAAGGTACTCATAATATTCTAGGTCTTGTTTCCAGAATAAATGGGCTGAATTCGATGAAAAGAGACCTACTGAAAGGAGAACATTAAGGCATATCTCATCAGTCAACACAAGGTATAGAGTAGAAGCTTCATTATTTGGTGGAAATCAGACGAAGAACATGTTCACAAACCAATGAACCTGTGTGTATTTCGTGTGTGCCAAGTGAAAGCGGTACATGAAAAAGACCCTCTGAATAGCATCCAATGATGAAAACTGTTGAAAAAGTTGAGGAAACCACCAATAAGGCTAATGTCATCCAAGACACTTCACGAATTCCAATGTGTGAATAGATATCTTGCCATCAAACACAAGGGAAACCACTTAGTCAACTATTAATTATGAAATGTCGATTGTTGGGTTCAAGGTTACCTACCAATGATGCAATTAGGGATAGGGTGCATGATAGGACTACAATATCATGTGATTCTGAGACAAACTGAGGGTATGGCCGACATGCAAAGTCAAGAGTTCTGAGGAGTGGCCGACACAGGTTGATAGACTTCCTTTGAACAAGAGCATGAGACATATGAAGGACTCTGACAACATAGACCCAACAATGAAACCATGAGATACAGGAGGCATCAGTAAAATTCTTTGTAGGGACTGGAAGAGTAACCAGTCGCTAGAGAAGACTCTATAACGAGCTTAGCTTCCTAAGGCTGTGTTAATCCCAAAATTATGATGAATGGACTCAAATAACTTTATGCTCTGTTCAAAGGTGACACAATTTATTCCGATACAAGATAATACTCCCTTCTCGCCCATATTTTTTTGTCTTTTCAAAGACAAATAAATGATATGATACAGAGGAGGAAGTGAGTGTCACAAGTAAGAAAAACTAGTTCCAGCAGTGGAACATACCTATGATCAATGCAGGAAATTTCATGCGAGAGATGGACACTTGGGGGAATGTTTCCTCCTAGGTATAGGGTGTCAAATTGTGAAGGATATAAACAAGTCTCTGCTTGGTTGAGGATGCAAACTGCTGAGGCAAATGGTTTATAACACAGAGAGAGAACCGACTATAGGCTCAATATTGCAAGCAAGGGAATGAGATGCAATCACAACTTAACGCCAAAAAATGTCCTTTTTTATGTCTTTTAGTCTACTTGGTGTGAAAAAGGGATAAGCTTGTGCCAAATAAACATCTTTTCAAAGCCAGTTTTACGAGTGTGAAAGAGACAAGTTTAGTCAATGTCTTTTCATTTTTTGATAATGAGTCAGAAAAGATCTTAACTAAGACTCGTGACCTTTCGAATCCAATTTAACGAGTGTGAAAGGGACAAATCACTCGGAAATATTTTCCTTTTTTAGAGGAGTCAGAAAAGAGCTTAAATTAAACTCGTGTGGGAGAGTCTAGGTGGAAATTCATGGGGGAGGCCAAGGCTCCCATGCAGGATTTTTGTAGAAAGTCAGTATCTTACGGATAACCGACATCATCTTGGGAAAACCTAAAGCTCTCCAAGTCGAGGAGGATAAAGCACTAATGAATTATATAGTCTCTGTGATAGATCAGATAATGTCTCTCACTGGAAAATACATAGGCGAGGGCATTGGATACCCCATAAGACCGTTCCAATCGAATTTGATCTCCTCAAAACCCAAAGGGAGAGGACTCGTGGAAAGTAGGGCTCTCTCTCGTTCATAAGGTGAAATATCATGGATGATGACGATGTGATTGAAGGATGAATAACCCTCCAAAAAGAGAGTAGGATTAACCAAAGATTGCACTGGTACGACCACTTCTTCAGTTCTAGGTCAAAGAGGATGCAGGATAACAGGGATAGGGGATAAATCACCCTCGCAAATGGGGGTTTGATCAAGAGAAGATTTAAACGAAGTTACTGTCATGTCAATCAGAGGAACAAGGTGTGGGGAAACCACATATGCCTCAGAATCCGAAGGGCCTTTAGGTGAGCCCCACGCTTCTGGTATCCCAGCCGTGGCTAGACATAAATGAGTAAGGTTACTTCCTTCACAAGTCCTACAAAGGAATTTAGGTTTACATCTTAGGTGTTTGGGCTTCTTAATGCCCCCAGTGTCGTTCACAACGACTGGTGACATATTATCAATGTGACAGGAAAAGGTGGGAGATGTGGCATTGATATGACTTGTGGCTACTAAAGGGGTTCCCCCAGCATGACTAGAAATGGTCGGGTACAGGTTGTCAACATGACGTGTAGAATGTGTCGACCCATCTCCAACATGACTGGTAGAGGTTGGTGATGGAGCTCTAGTGTGACTGACAGAGACTGGACTACCAGTGAATTGTGGAATTTGATGCCAAGGTCCAGGGAAAGATTGTCTTTGAAACATTGCAGGCCAGGAGGGATCCTTGTTTACCCCCTATCCTTGTCCAAAAAGGTAGTATCCTCCATTTAATTGATTCAGGGAAGTTTGAACGGGCATCATCACCAAAGTCTATGAAGAGATAGAAGTATGATAAGGACTATTCGAGTGAGGATATACATTTCCCCCTTGCAAAGGGGTTCCACAAAGAGGGTAGCCTGAACCATGAAATTGATTCTCCCCATAAGAAACACCCAGGGATACATGAGGACTCATCGTGGAAAAATTGTTCGAAGGAACTGACATGGAAAACGGGGGACAAATGGATGGAGTGTAATAAGTAGAATAAGTTCCCATCTGAGTATTGGTTCCTGAAAGAGCATAACTAGGATTGGATCTATAATAGGGGAGGTTCCAACCTCCCATCGCAAAAGCAGGTTGAGGGACATGACTCATATCAAATGAAGATGTAGGCATTAGGGCCATGGTGTCATGGGATCTAATGCTAGGATTGTTATAAGTGGACTAGGGAGAGTATTTCAAGGGTGAAGGCATATCAATGGGAGAATGACTAGAGACCCAAGGCACAGACTGAGTACCAAATTTATGCATACCATTATAAGAAATAGGAGGATTCATCCCCATGAAATGAGTAGGCATCATGGGGTAAGAAACAATAAATGAGAGAGAAAATGGAACTCCACTATCCATAATGAGGACTCAATATAGACTCTTAAGTCCAAATAGTAATCAAAGAGCACACCAAAATTCAAACGACCAATGTGCATGCAAATGGGGTAAAGTGGCTAAGTGGCATCCCTCCCTAAAGAAGGTATGTCTTGCCCAAGAAATACCCAAGAATCCCTGCTAAATATTGAAGGTAATAGAATCAGTGATAAGGGCCCTCGTGGGATTAACAAGCAGTCGGTCAGATCCCCCCAGAGAGGTAATCCTCCATAAAGGTTGTGTGTTGTCCGACCCTTATCTGACCCAGGGTATCTGCAGAATAACCCCTGCAAGTAACCTATGAGACACCTAATTCAAGCAACTAATAAACACTGTATAATCGATGCACAGGCAAGCAGTCATAAGTCAGGTCCACCATATGGGTAGGGTAGCAAAGCCCGAAACCCTAAAAGAATCGCCTCTCATGGAGGTAAGGGAACTAACAAGATCCCCAGATATGAATAGATCCCCAGAAATATCTTTGATACTAGGAAGGTATTGGGGGGATATCCCTTCAACCAACTTTGAGGGACCTTGTGATTAAATCCGGTGTGAGTGGAGCCTCCTGATCTTACCAATTATACAATGTATTTCTCCACTCCCTGACTCAGGCACATATGTTGATTTAATTTCCTTGGATAAGTTTACTCACAAAAATCCTATTCCAAGGCACTAAATCCTAGGCTAGTTTGTGCACCCTAGAAAATAAAATCGTTACTAATAAATTTTAAATTATAGCGTTGATTTTAATGGCTCTTATTACTCAAAAAGGTATGGTAGTGAAACTCATGGTGTTATGACTCTCCAAGAAAAATAAATATGAAAATAATGCAAAGTCCTAACTTTAATTTTTAATGTATGATATGCTTCTAAAAACGATGCAATTTTCAAATTTAACTCTGCAATTTAGAAGTAAAAATGCAATCTTTCACTATATGCATTAATCTAATGATAGAAACTCAACAGAAAGAAATACCAAATAATGAAAAATGCCTATTTTTTTGTATTTTCAATATATCAAAACTAAAAATGCATGGACTGAAAAGTAACTTGATATATAGCCCTACTTTGTATAAAAAAAAGATATTTGAAGTAGGATACCAAGCAACAAAACACCTAGCCCAATGTACAAGGACAATAAAAATGAAAAGATGAAGAGAAAGAATTCACCCAAAAATTCAACCAAAAGAGGGTTTCCTGTCATCCCACAAGAACTCAACATGCACTACAGAGACCCAAGAAGGCTCAACAAGAATCAAATCCCACCCAACAAACACCAGACCAAGAAAATAGGCAAGGAAAAAGGGTGTACGCGATTATTCAGGAAAATAGAGCATATATATATACATCTGGCAGTGAGACAACCTACGTGTATACACGACTGTCAAGGAAAAAGGAACATATATGCTTTGAAACAAGGCTAGGCAAGGGAGAAAATTTGAAAACTCAAACCCAGAGTGAACAGGAGCTATCAAGCAATGATACAACAAGAAACATAATAGAAACAAGATAAATCTAAGGAGAAAAGTACTTCAAACCCTAAGAAAGAAGATTCATCCCCAGTATGGTCACCAATTCTATTACGAGCAAAATATCTCTATGGCTAGGGTGAACCACAATAGACGGAAATGACTGTAGAAATCAACTCTATTCCAACAATATGCTATATAAACCAATGTTAAAGGGAGATAAGAAAAGGGCCCTACCTCGTCCAGATGTTCGATGATGTCCACCATTGATCACTTGGACTGAAATCTATATACCTGCAACAGGTTCTCAACAAACAAGAAAAAACAAGCATATGGTGGCAATATAAAAGGTCAACATATTAGATAGCACAATCCATCAATATACATAACAAATACGCCCATGGATAATAATTCATATATTTGTAAGACATTAATTGGATGGGAAGAGAGTATTTCTATTAATAAATGATCAACATAAGTGAAAATATTACAGACTTTTGTGTTGGCATGGTTCAGAACCGAGAAACTAAGTTCCTTCCAGCTGGGCCTCCAACACTTCAATCCTCCACAAAAGGAAAGCTCATATAAGGAATATCATGAGGTTCTCCATCAATAAGGGAAGATCTTGGGGGCTAAACACTATGTTCAGACTTAAATGAAAAAGGGATATAGACTCAATATGAAGTAAATAATTTCTCCAGAGTAACTTTGCTCTCAAAGTTGAATTATTTCTCCTTTTCCACAACTTGGAATTGGATTCTTTATAGCCCTAAAAATTAAACTGAAGGGACAAGTCAGAAATTTTTCAGTATATGGAAGGTCAAGGATCAAAGATCTCCTATCGTGACATGGAAACCTAACATTTTATTTTGATTTTCTGGCACAAATCTTGATGTACGTGGGCTGTAGTGGATCAGCGTGCGTATACACTTGGTGTATAGGGTACAATATGCATACAAGTGGAAAACTTTATAATTTTTTCTTTGGACTTTTAGTAATAGGGGAGATAAGTATGCATAGGGAAATGGAATAAGGCCCTCTCTGGAATATTGCATAGGGTGAGGCAAATCTTTCTCTAACAACTTGAGGTGCAATTCCACATATTCAATAGCATTGAGTTGAATGCATTCACAGAGTGATCCTATGATAGGATCACCATGAGTTGTTTGTGTCTCTGATGTGGTAACAATTGTTGTCATGGTACAATAATGACCCAAAGTCATAGAAACACGTGTCCAATAGCATCGAGATAAATACATTCACAGAGTGATCCTATGAGAGGATCAACTATGAGGTGAATGTGGATATGATGATGTCATGATTCTTGTCACGGGACAAGAATGAACTAAGGTTCTAGACACATGGTGGTGGATATGGATCATCAATATAGCTAAATGAGGCTCATGGATATCCTGATATTATCTATGACAGAAGAATACCAAGAACAAATACAACGATATATATTTGATGATTTCTACCAGATGATGCTGATAGTAATGATGGTATTTATGATGATACTCATGACATGGGTGTATCCATGGGTGATCACGTCATGCGGTTGTATCCCATGATGATGATGGTGACACACACTATGAGGTGTAGCTATAGTGTTCTCTAGCAGGTTGTGGCCCCTAGACGAGATTGTTAGGTCCACATGGGTGTAGCCATGTGTGAGATGATGATGTTGCATGTAGAATGGTATACAATATTATGTTAATATTTCCCATACCATGTGAATATGGATGGATGTGTTTGACACCATTAATACCTCCTTAGCAAAGAGAGAGTATTGATATTATCGTAGTTGCAGGAGGTATTAACCTCCATATGTAACCTTTCACTAGAATATAATATTTTGGAAGCAAGAGCAACCCTAAACAAATGTGTGAAAACCTTAGAAGACATGTCAGCTAGGGAGAATATATAATATTAAGGTATTATCCTCAAGGAAGACAAGTCGAACTCACATGAAAAAGATAAAAATATATATATAATTACGAGAAAGTCAGGCCGAACTAGCTAGAAAAGTCACTAGACAGATTAATATAAATAGAGGACATCTTGACTGATTTGTTCACTCACTCTCACTCAGGAAACCATAAATAGTGTGAAAGTTTGGAGGAGGATTAACAACAACTACACTTGTATGGTTTTATCTTGTTTAGTCTTTATGGTACATTCTCTTGTTCTCTACCCTTGGAAAAGGTGTGCTCTCTTGGTTATTTTTTGGTTATGGTGTGGCTTCTTGGAATCATCCTTTCTCTCAAAGGCTAAGGTTCTTGGGGGTGGATTTATGCCTATGGTTGGGTGACAATGGTGTAGCATTGTCTATGGTTAAACAAGAAAATGAAAATTATTCTAACACTGAGGACACTCCCATCAATAATTGACCCCAAAGATATCTTCCATTGAAGAAATGAAGGATTCAGATAGGATAACAATGGATGAATTATTGGGGATACTAACAACCTATGAAATAAGGACTGTGCAGGAAAATCCATCAAATCATGAGGAAGCATTCAAAGTGTCAAAAGGGACAAACTCAAAATGAAATCAAACATATGACTCCTCTGAAGAAGAATCATATGCAAAGGAAGCAAACTTCATCAGGAGGCTCAATAAACAAACTGGACAATACAAAGGTAATCTCTCTTTCAAGTGATTTTATTGTGGTAGAGTAGGACATTTTTCTACTAAGTGTCCTTACAAAAGGGACTCTAATTTTAATAAAACCAAATATCACTATATAAGTGACAAAAATTAAGAGAAAAGGAAGAATTACATGAAAAAGAAAAATATATATGCCAATGATGAAGGTATCTCCTCTGATGAAGAAGACAACAACCCATAAGATGTTTTTTTAATGGCCATCAAGGAATTCTCTGATGATGAAACCTCAAAACATGAAGATCCTTTGTCTCCCACCCCTCTCTTTCTTTGTCTCTCTTTTGCATGTTCTCTCAGTCTCTCCTCTTCCCTCAGTCTCTCCTCTTTTCTCACTCTTC
>ML810511.1:163977-176545 GCA_009831015.1 Picea engelmannii | reverse complement strand
ATTGTAATTTCAAGGATATATATTAAATTTCATAATTAAAAAAATAATAATATTGTAAATTTTGAAAAAATACCCCACACTAGAACAATGGGTTCTCTACAATTATACATATTTTTAAAGGAAATTTCATAGTTAAGGTACTCGACACTTGCACTAATGGATAAATATACATTACATTTTGCTTGAAAAATAACATATGATTGTTAGAAAAACTTAAACTTCCAATAGTTATTCAAAAATTCTATAAATAAAAGTTATATATTAGGAAATCTAGTTCAAATTCCTACATTCATCAATTCACAACATATTCAAATTCATTGTAAAAGTACCTTGAATAATCCCGCCAATTTAACTGATTGTTCTTTTTCCATGTTTTCATTTCCACTAATGCATCATGAGAGATCATCATTAGCTTGCACCCACCGATGATTGTTTTATTATTTTGCACATAGGAGAAGTGAATTATTTTGCACATAGGAGAGGGGAAGGTTGTGCATGAAGCATAGTCAAACCACAACAAAATACTAGTTGTGTTAGTAGGAGGCACCACTCCATTGTGGAAATCCCAATTGGCCTAAGGATCATGGTATATTGAAGCTTATGTGTTTTCATGGATCACTTCTCAACCAACATGGTATAGTAATTTCAACAAAACAAAAGATCATGGTATATTGGAGCATATATGTTGTCATGTACCACTTCTCTCAACCAATATGGTATAGTAATTTCAATACAACAATATTTATGTTAATAAGAGGCACCACTCCCTTATGGCTTCCACAATTGGAATAAGGATCATGATATGATGGAGATTTTATGTTGTCATGGACCACTTCTGTCAATCAATGTGGTATTGTAATTTGTATATAGAGAGGTATTTGTCATAGAAGAAATTCCAATATGTAGTTGTTGTAGTGTGGCTAGGAGGAAATTGGAAAACAATCATAGCCGCACCACAATCAATTAAACATTATGTTAGTCGGAGGAACCACTCCCTTATGGCTCCCCTAATTGACATAAGGATCATTATATATTAGAGGTTATATGTTTCCTAAGACCACTGCTCTCAACCAATGTGGGATGTTAATTTTTGTACAGAGAAGTGTTTATGTCATAGAAACAATTGCAAGACACACAAATGTTGGTTGTATCCAACTTAGTAATCTTATATGTTGTCAATGGGAGTATTTTTTCATTCTTTTACACATAGGGAGGGGGGCCAATTTTTATTCCTTTTCACATAAGGAGGGGGAGGTTGAGAAACAAGAATATCCATAGTGTAACTAATCCACCATTATATGAGTAGGAGGCACCACTCCATTGTGGCTTACCCCATTGGCATAAGGATTATGATATATTGGAGTTATTTGTTGTCATGGACCTCTTTTGGAGGAATGCCCATGAGATAATTTTTATTATTTTGTATGAATTGGAGCGAGGGGTTTAAATGTGTTGAAACTGCACAAAATAGATCTATCTAGCAAAAGGCATACACAATTTGTAGAGAAAATATGAGAAAAGAGAAGCATGAGAGAAATAATGGAAGGATTCTCATTAACCAAATGAATGAATGATAATTTACACATGATATACTTTGTATAACTAAACTAATTTTCACTGGAGGATAACTCAGTGCACCATAGTGGTGTTATATATTGATCTGGACACACACGAGTAGTTACGAGAGTAAAGTGCCACCTAGTATAGTCTCTCAGGCAGTTACAAGAGTGAAATGCCACCTAGTCTAAGTTAACTAGTCTCTCAGTCTTCAATTAACTGACTGAAACAAAGTGAAGTGAGGAGGAGATCATGGAATTATGAGTAATGTGATATTCTTGTGATAATCCAATGGACAATGTGCATTATCTGGTGATGATCCCAATGTTGCATGATGATGATCTTAATGTAGCATCTAGACACCACTCAACTGATCAAACTAAAGTGTGAACTGAAAATTGACTAATAAATATAGGAAAAATAAATCCTAGGTGTGTGTGAAGTATCTCCAAAAGCCCCCATGAACATCACTATGATGAAAATAAAGAATGGGTCCCGACAATGAGGCAATGTTAGGTACCCAAATCCAAAGGATACACTGAAATAAAAGAGGAAAGAGAGAAAACCTCATGGGAAAAACACCCTCTCAAAGTAAAATGTATGTAAAAAGAAGCACTGACAGTTGTTAGGCAATTGTTTCCTTCACTCCAAGATGACTTCACAAAGAATTAAACTTCTACTCAGTGAAGGTCTTGGTGAATATGTTGACAGTCTGTTCTGCTGAAGGAAATAATTGCAAGTCAATGATCCCCTCATGTACTAAGTCTCGAATTTAGTGCATGTGGATCTCGATGTGCTTCATCCACTGCCTCTGAATTGGATATGTGTAGAACTTCAAAGTGCTCTAGTTTTCACACCAAATGGCAATCAACCGATGAAATTGAATTCCCAACTCAATGAGAAAATGTTGTAGAAACTTATCATGAATGGTTACGTTAACTACCCCTCTGTACTTTTCCTCGGCTCAAGCTAGAGTTATAGAAACCTAATGTTATAACCCTAATTTGCACCAGACATACTTACCTGGCATCAGGTCATCTCATATTCCTTCTTTGCCAAAACACTATTGAACAACTCTTCTTAAAAACCCCCTTTATAAAGGCCCACACGTCGTGCTCCATTACTGCACGCGTGTACATGCTAGCTACCCCAATACAACCCATGTGTACCTACAAAATCACAGAAAAAGGAAAGTTGCTGATGGAAGACATAGGTTTGGGAAAGTTAACTAAACCTTTCGGCCATGCATGGCTAGTCTTTCGACCAAATACCTAGATCCTTCTAGCCTATAAAAGAAGGGGTAAGGGTCCCATTTGAAAGGAGAAAAACCATAGTAAAGAGACTATACCCAATTGATCATTGCCCTTGTCCCAACCTTTAGCCATCCTTGTGCAAAGAGAAGTATAGAGAAAAGCACTTTGAGGATAGTTGAAGAGGAGCCGAGGACCCGTTTCGAGGAGTAGTGTCGACCACATATTGTAAGTTTACTCTTGTGAAGACTAATACAAAAATTAATACTTTTTCCATCCCACCATATCATGTGTTCAAGTTGAATGTTTATTTTACGATATTGTCACAACTAACCCAACAATTAGTATATGAAATGCACATTTGCAACTTTTTGTTTGTTCATGTGTGAATGCAGGTCATCTTTGGGAGGAGGCTTGCAATCAAAGAGCGAGTGAAAGAAAATGGATTGACATCAAACGAAGGACTTAAGGTAGAGTTACTGAATCTCATTTACACCTTTGTATTGCATGAATGTGGGGTTTTGTGTTAGGAGAATAGGAAAGAGTAGAATCCTTTGAAATGGTCATTTTCTGCATGCATTATTAGAGCCCTTAAATGTTAAATCCGTAGGAGGGATTCCCACCCACAACAGAATTGGCGACCATACTGGGGATCTCTAAGGTTTTCTGGGAGTCCTTTTTCGGTATTTTTTAAAAATTGGTTTCATTACTTGTTTTTAGAGTTTCTGCAAAAGTTTGAGCTAGCATGGATTCTAGTCTTCCATACCAGTTCTTACTGCTTACTTTGCTTGGCTACATTTTATTTTACAGGAAGTCACAGAGGTACACATGGCCTGTATAAGGCCTGCACGTGTGTACCTGTGCCCTACCTTCACACAGCCCGAATGTACACGCTAGCTGATGAAGTGTCAGTAGCGTGTATGATTTCATAAAATTTCTTTTAGAGAGGCAGTCATCCTCTCCCCTATCAGAAGTGATCCTTCTAAGGGGTTTTCTAGAACTCATTCTGGGCTCTGTGTTTGCAGTTTTATATATTAGGTTCCACCTCAGATTGGTTTTGTTCTATGAATTTTTCCTTGAATTGTTTTCCTTTTTCTGACAAAGTAAGTTTCTGAGTCTTCAAGAGATTCTAGTTCTCAAATACCAATAGTCTATGCCAGTGATTGATTGCTTGTCTTTTCATTTTTGAACATTTTCATAAGTACACGCAGCTTTCCTAAGGTATGAATGCGTGTACACGCTCCCTGACTTTACACAGCTCGCATGCACACGCTGGCTGTTGAACTGTCAACAACGTGCCTGTGGAGAAAAAAAATTGTTTAAGGAGAGGCAGTCATCCTTTTCTTTGACAAAAGTTTATACCTCTCAAGTTTTTTGGTATCTGTCATAGTGGTCAGTAACTTAGGTTTGATCATAGAAATAGCTTTCTTTTTCATTAAGAAGTTTTCCTCAAAATTTTCCTTTTATAGGGTTTTTAGACAAGTGTGAGAGTCCATTTTAATTTGGCGGTGTGTTATTTTTAAAGTGATTCTTTATGATCTGCGCTTAGGCCAGAAGTTTTCTTGGTCTTTACTTGTCGATATTTTTCCTTTTTTCTTTGTGAGCATTCAAATAAAAAAAAATCTTTTATTTCTTTGTGTGGTTAAGTAGTTATTGGTTTGCATTAATAACCAGGAAAAGTTTTTCTTTCATAAGTTCTTTGTTGTTTACTTAGGACAATAAGTAGCTCATAGTCGAGCGAAATCTTGTTTTGATTTTGTTGTTCAAAGATCTTAGAAAAACAAAATTAGTTTGAAAAGTTGATTAAGAATTGTGTCAAGAAGAAGTTATTTTGTTTCCATCTTTTTTTTTATTTTTCTTTCATCTCTAAAACATCATTCGTTGCACTTTCATAACCTTTGACTTAAGACAAGTCATAAAAAATTAGCGATTAATTAAAATCAACTAGAATTTATGTTTGTAGGGTCCATCAATTAGTCTAGGCTAGAGCCTTGATTTAGTATGGAGAGGAAACTCTTCAAGGCTGCAAAACATACATAAGAGTCTGTGCTAGGGAGTGCTAAAAGTCAAGTTTCGTGAAAGTTATCCGGGACCCCCCTCTAACATATGGGCTAAACACGAGGTTGTGTGCGGAAAGTTAGAGGAGATAACCCCTCCAAAGTCGGACCAATCGTAGTGGAGAACACATATAGAGGACTTTTCTTGGGATTTCGTCAATTGCATTTTCCACGAAGCTTCGTGGGGTTCGAATCCATTTGAGGTCCTTAGTTTGATTCCATACCACTTTCTTTCGATACCCTTGACAGGTTTTGGGCTCGATACCCTGCTCATTGTGGTCTACCCGACTATCACCTGGACCCTCCTGGTGACTGTTCGCGCGGTGGAAACCTAGTTGCTCATCTTTTTTAGAGACATACACAGCTGACAACGAGGGTATATTGCGGTACCTAGGATAGACATCGGGCCACACTTTGCAGACTATACCCGGAGTGTGCTTCCATGTTCGAGTTGTACTTGCACCAGTAAGTTGCTCTAGTGTTGGTTGTTGTAATTGTTCTTCCAACTAGTTTAGTGTTTGCTTGTTTTATCTTGTAGGGTCCTTTTTCTAGTGTATATATTTTTTGAATGAATAGAAAGCCCTAGTGTGTCTTTGATCTTCTCACACAGTGGAGGATCACGGGCTCCACTAGTCATAAAGGCTTCTTGGCCTACCACCGGTTACACTGGAGCCACCCCCGCCACCACTAAGGTGAAAGCTCAACCAACAAGGATCTTTTGAAGTGACTGGGTCACAAGAAACTGTGTCTGACCAACATTCGGAGGAACCAACTACTTCAGACCTTGGAGCGGAAGCTCTCAGTCCACCCGAAACTCCAACCACTGATCTTTCGGCACCCATCATCATATAGATTTATCCTTATAGGCGCCAGACAGTGTCACACGCAACAATGGAAACACATGCTGCCAATTCTTCTGGGAATTCTTCTATTCCCACTATGGTTGTCACCACAGGGGGTGTTCCACCTCCTAACTCACTTTCACCGGTATGATCCACCATGGTCTCGCCTGCCTCTACCTTGAGCAGTGGTTTGATCCCATCTTTGGCAGTGACCACTCATCCTTTCACACAGAGTGAAATAGGCCCTCTGTTCTCATACGGGATGCTTAGCTCAGGTACAAGCCCTATATTATCCTACTCCACTTTACAGACTTTAGGTCTGGGGGAAGGGAGCTCTAACGCTCCTCTGCAAGGATCCATGGGGGGCACTTCAACTCCCTTTAACGCTTTCCCTTATGGGGGAGGTCATATACCTCCTTCGTCCCCTTCACTCGGTGGTACCCACCAGCAATCTGTCGGGCCAAACACACACCATAGTTCACTTGGAGTAGGGAGTCAAGCACCACCTTCTTTTAATATGTCGGTAGGGTCGACATCATTTTTTTTGTTTGATGTGTTTCGTAACAACGCTTTCGCATCAATTGCTTTCCCGATTGGGGGTAACCCCAGTTATGGCCAACCTAATCCTATGCAGGGTACTATTCCTGCACAGGGGAAAACCCAGGAACCTCTTTTGCATCAGCACCTTGGAATTATTGGCAAGGATCAGTGCCCTCGTTAGGAATGTCAATCTGGGGCAATCCTTTTCACAACCAATGGAACCCTGGGCAAGGTGAAATACCTATGCCCATGGGATCAGCATGGGGAAACCCTTCCCAAAGTCTTTCGAATGTAATGCATTCCCAACCATATACGTCCTATTTTGAGAATCAGTCAATAATGTCTCCTCAAACGCAAAATCCATACGATGGTCATGGCCATGGTTTTTACTATAACCCTAGCCAGCAACCCAACTTTTCCTGGAAACCTGGTGCCAGTCAAACTCCAGGACGCTTTTTCCATTGTTATCATCAACAACAACCAAAACTACCTTTCTTGGCAACATTACATTTTCCAGACTTGACACAGTTGTTGAATGACCCCATCTGTCATGACCAATGTTGGCCCCCTATGCCGACGAAATTTCTTTCAGACATACCAAAGTTCGAAGCCAAGCCTAATGAATATCCAGGGGATCATGTGACCACCTTCCATAATTGGTTCTCACATAATTCGTTGAAAGATGACAACGTATAATTGTGATTGTTTCAACACACTCTCATTGGGAGTGCTGCGAAATGGTACATTGAGCTCGACTGGTCGAGATATTCTTCCTTAGGATAATTGGCAACGACATTCCTAAACCATTTCCAATTACCTATGAGATATGACGCCGACACAAAATTGCTGGCCAATTTCAAATAGAC
This sequence comes from Picea engelmannii, assembly GCA_009831015.1. Taxonomy (NCBI): domain Eukaryota; kingdom Viridiplantae; phylum Streptophyta; class Pinopsida; order Pinales; family Pinaceae; genus Picea; species Picea engelmannii. The sequence continues at coordinate 169,433 of ML810511.1, read as the reverse complement.
AAAAGTGGACCACATATCTGATCAAATCCGAGAATGGAGATGCCGGAAGAGTTTGATTAATGTACCAGTCCCACCATCATTCCTTATTGAGTGGTTCCTTAAGTATTTGGTCCCCCAGCTATCCAAAGACATCGCAACGTCGAGAGTGTTTTCCAAAGAAGATGCCATCTGGTTTACTGTACGATATTTTGTCGGATGCACCACGATCCATACTTGATAAAACCAGATAGAGAGATGGACCACATGCCGATGGTATTGTAGGTTCAACACAAACAAAGCTCGTTGAACAAATGACAAAACAATTCCAGAAATTGTCTATACAACACACAATGGCTAGCCAAACTACTGTTTCAGTTGCTCCCCCTACCCAAACATCGGATGTACACAGTGTACAATCAACAAATCCAAAGGCCACCCAATAGCCTGATGGAAATAAAAAACAACGTAAGAAAGGTAAGGGGGATAAGAAACCCACTAATAATACTGGCAGGGGAAACATCGAGAAACGGAAGGCGAAGTATCCATGTAACCTATGCATGAAATACCACTCGACACACCAGTGCCCTCAGCTTGCAGAGGCCCAAAAGTTTGTGTCACAGCACCAGCCTATTGTATTAACGAATCCATTTCAACATGGGAAAAACCTAACCCAAGCCTCTACAAGTGCGGAAGGGGGAAGTCAAGGACCCTCTCTGTATTCAAACAATCCTGCATCCGCTAATGTGTATATGATGAAAGGTGATTCTTTTATATAGACTAGAGCACATGACTACAGTAAGCCAAGCACCTCTGAGAAAGGTAAAGAAGCTGAAATCCCATCTCTTCCTCTCCAGATCGAGAATACTTTGGGAAAAATGATGACACGTATCCCAAAAGGTGCGTTCAAGAAAGATTCTCACAAACCAAATGCAAGGTCCACCCATAACTATTCTATGGTGGATGATTTGTCTCAAACCCATTGTGCGATGTCCACTTTGGAAGTCCTCCAAAGCTGCCCTTTCTAGAGGAAAGCTTTGTTAGCCACGTTAGGATCTGCCGAGACTTGTAATCTGGGTACAATCATGTTGGATACAACTGACTTAAAACCTTGTCTTCCTTACCATGTAGCATTTCAGATAGTAGTGACTTACCCTATGAAAAATTTTACTCGGAACATTTTCCGCACGGTGGTTGATGAGGGCGCCTCGACATGCGTCGTGTCATTGGCATGTTGGAAGGCCATTGGCCAGCCCATTTTTTCTTCTTCACCTACTCTTCTTACCGCTTTTGATGATTGTTCATTCCGACCACATGGCCTCATCCCCTCTTTCCCTGTACAGTTAGGAGGGAAGACCATGTGTGTTGAGGTAGAAGTAGTTGACGCATTCCTCGACTACAATCTCTTGTTAGGTAGGAGTTGGACCTATGCCATGTAGGCAGTGGTCGCTATAGTTTTCTGGGTCTTTTTGTTTCCACACGAGGGTTGAATCATGACCATTGATCAATTTTCCTTCTCCTGACCTGACCCTTCATTGGGGGCATCCACGGTCCCGATGATTGATACTCCTCAATTGGGAATCTTCAATGTAGGGGTTGGTTTGTGCCCACCTTTGATGGGCACTTTCAATTATCTTCCTCTTCAAGGAGATGCCAAGTTCATATCAGACCACCATAAGGTTGATATTTTCCAAGTTTTGTCATTTTACATGACTTACTTCAAGGATCCATGGATTCTTCCTTCCCCATCAGCCATGATGGAAGGGACAGGGCACCATGGTATGTCCATGCCCTTGTCCGCAACAAAAGAAATATACTCTTTAGTCCAACAAGATTCAACCGACACTGATCCAACTCCTTCATAAGAGTTATATCCTATTCCAAATCCTATTTGGGCTCAATGTTCCCTCGCTGATACCGATTCGTTAGACTTAGTCTTTCCCTCAGATGAATCAATCATTGAAGCAATGACTAGTCCGAACAAACCCTAGGACGATCTCCATCATAGATCATACTTCCTCCTAGAGTTAACCAGAATCGAAGAAGGGGAATTCACCTGGACTATGACTGGATATAGGTCTTGTCCTATCAATCCCTTGGCTACACATGAGGTTTAGGATGAGGGTAATATGGAAACTATTCCTAAAACTATACCGATTAATATCTCCATAACCCCTGGCATCGTGGAGAATGTTTTCGTCGAAGCTGACTGTTCCCCCAAAGAGAGTCAAATCTACACAGACTTATTTAAATAATTCCGCAATGTTTTTTCCCGGTCTTACGAGGAAATGCCAGGCATTGATACAAAAATAGTCGAACATGAAATCACAGCTTATCCTGATGCCAAGCTAGTTCGGCAGAAGCTTCATCCAGTAAATCCCAAGAAAGCAACAACTATTAAGGTTGAAGTAAAGAAACTTTTCAAGGTAGGTTTTATCTATCCTATCCATTTGACCCAATGGGTGTAAAATCCTTTGTCGGTCAATAAGAAACAGGGAACGATTCGCGTATGTATGGCTTTTTCGTGATTTGAACAAAGCCTATCAAAAAGATAATTTTCCCACACCATTCATTGACTAGATAGTCGATGAATGCGCTGATTGCGAGGATTTTTCTTTCATGGATGGTTTTTCAAGATATAATTAGATACAAATCAAACCCAAAGAACAACACAAAACAACTTTCATCTATCCATGGGGTACATTTTGCTATCGTGATATGCCTTTTGGTCTCAAAAATGTTGGAGCTACCTTCCAGCGGGCCATGTCTTTTGCTTTCCATGATCTCAAGCATATGGTCAAAGCCTATTTAGATGATTTAGCATCCTAATCTCGCAAGGGAATGGATGATCCCACACACCTCTAACATATCTTTGAGCAATGTTGCTACTTCCGGATTCACTTGAATCCAAACAAATGTAGCTTTTGCATAATGTCAGGACGACTGCTTGGTTTCATAGTCTCAAAAATAGGGATCATGGTCGATCCTCTCAAGGTGGAGGCAATATTTTAGTTGCCTCCCCCACGTACAATCCTTTAACTTCAAAGTTTACAAGGAAAAGTGAACTTTTTCAGGCGTTTCATAGCCAGCTATGCCGATATCACAAAGGGATTTATGCGTTTTCTAAAGAAAGACGTCCCTTTTCATTGGGACGAAGCTGCTCAACACTCTTTCAATGCATTGAAACATGCCCTCATGACTGCCCCTCTGCTCTGACCACCTAAGTATAACAAATATTTCTTATTGTACTTGGCTAGGGCAGAGTCGATTATTGGTATGGTATTAGTTCAGGAGGATGACTTCCTCTTAGAATATGTGATTTATTACCTGAGCTAAGGCCTGGTCGGACCAGAACTCAATTATTCCCATATTGAAAAACTGGTGTTGGCAGCCATTCATGTTGTTCAACGGTTCTGTCATTATATTTTGTTTCACAAGACCACCATCATTGCCATTGCGCATCCATTTCAATACGTATTAACATGACGTTTCATTGGTGGGAAGATCAATAGATGGATAGTTTTCCTCCAGGAATTTGACTTAGATTTTGTTTCGGCGAAATCCAAAAAGTCACTGGTCTTTGTGGAACTCATCTCAGAACTTTCAGTTGAATCCGATGAGGTTATGCCCAAAGAGTATCCTATTAGAGGAGACATGTTTTTGATCACATCTTTGGATCCATAGTATGGAGATATACTTGTCTATCTCCAGACTTTGAAGTGCCCCACCTCTGCTTCTCGCAATGAGTGTTTCCTTATACGCCATCAGGCTAATAACTATCTCATACTCGATGACACTTTGTATCACTAAGGTGTAGATTGCATCCTTCGTGGATGTCTCACTCATGAAGAAGTAGTTATCGTGCTTAACGTCTGCCATACTAGATCATGTGGCAGTCATTTTTCTGGGTTGGCAACAACCCAAAATATTTTATGAGCCAGTTACTTTTGGCCAACGTTAATCAAAGATTGTATCGAATTAGTCAAGAAGTGCCACCTGTGTCAAATCTTCTCTCGGAATATGAGGGCACATCTCGCTCCCATGTTTCTTGTCATCACAGTTTGTCCCTTTACCAAGTGGGGGATTGATTACACTACATGCAACCCTCCTTCAACAAGGGGGTATCGTTATAACATTGTAGCCGTAGACTACTTCACGAAGTGGGTCGAAGCTATGCCAACATGTAAAGATGATGGAGAGACTACAACTCTCTTTTTGTTCAACAAGATAATCGCAAGGTTCAGTGTCCCGAGAGACATTGTCACTGACCATGGCAGTCACTTTTGTTGGCATCAGAAGTCACTCCTGGATTGCAACAGAAGTAGAGCCTAACTCCCATCAGTTTATGTCACAATTTGTTTATAAAAGGGGTGATCGAATGGAAGAAAACTCAAAACAATATCGCTCAATCATAAAACTGGATTGGAACAGTAAGGACATATGGGGTCTTGATTCAAGTTAAGCCAATAAATTTTCATAGTGGTGAGTAAGTGAAGGGAAAGAAAAGGGAAAAGTCTCAGATATGAGATCCTCTCAGATTGGAGAAACTTCAAAGTAAACCTCAAACGTTGCAGAACTTATACAATCAAACATGCATCATATAGTTACAGCAACACCCGACTGGATCATCCATGCTCGGGCTTTCAGACTCAGAGGAACAAGGAAAGGAGGAGGCTAGCCTCCATTAAACAAGAAATCTCAAAATATCATCGTATAACCAGAGAACCAGAGGCTTTGTTAAATATTTACAATCGGGAGCTTAGGTCTACCATCGATACCTACAAAAATGGAAAAAATGCCTACATATACTTGGAACTGACTCAGGCGTTGAAGGCACGATCACATCACGAGTTCAATGCTTGACGTCGAGGAGATTCTTTGTCAGGATGCACATGCAGACATTGGGTAGACTACCCATGCATTCTTCTATCAGATGCGATCCTTGTCAGGATAGATTGACAATTTGCCTCTATGCTTTTTCCTTTCTCGGCCCCCTATTTATGGAAGGAGACGACGTTCAACCACCATCAACTGCCTCAATAACTACTTTCTAGGGATTAGACACAACTTGGTCAACTCTGCATCTGCAGGATGTGGCAGTCTCCCTTTGGTATTTGTTTATTCGTTGGACTGCTGCGAGGGGACTCATATGGCGGATGTGGATGAGGGTCTGACGGGGGCGATGGCGTCAACACTATGAGGGTGAGACGAGAGGTTTTGAGGTGGAAGCACCAGGTGGCGAAGAAACGGAGGCTGTGACACCAGATGATGAAGCGACGTGCCACGGGAAGGTGACAAGGAGGCCACAATGTGACAAGTTGGGGAGTGAGGACACGACACAAGTGGAAGTGGTGACTGAGGAAAGAATGTGGGGAGGAACACCTGGCAGGAGATGACAGGTGGGAGCGAGGAAATGGGAAAAAGGTAGGTCAGAATGGCATTGAGTGGAAGACACATGGCGGAAGGTGGTAAGTGGAAGG
>ML810511.1:153846-163914 GCA_009831015.1 Picea engelmannii | reverse complement strand
TTCGTTGAGATATGCACGACTAATTCCGGACCCCCCCTCCGCTTTAAAGGTAGAATGGCGGGGGGGCTCCAGAATCCAACCCTGACCGTATATCTGGGCGCGCAGATTCTAGCCACCTAGATTTGTCTTCCACTTAATGAAACATGCATTTGCACCCCAAACTTAAGGTAAGTGGTTTTTTACCCCACTTCTTGTCATTGTTTCACCAAAGGGGGTCGCCTATTAGGAAAAATACTCCCCTACACACTTAGGTGCTAACATTAGGCTCCATGGGGGATAGTTTCATCCCTGTGATGTTCTAAGAACTCATTTTGTAGTTCCAGTGCCATGTTGTTGGGCTATGAAGTCATTTATTAAGCCAAAGATAAACAGAAAACAATATTTACAAAAATAGAGGAGTTGTTTAAGGCTCAGAAAAGACATTTCTTCAGGAAATGCCCATTTACTGGGCCATTAAAAACTTCTTCGCCCTCCAAATCCTGCAACCTGTAAGTGTTATTCTAGAATACTTCATAGATTTTGAAGGGCCCAATCTAGAGGGCTTGAAACTTGTTGTGTTTTCCTCTATCCTGCCTGGGTGCATCCCACTTAAGCACCAAATTTCCCAGCTTGAATTCCTTCTTCCTGACCTTCCTGTCAAAGGCCTGCTTAATCTTCTACTGATGATTGTAGGCTCTGTCCATTACCTGTTCCCTGATCTATTGCACTTCCACCACTTGATGAATTCTTATGACCATATGGTCTGGCTCTCCTTCATGACCTTGAAAGAATTTCACTATACGTAAAGTGAGATGAATGGGAAAAATGGCCTTTGTCCCATAAACAAGTTGAAAAGGTGAGGTGCCCAGGGACTTCTTGGTTGTCACTCGATCGGCCCATAGGGTGATTTTGAGCTTTGAATCCCAGGCCTTCTTATTGTCTTCCAATAATCTTTTAATGAGCTTGATTAGGCTTTTATTGGAAGATTCTTCCAGGCCATTTCCTTGAGGATAATAGGGAGTGGAGTGAATTAGGGAAATCTAAAACTACTCACTGAACTTAACCAAAGGCTCATACTTGAAAGAAGCAGCATTATCAGTGACAATCCTGCTGGGACAACCAAATCTGGCTATGATATCCTCTAGGAAGCTGATAATTACCTTGCGTGAATCACTCCTGGTGGGGATAACTTCTATCCACTTGGTGAAATAGTCTGTTGCAGTTAGGATCCATCTATGTTGGCCACTTGAAGGAGGATGAATTTCTCCAATGAATTCCAACCCCCACTGTTGAAAGGGTTTTGAAGCTACTACAAGCTTTAGTGGCAGAGATTTGAGTTGTTTCTTTCCTGAGAACCTTTGGCATTTGATGCAAGATCTGACTTCTCTGTAGACATCAATGAATAAGGTGGGCCAATAGTACCCATCTCTAATAATTTTGTGGGCTGTGGTCTTCCAGAAGTGATTCCCTCCACAAAGGCCGCTATGGAAATCAGAGGTAACTTTATGGGCTTCCTGTGGATTCAGGAACCCTAGAAATACTCCTAGAGGGTCTCTCCTGTACAAGACATGATTAATAAGGAAATATATGACCACCTTGAGCTTTAAATCTCTTGCCTTTCTTTTTCACATCCCATCAAGAGGCTTTAATTCTTGCAGAAAGTACAAAATATCTTTGTACCAGTTTCATTCTACTAGTGATAAGTCACCCTGAGAACTTTGGCTGGATGACTCAACTTGCTTATTTCCTGAGCACGCATTGATGAAGCTAACCCCGAAGGCCTTGCAATTGGATTTAACCAACAACTTGGCTAAACCCTACCCTTTTACCAACTTGGTGGGCTTTATCTATAGGTCAAACTCTAGGATCTTGGCAATCCATTTACCTCTTCTCCCATCTATATCAGGCTGTATAAGGATGTCCTCCACAGAGGCTGAAGGAACGTATGCAGTCACTCTTGATTGCAAGACATAGACTATGAAACCTTTGAGAGCTTTCACCAAGGCATAGGCCTACTTCTCCATGATATCATACCTGATCTCTGCATCTCTTAATGCCTTGCTGAAGAAGGAAATGGGTTGCTCTTTCCCTTCCTCATTTTTCTACAGTAATACCGCTGCTACTGTATCAAAAGAAGCAAAAGAAAAAATTAGGAAATCCTTAGAATAATCAGGATTGATCATCAGCATAGGTGCCTCAGTCAATGCCTTATTTATTTGGACAAAATATTCCCTAGGTTCAACAGTCCATTTTACTTCATTTCCTTTTCTAAGCATGCCTGTGATGTGTTTCACCACCTCAGCAAAATTTGAGACGAACCTCCTCAGAAAGTTAATCTTCCCTAGAAAAGCTTGGACCTCTTTTCTAGACCTGGGAAGTGACAAGGTTTGAATTGCCTCTACCCCGCTGCGATCAATTCTCACTCCCTCTACTGATACTATATGGCCTAACAACTTCCCCTCCTTCATAGAAAACAAAGATTTCTTAGGATTTAAGGATAGGCCAAACTTATGGCATTTCAAGAAAACATTCCTCAAGTGGTAGCGGTGCTCTTTATCAGACCTGAAGAAGACTATGATCTCATCCAGATAGATCACCACAAACTGATCTTTCTCCCCGATGAAGGCTATGTCCATGGTTCACTGAAATGTTGCCCTTGCATTCATTAATCCAAAAGGCATTTTGGCATACATGAATGTGCCCCAAGGAGTGGTGAAGGCTATCTTTTCTCTATCCTCAGGCATGACTGAGATCTGATTATAGCTAGAAAAACCATCAATCATGGATATCCTTGATGCACCAGTTACCCTATGCAATATGTGTTCCATGTTGGGTAAGGGATAATTGTCTTTATTTGAGCTCCTGTTCAGGTTCCTGAAATCAACGCAGGGCTTGATTTCTCCACTTTTCTTCCTCACCGAGACCAAATTGGCCACTCACTCAGAGTATCTCAAGGGGACAATGATTTGGGCATCTAACAATTTCTTCACTTCTCTCTCCATGACATGAAACAACATGGGATTTATCTATATTAGCTTCTTCCTGAATGGATTAGCCTCTTCCTTCAGCGGGATCTTGTGTTCAATGATAGATGTGTCATATGTCTTGAGGTCTTCATAGGTCCATGCAAACACGTCAACAAATTCTATGAATAACTCAGTATATTCGACCCTCTGTTCTTTGGTCAGGCTGCTTGACAACTTGACAAACTTAGGCTCCTCCTGTGTGCCAATGTTGCATTCAGTTGTATCAGCGTCTCCATTTGAAACCCTACCCTTTACTGCCACATCATTCCCATCGAACAGTCTTCCTAAAGGGACTAGTCCCTTCAGAATATGATTGCTAGGCAAATGAATAATATGGTGATTAGCAATCTTATTTAAAAACACCTCAGGGTGAGGGTGACTTTCATGATCGGGATCCTGATCATTGTGCAATGCAGAAAATTCATCGACGGATTGAAGAAATTTTTCGATCTCAAGATCGTCTTCGAATACCTTCCAATGCTTGATATTGTCTGGAACAGATGGCCTATATCTCATTTCAACCTCATATTTGATCTTAGGCGGTAGAGGGATCTTGTACAGACTAGCTGAGTCATCTAAGGAGTCGACCAAAGTATTTTTCTCTCTTGGAATAAAATAAATTTTGAAAGCCGTGAAGAAATTATCAATCAGGTCCCACACCTCATTCCTGTAACTCCTGAGCCGAGGATGCTTAGCCTGATAAGCATTCTTGACTTGCTGGATTATCAACTCAGCCTCTCCGAACACTACTACCTCCTTAATTCCCATTTCTTTTGTAGCCCTTAAACCCATAACAAGAGCTTCATATTCTGCCACATTGTTGGTAGTTTCAAATTCCATCTTGTATGACAGGGATATGGTTTCCTGCCAAGGGGCCACAAGAACCACTCCGGTGCCAACACCTTCTCTAGAAGAAGCTCCGTCAAAGAACATTTTCCAAACAGAGGTGATTGGAGGAGGTATCTCATGATTAAATATGGGTTTCTTTCTGATTTGGAAAGGGGCTTCAGGAGTCTTAGTGATCTACAACAAACTAGACCCCAAATCAGTGTCAAGTGCAAAGATAGGATGATTGGTGGGGTCTGCTTCATCACTAACAATGTAGGCCAGTTGAGATTCTATGTATAACCTCTTGTGTTCCCCTCCAAATACTGGAATGGTGGAATATGTTTCATCCATATGTAATGTTCCTCCAAGTTTTCTAATCCAATATCTTGACAACAACATGCCGAACGTGGGGGGAACATCAACTACTACAATGTCCATGACCACACTCTTCATTGGAAGCTGAAATAAATAGACCACCAAGTCTTTGATGACTCCAAGGCATTGCACCCTCCTTGAATCAAAAGAGTACAAATCATGATAAGCCTTTGTCACTTCCAGTCCCAATTCTTCCATGACTATTTTGGGCATAAGGTTGTGGGAAGCTCCTGAATCCATGAGGCAAGTATGCAACACCTTATCATGTATGTTCAGGGATGTGTAGAAGGGAGGGGATGAATCATCTCTTTCTTCTACCATGGGACCTAGGACGACGACTAGATTTTCATATTGAAGATTTACTGAATCTGAGGAAGGCTGGGGGGACCCAGATTGTAGCTATTTGGAGAGGGACCTTTTGAAATATTCATTTTTAACTAGCTCCGAGAGGGGTACGGGAATTCTAATCTTATCAATTTCATGCTCAAAACTAAAGGAGGGAAAAGGCTCAGGAGCTTCCCTTACCTCAAAGATAGGTTCTTTGGCTATTGGCGAAATATTTTGAGTTTTCTTCTCTTTAGTAGTGATTGTTACAAGCTTAGCAGTTTTTTATGCTATGAGGGGCTGATCATGGCTATCGAAAGTCCCTTCTTTCTTCTTTGACCTGAGATGATATCTGTTAGTAGTGTTTTTGGCCTTTTCCCCTTTTCCCAACTCACTGACTTGACTGTTCATAAGGGATTCTTCATATATAGATTGAGTCAAATGGGGAAAAGGGAAGGTGTCTTCAATACAGTGAATTTTAGGGTCGAGCTCATCTATCTCCTCTCCTTCGTCCTGAGCAACTAGGTTATTTTGGAGAGGGGTTTGAATCCTCTGCTCATCTCTGTATTTGCTCCTTTGTTCCCTTGGCAAAGCCTATGGCATATTATTCTTGGGCCTCCTAAAGCCTTTGTTATCAGTATTTTGGGGATTTTTGTACGTGGGCTTCCCTTCTAGCTCCCACCTTTCCATTCTTGCCGAAAGCGATTTTAGCATTTTAGTTACCTCATCTGTCTGAAGGGGAAGGGGAGAGGAATTGGATGGGGAGGCTTCAGGTCTCTTCCTGGATATGTCTCCATCAGCCTTATTCTTGAGTCGGTCAACAACCAATATGTTAAATTCTACTTCCACGACTGCATCCTACGTGTGAGCCAGAGTAGTGGCTCTCCTTTCCCTCAACAGAGGGCAAAAATCGGGATCAAAAGCGCTAGCATAAGTGATCTTAGAAGAGGTTTTTGAGGGATTTATTTAAGCAGGGATCTTATTGTACATCTTGTTGAATCTCTTGGAGAAGTCAGAGACAGACTCTCCTTCCTTTATCTTCAAAGACCCAAACTATGTCATGTAATACATGAAGTATTTTTTGTCTCCCCATTGTCTCAAAAAGGAATTATCCAAAGCCTCAATCCCACGAATAGATCTAGGAGGCAGGGCCCTAAACCACTTTCTAGCCTTGCCTTCAAGGCTATGGATGAAAATTGTCATCCATACGTCTGCATGCATGATAACATGATCATCTGTAAAAATGTAAAAGGCTTCAAGTTGTTCTTCTCCATCTATGTCCGCTTCACCTGTAAACTTGGGAAGTTGCTTAAGGTAGCCATATGCTGGAAGGGCATTGAGAGGCCGAGGTAACACAAGGGGAGAATACCTAGCAGCTATTATAGCCTCCATTCTGGTCATGGGGGGATTTTTTCCTGCCATTAGAATATTAGGTGGAGGTGAACTATGAGGAGAAGGAGCTCGAATAGGGGATACTGGAAATGGGCTTCCCGGTGGAAGGGGAAATAATGAGGGATTCAGAGAGAAGGCTAAGGGGCTTAAATGAACAAATGCTTCTCTCTGTGCAGTAGCAACAATAGTAACAAGAGGAGGGGTTGTAAAGCTAGGAGTGGGGGAATCTTCTATGGTCCTAGGTCTACACCAAGGTATAGCTTCAGGGCAGAGGGGAGTGACAAGGATTTCTCCCTCCAATCGCAGACCAGGAGGGGAAAACTCAACAGGAACACTCCTGAAATTCAGGAAATGGGAAACTTCGAAAAAAGGTCTGCTATGAAGCTGAGAAGAAGAAAATGGAATTCCTACAGAAGGAGATGACAAATTACCTGGTTCAGCGGTGGAAGTTTCTCCTTTAGAGGCCTTTCCCCTTCTAATAATCACCTTCGGATCAGCTTCAAGTGTAGCTAGAGGTAGCTGTGGATGGGACTGCGTGTATCTACCTCCGGAAGCCACAACTAAAACAACAAGTTCTCCATAGTGGAGTCGTCACAATGGAGTCGCTAGGTGCATAGTAGCAATCTCGTAGGGCTGTGATGCCTGATGCACCTTCAAAATCAGAGGCTCAATTTCATTCAATCCGAGGGAAAATTTTCAACTTCATCCCAGACAACGACGCCAGAAATGTTGGCGTCAGAAGTCACTCATGGATGCAGTAGAAGAAGAGCCTGACGCCCATCAGTTTATGTCAATATTTTTTTATAAAATGGGTGATTGAATGGAAGCAAACTCAGAACAATATCGCTCACTCAGATAACTGGGTTGGAGCAACAAGTACATATGGGGTATTGATTCAACTTAAGACAATAAATTTGCATAGTGGTGAGTAAGTGAAGGGAAAGAAAAGGAAAAATTCTCAGATATGAGATCCTCTCAGACTGGAGAAACTTCAAATTAAACCTCAAACGTTGCAGAACTAATACAATCAAACATGCATCATATAGTTACAACAACACCCGACTGGATCATCCATGCTTGGGCTTTTAGATTCAGAGGAATAAGGAAAGGAGGAGGTTGGCCGCCATTAAACAAGAATTCTCAAAATATCATTGTATAACCAGAGAACTAGAGGCTTTGTTAAATCTTTACAGTCAGGAGCTTAGCTCTACCGTCAATACCTACAAAAATGGCAAAAATGCCTACATATACTTGGAACTGACTCAGGCATTGAAGGCACGATCACATCATGAGTTCAATGCTTGACGTCGAGGAGCTTCTCTATCAAGATGTGCATGTAGACGTTGGGCACACTACCCATGCAGTCTTCTGTCAGACGTGATCCTTGTTAGGATAGACTGACAATCTGCCTCTACGCTTCGTCCTTTCCCGACCTCCTATTTATGGAAGGAGATGACATTCAACCACCATCAACTACCTCAAAAACTGCTTTCTTGGGATCAAGCATGACTAGGTGAACTATGCATCTACAGGACATGGCAGTCTCCCTTTGTTCTTTGCTGCTTCGTTGGACTACTACGAGGGGACTCATATGGCGGATGTGGATGAGGGTTTGACGGGGGTGATGGCGTCAACACTGTGAGGGTGAGACGAGAGGTGTTGAGGTGGAAGCACCAGGTGGCAAAGAAACGGAGGCTGTGACACCAGATGATGAAGCGATGCACCACAGGAAGGTGACAAGGAGGCCGCAATGTGATAGGTCAGGGAGTGAGGACACGACATAGGTGGAAGTGGCAAGTGAGGAAATAATGCAGGGAGGAACACCTGGCAGGAGATGACAGGTGGGAGCGAGGAAATCTGAAAAAGGTAGGCTAGAATGGTGCTGAGTGGAAGACACATGGTGGAAGGTGGTAAGCGGAAGGAGTCAGATATGTGACAAGGGGCTCTTAGGGGGGACCCACATGAAACCACCCATTCCAGACCCCCCCCCCCCCCCTTTTAAAGNTATTAAAGGTAGAACGACCAGGGGGGGGTCTGGAATCAATCCTCGACCGTAGATCTGGGCTTCCCAATCTAGGCCTTTGAGAGATGCACGACTAATTCCATACCCCCCCCTCCACTTTAAAGGTAGAATGGCGGGGGGGGGCTCCAGAATCCAACCCTGACTGTAGATTTGGGTGCGTAGATTCTAGCCACCCAGATTTGCCTTCTTCTTAATGAAACTCACGTTTGCACCCTGAACTTAAGGCAAGTGGGTTTTTACCCTGCTTCTTACCGTCTTTTTGCCAAAGGGGGTCGCCTATTAGGAAAAATACCTGATCAGGGGATCAAATTTTGCTCAATTTTCAAAGTGCTCGGAATGTGACGAAAATAGTGCCATTGTGTCCGTCTCGTCTTCCTGATTCCGGAAATATATTTACTTTCTCAAACAGAGTCTGTATGGAGAAGATATCGCGTTCTGTTCGTCAAGCCAAACATGCAAAAAATTTGATGCTGACTGTACCTATCCGTACAGTTCGTACAGTGACGTGGTAGGGTCGTACCATCTGTATGATGATGTGTCATTGGTGGCCAATGATGTGAGGACATGTGGCCCAATCCATTGGTGCCACGTGTCACTCGTTGGCTCATTGATATGGTTATATGTAAAATGGTATGGGGAGTCTGCTGGGTTCGACCCCCGGACCTCCCCCACTGAGCAACGTTCCAACGAACCTCCGCTAACCAACATTCCGACCATTGTTCCTTGTCATATATGTCAACGCAATTATATTTAATTTTGAGTGTTGTGTTAAACGGAAAGGGGGGCGGGCCGGGGCCTAGCCCTGACCCATGGTTTCATTCCACACCATATAACCGTGTTATAAAATGTTTGCGCGCGGATATAACAAAGTTTGTAACCATATATTTAAATGTGGTGCGGTTATAACATTTGCGCACGGATTTTGATATGTCCCACAGTTCTTTTATATATATTACATGTGACCCTGAGTTGGAGTGAGGGAGTCGGTTTCCACGGTTTTCAAACGATTAAACCACCTTTTATCCAAGCGCGAGGTCACATGGCCATATGCCCAGGTGTCGAGGTGGTTAGGGGCTGGTGCACCCTTAACCATTCTACGGTTTTCACTGTTGGCGCGGTTGCGCCTAGTGCTGGGTTTTTGCGCTTAAAAGAGCGTGTGAGCCAGGTTCATTCAAGGAGGGTGCGAATTGTAGAACCAGGGACAACAAGCTTGAAGAGGGAGACTTCCAAGAGGCCTAACTTCTTCATTTTTCGATCGATTGAGGTGCCGAAAGAGCCCAGACAAGGGTTTTGGGACACTGGGAAGCCATTGGAGCAGTCGGTTTGTCAGTTTGAGCATTGTAAGACATGTTTTCTAGCACTTTTTGAGCAATTAATAATAATGCTCCATTGGAAGCTGGACCAGGAGATGTAGCCCAGAAGAGGGGTGAACTCCTTTATCAATTGTTGTGCACATGTGTTTATGTTCAATGTTTATGCTGTTGTCTATGTGTAATTTACATAAGTAATCCTTAATTTATGTGTTGCAAACTGATCCTGTTGCTTTAAACACATAACATTCACTTGCAATAATTATTCAAGTTTTATCAAGTCTTTCTTCATTTTTAGATCAAGTTGGTATCAGAGCACTGGTTTTGAAGACTTGATTGTTTGCAAGTTTTGTTCTGATGCTCACAAGGTTGAAACTCACAAGAGGAGAAGATCAACTTGTGGAGCGAATTTCTTATCCGACAAGGAGGAAGCAATTTCATTCACCGCAAGTTGCAGAGAGACATTCACTAACCATGGCTCATGTAGAAGATCATGAACGTGTTCCAGCTGAAGAGGAAGATTTCAGGCAGACTATCATACAGTTGAGAGATATGATGAAGGTCATGATGGAACGGAACATAATGTCGCAGGGTGAAGGCTCCAACCCTTCAATGCATAAGGGAGGCGGTGGTGACAAGACTCCAAATAGAGATGGAGGGAATGGTGATTCTCCACCACCCTCTCCTCCATCATCATCATCATCTTCTTCTTCTTCTTCTACCAGTTCGAAACATCTTCCGAATGGGCATGGTAAAACTCCTTCGCAAATTCCTTCATTAAAGCTTGATATAAAATTTGAGTTGCCACTTT
>ML810511.1:137784-148451 GCA_009831015.1 Picea engelmannii | reverse complement strand
TGTTTATGCTGTTGTCTATGTGTAATTTACATAAGTAATCCTTAATTTATGTGTTGCAAACTGATCCTGTTGCTTTAAACACATAACATTCACTTGCAATAATTATTCAAGTTTTATCAAGTCTTTCTTCATTTTTAGATCAATACCTCCCTACATGCTTAGGTGATAACAAATTTCAGAACCAAATGATAACATAATTAACATCAAAGCTTGGGTTTTAGCAAGAACATTCATCACCCTACAACCCCCAAGTGAACGGTCAGGTGGAAGCTGTAAAGAAATATCTTAAGACCATCCTATAGCGAGCGATCAATTCAGCCAAGTCAAATTGGAATTTGATGTTATACTCTACATTATGGGCTTACCGAATGGCTGTTAAGACTGCAATCGATTTCTCACCTTTTCAACTCATTTACAGACTAGAAGCAGTCTTGCCTATAGAATGTCAGATCTCGTCCCTAAATTTGGCAGTACAGTTACTGCCAGACACTTCTCCACTTGAAGAGTGGTTATTATACTTTGAACAACTCAATGAGTAGCGTCGTGATGCGGCCCTGGACAACGAGGCTCACAAACCAAAAGTCAAGTTCCAGTATGACTTGTCTGTTCGTACTCGGATTTCCTCTAAAGGAGACCTTGTCCTGGTCTATGACCAGGATAAGGACTCCCAGGGGGCAGGCAAATTCAAACCCTTTTGGTTCAGACCTTTCATCGTAAAATAAGTTCTAAAAAAGGGCACTTATCATATGGTAGACTTTGAGGGAAATGCTTTGGCGGAGCCTAGAAATGGGCTCTACCTCAATAAGTATTACTCATAGGTAGGTCACCTTGGGTAACGTTTTGTAACATATGTATAGTCTTTGTACTATTACTTTATGGTTTCTTTTGGTTTTATGGACGTGTCATTTTTTATGTTATCTTTTGTCACTGTGGCATATGTCAAGTGAATCAGAGGTGTTCGTTGGGTATGAAGACGGCCCTAGCTGGCACACTCAGAGGCTTGCCTCCGCAGCTTGGGTAATTTTTACACCTCAGGGCTAGTTATTATCTTCAGGTGGTATACATTTAGGAGACACCACAAACAATGTCATTGAATAGAGCGCATTTATTGAGTTGCTTCGTGACGCTCTATCATTTGGTATCTCTCACCTCCGGGTCTATTTATACGCTCAGCTGGTTGTGTCTCAGTTAAATGGAGTCTACCATGTTCATGATCCTACTTTACACTGACGATTCCTTAGGGTACGTCTCTTAGAACAAAGCTTTGACTATATTACATATTTTCATGTTCCTAGGAGATTAAATCAAGTCACAGATACTCTAGCTAATCAAATATTAGATTGGCATCTCACACACATATAAGAAAGACATACACATGCACATGTAAATACATTTTTTTTCCATAAGACATAAAAAGACATAAAAATCCATATATAATATCAAAATCATCAGAGTAGATAAGTGGGCACAAGCGCCTCAAAAATACGATCAGTAATGAGTCATGGGGCTTATGCCCTCAAAAAATATACAAGTAGTGCCCTTGGCACGTGAAAAGTCTATCCTAACTAATGACGGGGCCTGTGGGCCCTATTGTAATAATCAATGACATTTTCCAAACGCCAAAAAATCTGGACCCATGTCTATGGCGCCCCCACTACGTGAGGCTATATAGATGGTGGCAGATCCTCAATCTCTGCCATGGGGATTGTGCGAGTGAGCGAGTTAAAATTCTGCTCTACTCATCTCAAAAGCCACTCAGCCTCACCTGTTCCTTGCATAATCTATTGGTCGCATTGGCCCCACATCTGCATATAATAGACACATATCTGTCAAAATCTTTGCTATAAAAAAAATGATATATATAAAAAATAACGTTAAAATTACATATGTTTAACAATAAAAAAAACAAACGATGCAAAGTTACCCATCTCTCCTTGCTCCTCGTTGGGAGGTACCAGTATCTCAAGGTCTCTCAAGAAGTCAATCCCAGCATAAGGGTAATCCTCTATGACTGGGATCTGTCATGACAACCAAGAAAAAAATTCGTCATCAAAGGACTCATTGGTCCTTCCTCCCCCCTGTCATGGCAGCAACACTACCCATCTGCATATCACTAGAAGAGAGACCTGATGCCCTTGTACCACCACTCGAGGACTGAAACTCAGAAATCTTTCAAAGAATAAAGAGAAAAGAATCGCTCCAAACCCAAAGTTCCCCTGAGTCCACAACTGACAGTCTGTTAGTTGCCTCTTCATACAATCCAGTAATGTGGTGCTCCAATAAAAAATCTGTGCATTTAAGAACTGAACTACACAGTTCATTTGTGCGCGGGATGCCTGATGCAAAGCCGTAGACCCAGTAATCCGCTCAATGAGAAACACGATCGCCTATAGTACTAAGTCTGAGATCTTTCTTATTGGCACTTGCGAGCTTGTCCAGTCTGTACCCACCTCACAATGGAGTCCAATCAACTCTGATATATTGTGAGGCCCAGAGGGAAACATACGGAAGTTAACTAGCTCCCCTCTCTTGGAGAGGCCAGTAAAAAAGTATATTTCCTCTGTCATTGGAACTAGCGACTACCCCTCTAGCATAAAGGACTTTGTGTCGAGATGCCAATAGTCAACCAAGGCATTTAGTAGCCTAGGTTGTGCTCTCATGAAAGGACACAACAAAAATTTCAACAATCCACATTGCATTAACGCAACAACAACATTAGTGTCTTCCACAACCAGCGCACTAATATCCTCATGCTCTCTTTCTCTCCAGTGCACATACATCCTGCACATGGGAAAAGTTTAGGAGGGTTAACTCTTGCTTCTTTAATTTTTTTTGCACTAAATGGAGGGTCCACATGGGTTGTTGTGATGATAGTCATGTGTACATGCGGTCTAACATAGGACAGAGCGACTGTACACGTGGGATGTCATAGGATAGCCCACGTGGATGTAAGGCCGACCTTTTGAAGGTCGACACCCCCTCAAAAAATGAAACTAAATGCATAAATAAAGAATTAGATTGTAAGATGAGGTAGTTTATACTTACTTGGTCCAAGCGGATGGTTGTTACGTCCACCGAGGCTCCCAGGATCAATTATTTTCACAAAGGTGTTGTTTTGTCTTTTAGTCAATTTCTAAATTAACAATGGTGATAATGAGCTGCCAACTTCTATTTATAGAGGTTTTGGCCTCTTTTTGTCAATTTTCGGACCCTTTTGTCATTTTTTCTAAATTGAAAATCATTTAAGATGGTTCAGGAGTGTTCTTTGGATGTTCATAGGAAGTATTAATTTGGGTATTGGGATTTTTTTTGAGATTTGGGGCATTTTGACGGTCCTTTTGTAAAAAGTCATTTTTTCGAACTCATTACATTTAAGTCAGGATTACACCTCCACTTTCTGCATCTCGTTGTCTTTTCCTCTTTGCCATAGGATCGATCCCACCAAGTTGTGACACAAAACCATTATTGTTGCTTTAGAAGTGTCGTAATTTGGTGGTAGAGCTTACTGTAACATGGATTCCTTAGGTAGATCCTAGTGGCATTATGGTGTCCATGTTGTCACCAACGACTATAGGCCCGGGAGTCCCTTTTAGTTTTTCCAGATTATGAGTTTTGAGCCTCATTTGCATGATTCCTTATCACTCTTGACCTCACCCTCGGGACTCCCAAAACATAACGGGTCTTCTTTTAATCCATTTTCATACCCTCTAAACATGAAAAGATTGTCGAGTGATCTTATTGGCTTTCACGCTCGTTAAACTGAAATTTGAAGTCACATCTATCCGACGGTAGTTTACCGCTTTTTCGGTCCAGATGGTCAACTATATGAACAAAGGTATACTCTAGAGGCCTCAGATCTCTAGAAGAGTACCCTCAAGTATAATTTTAACCCTTTTTCGGGCCCGAGGGACTAAATTTCCGAAAAAGGAACCCCCACGGAGTCCATAGTTAAGCTCTTTTCAGATTCCCTAAAATTGAAAAGTTCATCGACTGACCTTATTATTTCACACTCGTTAAAATGTTCCAGAAGAACATTCCTGACGAAGTCCATAGTTAATCTTTTTTCAGACTCCTTAAAAATGAAAAAATTGTCGAGTGATCTTGTCTTTATCACACTCGTTAAAATGGTTTTGAATAGATGTCTTGTCAGTCCTAGTTTACCCCTTTTTCAAACCGATTAGACTACCTTAAAAAAAGGTACCCCATTGGAGTCTCCTTTTATGTCTTTTAAGACTCTCTAAATATGAAAAACCACCGAGCTTACCTTCTTTGGGCTCGTTAAAACTTACATCAAAGGATGTTACCATTGTGTGTCTTATTAATCGCATTTGCAAACTTGCGTCTTTGGCCTAATGTCGGCTCCATGTTTCTCTCAACCGAACCATCTGAAACATGCCTTATATGCAATCCCTGCAACACTTTGCCTTTGCATCTTGACACCTTTGGCCCCAGGAGGGATTTTTTTCGAGTGTCCTTGCTTTGAACATCAATCTTGTCCTTCCACCTAGAACTCATATGTTTGCGACACTCATTCCTCCTTTATAATGTAGCATTCTTTTATTCTTTTTCCCAAATTATTGAAAAAGAAAAAATAATCAAATATACCCCAAAAAGAGGAAGGGAAAAGTATTTTCTTTGTATTGGCAACACAACGAGTCACCCTTGGATAAAGTACATCCTTCCATTTGTTCGTCAAGCCCTAGGATTTCATGTGACCTTAGGAAGTTGTTCCCTCTACATTGAGCTGTGTCCTCCTCCATTTGGTTATTCTTCCAAACATATGGAGAGTTTGCGTTGCTTCCTGCCTCGTGAACCTATGTTAATTCCATGCTGCCTAAGTCTCATTTTTTGTCGTGATATTATCCAAGGGAAGTTTTTACCAAGCTTGAGTTGGTCCATCTGCAGTTTGTCTCTTGCCCTCATGCCCGACCATCCCGAAGGTCCAATAAAGTCTTTGTTCGAAATCCATGAAGTCCTCAACCTGATCATCAAGATCCTCTAGTCCATGACTGATGAGTTGTTGAAGAGATCTGGGTAGTGAAGTCGTACACTCATATTACACTCCTACCCGAGTTTTGAAGATTTTTAATTTGATGTTCGAGCTTTGAAGACCTCATCTCCAGCCATTAGGCCTTATCAGATTCTAGAAGATGGATACTATAAATGTATATCTTTTTTATTTCGAGATGTAGATCCACTGTGTATTGCTCGCGGATACACTTTATATAGTTATATTACATGGATCTACATTGTATTTGATTGGTAGCAATGATTTTATCTCATTCTGAGCATGGGTATGCCTTCCTGAGTGAGACAATTGTTATTTTGCAGATGGCACCTCCCGAATTTTGGTCCCTGGGCTCACCAGTTTGGTACGTTGATAAATATTTGTAATGTATTTCATCCATCAGATGGTCTTCTAACCTCACACATTAGGGGGCATCTGTTATAACCCTAATTTGCACCAAACATACTTACTTGACATCAGGCCATCTCAGATTCCTTCTTTTCCAAAACACTACTAAATAACTCTTCTTAAAAATCCCCTTTATAAAGGCCCACGCACCCTGATCCATTACTACATGGGTGTACACGCAAGATGCCCCAATACAACCCTTGTGTACCTATAAAAGCATGGAAAAAGGAAATTTGTTGACGGAACACACAACTTTGGGCAAGTTAACTAAACCTTTCGGCCATGCATAGCCGGTCTTTCGACCAAATAACTAGCTCCTTCTAGCCTATAAAAGAAGGGGTAAGGGTCCCATTTGAAAGGAGGAAAATCATATTAAAGAGACTATACCCAATTGATAATTCCCCTTGTCCCAACCTTTAGCCATCCTTGTGCAAAGAAAAGTATAGATCAAAGCAGTTGGAGGACAGTTGAAGTGGATCCCAGGACCAGTTTCGAGGAGCAGTGCCAACCACATATTGTAAGTTTACTCTTGTGAATATAATACAAAAAGGAATACTTTTTTTGTCCCGCCATATCATGTGTTCGAGTTGAATGTTTATTTTATGATATTGTCACAACTAACCCAGCAATTAGTATATGAAATGCACGTTCGCATCTTTTTGTTTGTTCATATGTGAATGCAGGTCATCTTTGGGAGGAGGCTTGCAATCAAAGATCGAGTGAAAGAAAAGGGATCGACATCAAATGAATGACTTAAGGTAGAGTTACCGAATCTCATTTACACCTTTGTATTGCATGAATGTGGGGTTTTGTGTCGGGAGAATAGGAAAGAGTAGAAGCCTTTAAAATGGTCATTTTCTGCATGCATGATTAGAGCCCTTAAATGCTAAGTCTGTAGGAGGGATTCCCACCCACAACGCCTACTTCTTTCTCGAACAACTGATAGGCCAATAACCAAGGCTGAGTGAGTAACCATATTTGGACTTGGATCAATGTTATCACCAGCCTAGTCAAAATCAATGAACCCGATGAGGTCCAATGTAGAGTCTGTTGCATACTGAATCCAAAATAGCTCATGCGGCTCCTGCATGAACCTGGAGACTGCTCCAACTGCATAGGCAAGGTATGGTCTGGAGTGTGTGAGATACAACAAGCTCCCCACTATATGTTTTTATAGTGTGATGTCAACTAGTAGAGTTTCCCCACCATCCTCAAGTCTAAATCCTGATAAGAAAGGAGTAGGGTAAGACTTGTAGTTTATCATGTGAAAATTATATCTCAAGGAGATCTCATGCATACTTCCCATGAGACAATTTGATGCATGATGCATTCTGATTGATCTTGAGTCCAAGGACGAAATGTAGCAGACTCATGTCCTTCATCAAGAACATGTCATGCAAAATCCTCTTGACTGTAGCAATAGCTGAAGTCGAAAAACCGGTGATCAACAAATCATCAAGATACAAAACCAGGAGTAGAAGTGAATAAGTCATCCTGAAGATGTAAACATTTGGGTCTAACTTACAATGTACAAAGTTTTGTGATAGCAGGTAGGATTCCATCTTGGAATACCATGCCCTCAGGGCCTGCTTGAGGCCATAAAGAGACTTCTTCAGTCGATAGACCAAAGATGAGTCCTGCATAAATCCATGGGGATGATCCATATAGGTCTTCTTAGAGAGATCCCCATAAATAAATGAATTCTTCACATCCATCAGATGGAATTCCCATCCTTTGGATGCCGTAATGGAAAGTGTCAAATGTATGGAATCCATCTTCGCTACTGAAGCAGAGGTCTCATTATAGTCAATATTATGCACCTATTGAAAGATTTTGGTAACTAGCCTATATTTGTATCAACTAACCTGTCCATCTACTACGCTCTTGGTCCTGTAGACCCATATGCACCCGACAAGTTTCCTTGTTGAAAGAAGTGGAACCAGATCCGAAGTGTAGTTCTCGAGGAGGGAGTTGTAATCCTCCTGCATAGCAGATTCCCAAAAGGGATTTCCAGCAGCCTTAGCATATGACCACAGATATGAAGAATGAACTAAGAAAATATGCCTAGGTGGCATCGATCCATTGGCAGTGAGTGCAAGAGGAGGCTCCTCGAAATTAGATCGAGTCCTCCTAGTATCATCTGGATGTCCAACAGTATCTCCTGCATCCTGAAGAGTAGTCTTGGCCCACTTGGGCCTCAGCTCTGGCTCTTCATCTGCATCTCCATGCAATGAATCTGCATCTACCTATACTGACTTTGTATCTGGATCATCTGAATCCTATGAATTAGAACTCTCATATGAAAAAGAGTCGGCATGTGCATGCTCATCATCTCTGACAGGTGGAAGAACAAATGAGTCTGCATGCGACTGTTGAGGTACATGCGAGACACTTTCCTCGAATTGGACACTACACTCAATGACGAGATGGTCCGGCAAAATATAAATGAGTCTATATCCCTTCACATCATCAGGGTATCCAACAAAGATACACTTTGTGCTCTGTGGATCAAGTGCCTTCCTCTTCTCAGAGAGAATCCTAGCCCATGCATGTGAACCAAAAATTTGGAAGCGGGTCACTTCTGGTTTAAGGTCGCTCCAAGCCTCGTAGCGGGTATTATCCTTGACATATCTATGGGGATATATATTTTGGATGTAGGTTGCAGAATTAAGTGCTTCAGCCCATAATCTTTATGGAAGTGACATTGCATGTAGCATGCAAGATGCCATCTCTTTTAGAGATCTATTTTTTCTCTCAACAACTATGTTTTGCTACAGAGTATAAGGAACTGTGTGATACAAATGAATCCCAACCTCATGACAAAGATTATGTATCCCATGGTTGACATAATCTCCCCCATTTTATATTCGGAGGACTTTGATTTTCTTTCCTGACTATTTCTCAACATGGGCATTGAAATCTTTGAGGTGTTGAAAGACCTATGATTTTTTCCTAAGAAAAAGAATCCATGTGAAGCGTGAGAAATCATCAACAAAAATGAGCACTTACCTTGATCTTTTGATTGATGGATGTGGAAAAAGGCCCATTAGATCACTATGGATCATATCTAAAGGAGAGGAATCATGTTGAGTCTTTCCTTTGTCGAATTTCTCTTAAGGGTGTTTTCCAAGAACACATCTGTCACAAATTCCTTTGGAGAAGTGGATGTCAGGTAGACCATCAACCAATCCATGCTTTATAAGTTGTTGCATATATCTAAAATTTAAATGCCTGAACATTTCTTTCCATATCCTACTTCTTTCATCAGCATGGGTAAGCATTAATGCATAATCTGGTTCAATAAATTTAGAAAATGTGTAGAGTCTCGATTGATGATTTACCTCACCGGTAGAAACCCTGGAATCAGTTTTCATGTCATAGATATCTATTGTATCATGTGTGAATATGAATCTCTTTTTCGTGTCATATTTAGTCATCTGATACATGGAGAGAATATTGATGGAAAGTTTGGGAGCGTGTAGCACATTCTCTGATCTAAAAATGAAGAAAGACTTGATAAAACTTGAATAATTATTGCAAGTGAATGTTATGTGTTTAAAGCAACAGGATCAGTTTGCAACACATAAATTAAGGATTACTTATGTAAATTACACATAGACAGCAGCATAAACATTGAACATAAACACATGTGCACAACAATTGATAAAGGAGTTCACCCCTCTTCTGGGCTACATCTCCTGGTCCAGCTTCCAATGGATCATTATTATTAATTGCTCAAAAAGTGCTAAACAATATGTCTTACAATGCTCAAACTGACAAACCGACTGCTCCAATGGCTTCCCAGCATCCCAAAACCCCTGTCTGGGCTCTTTCGGCACCTCAATCAGTCGAAAAATGAAGAAGTTAGGCCTCCTGGAAGTCTCCCTCTTCAAGCTTGTTGTCCCTGGTTCTACAATTCTCACCCTCCTTGAATGAACCTGGCTCACATGCTCTTTTAAGCGCAAAAACCCAGCACCGGGCGCAACCGCGCCAACGATGAAAACTGTAGAACGATTAAGGGCACGCTAGCCCCTAACCGCCTCGTCACCTGGGCATATGGCCATGTGACCTCGCGCTTGGATAAAAGGTGGTTTAACCGTTTGAAAACCGTGGAAACCGACTCCCGCGCTCCAACTCGGGGTCACATGTAATATATATAAAAGAACCGTGGGCCATATCAAAATCGGTGTGCAAATGTTATAACCGCGCCACATTTAAATATATGGTTACAAACTTTGTTATATCCATGCGCAAACATTTTATAACATTGTTATATGGTGTGGAATGAAACCACGGGTCAGGGCTAGGCCCCGGCCCGCCCCCCTTTCCGTTTAACACAACACTCAAACTTAAATAGAATTGCGTTGACAAATATGACAAGGAACAATGGTCGGAATGTTGGTTAGCGGAGGTTCGCTGGAACATTGCTCAGTCGGGGAGGTCCGGGGGTCAAAGCCCACGGACTCCCCATACCATTTTACATATAACCATATCAACCAGCCAACGAGTGACACGTGGCGCCAATGGATTGGGCCACGTGTCCTCACATCATTGGCCACCAATGAAACGTGTCATCTCCCCATTCGACAACCAACAACCAATGAATGAGTGCCATGTCATCCACCTGACACGTCATCGTACGGACGGTACGACCCTACCATGTCACTGTACGGACTGTACGGACAGGTACAGTCAGCATCAAATTTTTTTTGCCTGTTTGGCTTGACGAACAGATCGCAATATCTTCTCCATACGGACTCCATTTGAGAAAGTAAATATACCGCTGGAATCAGGAATATGAGATAGACACAATGGAACTATTTTCATCGCATTCCGAGCACTTTGAAAATTGAGCAAAATTTGATCCCCTGATCACACCTCCCCATTGGGAAGCTTTTGGACCACCAAAAGACTATCTCAGTCTATGTGAAGATGAGGGTAAAGTTCCCTCACCCTTCCAACCTCAATCCACTTAGCCTTTCTTGGATTCGTCCCTTTAAAACCAACTCACAAATACTCCACATTTCCTCGCTTCGAAGTTTGCATTCTCCTGTCAAGGATGGTGTCTTCCTGCAGTTTTGTTAGATACTCTGGAGAAAAATCATCAATGGAAGGAATCTGGACATGATCTCCTTGATCATCAATCAATGGAGGCTCATACAGCTTCAAATTCTCAACATTAATAACTGCATACATCTGCATATATGGAGTCAAATCTAAACGAAAAGCATTGTTACCAATCTTGTCAACA
>ML810511.1:46421-99699 GCA_009831015.1 Picea engelmannii | reverse complement strand
ATAAGGCGGATGTAAGAAGACCTAATAGAAGCTTCCGCTTCTAGAAGGATCTTCCTCTAGATGTTTCTCTTAATAGACATATTTAGTATAAATAAGGGTCGAGGGTATGAAAAACCCTAGCTTGGATATTATTGTAATAGAGCGCTGCTCGACTGGAGGTTGCCCCCTCGAAGAGGCCTGTGAACATTGCTACCCGATTCAAAGTGTTATTTCTGTTGCTATTTCGTATATCATTTCTGTGTATTGTGAAGATTATGCTGGATATTTTAATGTTATTCTGTCATTTCTAGCATTTCATTTCTGTTCTGCATATTTATATATTTGGTATCTTGCACATTTATATGTATTACATTCTTCCATAAAGGTGTAGATACCTCATTTCATACCGTCCCCCAAAAAAGAACATTTTACCCATTCCTAGGTTTTGGTAAAACCATAATGCCTAGCTATAGGTGAATCATGAAACTCAGAGAGCATGGTAGATTTAATGTTTGATTGTTTGCTTAAATATAGGTGACCTTTATAATGAATCTCATCATGGTGCCATGAGTACCCTAGAGAATCTTGAGGATCATGCTGCAATTCTTAGTTCAGTCTAAAAATTTTGGGTCTTGCAACCATTCCTGGCCAACCTCTTGAAGCCAATATGCGACAAGGAATGAAAGATAAAAAAGTGACCCATCTTCTTCATATTTAGTTAAAAGGGTGCTATCCACCAAAATTTCTTTTCCTTTTTTGTAGAGGACATCATAATCATATCCGAATAGCTTGGTTACCCATTTTTGTTGCTCCGAGAAAATAATTTGTTCTTCCAAAAAATACTTCAGGCTTTGATGATTAGTTTTATTTTGGAATCATTTACCTAATATATAAGGATGCCAAAGATATGCATCATGCATGATAGATAATATTTCTTTTTAATAGGTGGATTGGCCCAAATGGCGATCAGAAAATTGTTCTCTCATGAAATCCAAAAGTCGACCATATTGCATGAGGATAGCCCCAATTCCTTTCCCTAAGGAATCACATTCTAGTACAAAGATCTTGTTGAATTCATGTAGATCCAGAACAAGAGTAGTGCACAAAGTCGCTTTCAAATCTTGGAAGGAATGGTCAGTTGCAGTAGTCCAACTAAAAGCATTTGTTTTAAGGAGCGTTGTGAGGGGAGTTGCATTTTTTCCATAATTATGAACAAAATTTCCATAGTATCCCATCAAAAACAGGAAGACACGCAAAATTTTAAGGATTTTCGAGTGCAGGCAATCTTTCATAGATTCAATTTTATTCGGATCCACCTTGATACCATCCTTTCTGAAAATGTGTCCCATGTACTTGACTTCAGAGAGTCCAAAAGCACATTTAGATTGCTTAAGAAAACATTTGTGCTAAGAGAGTAGTTGTAGAACATGATCCATGTGGGTAAGATGGGATTGCTAAGTTTTTCTATAGATGAGAATATCATCAAAGAAAACCAAGAAAAAAATACGGAGGAAACGACAGAAGAACTGATTCACGAGACTTTGAAAAGTGGAGGGAGCATTTCAGAGGCCGAATGGCATAACCAACAACTCATAGTGACCCTCATGAGTTCTGAATGCAATATTTGGAATGTATTTTTCTTTCATACGAATCTGGTGGTAGCCAGAATGAAGATCGATTTTGGAAAAATACTGAGAACCACTCAATTCATCCAAAAGGTCATCAACGATAGGAATGGGAAATTTGACTTTGATTGTGAGTTTGTTGAGGGCGCAAAAATCATGACACATGTTCCAAGTAAATTATTTCTTGAGTACCATGAATACTGGAGAAGAATAGGGGTTGGTATTTGGGTGGATGACACCAACTTCTAGGAATTCTTGAACAATCTTCTCAATTTCATTCTTCTGGGTGAAGGGATGACGACAAGGGTGAACATTTTTGGGAATATTGCCTAGAACTAGAGGAATGGAATGATAATGGCCATTGCAAGAGAGGATATATTGGCATTTGGGAAGGAAGGAGGGTGTTTCAACTGAATGAATGGAATGAATTTGGGAAATAATGCAAGAATGACCTTTTTTGAAGAGAGTTTCTCTTGAGTGGGAGTTGATGATATTTGGTGAACCTGCAACCATTCCTTAGAACTGGTGTTGTTGGACCTCCTGCTAGAATTGCATAGTTAATTTTTGGAAATCCATGGTGATAGGGTCGAGAGTGAATAACCATTCGACACCAAGTACAATGTCTCAACCTCACATGTCAATAGAAAACATATGATATTTTAGGTGCTACTGACCAATTTGTAGGAATACATTTTCACAATGCCCTCTAAATTTCATGGAACCCCCATTGGAAATCATGATGAATATTATTAACTAGATGGACATAGTAATTAACTTCTTGGGAAACTCAGTGATGAATAAAATTATGGGTGCTACCACTGTTGAAGATAATGATGAATTTAGGGTGCTTAATGTATCCAATTAAGTTGAGGGTTTGGGGAGAAGAGAAACCCGTGAGTGATATCAGGAAAAACATTGGTTCAATATCCTATGGATCATAGGGAAGATTACTATCAACTGGTGGAGGTGGCTCAGGTATAGGGGAAGCATCTGCCTCTTCTTCATAAACATCCTCAGACATAGCCATAAAAATCTTATTTTCCTTACACTTTTGCCCCCAAAAATACTTGTAATCACAATTATAACAAAGAAACTTAAGTTGGCATTCAACCATTTCATCTCGAGTCAATTTATGGATGTTGAAGGGTTTGGCAGGAGGGGCGGAAAGGGTGGGTTTAGGGAGAGAAATAACAAGTGTTTTTTTTTTTTGGGATGATACTGATTGTTGTGCTTATTTGACCCATTTAGTAGCTTCCAACCAAGTCTAGGGGTGAGCCATGAGGACATGCAAACACATTTAATCCTTGAGGCCACTGATAAAGCATTCCCTAAAAAACAACATCTATCATGCCCTCCATTTTGAAATCTATTTGCTCAAAGGAAGCTATAAACTCTTCCATTGGGCCCATTTGTTTCAACTTGGTTAGACGATCTAAATTATGGGTGTCAACGGTCATAAATCTATGCAAAAAAATATTTTGAAGCCACATACCCTTGGAATTCCTTTTTATGCCATTTCCACCATTGCTAACGTTCAGGATCTAAATGGAGAACTCCATATTAGAGTTTTTCCAACTAATTGGTAATGTCATGCAAAGATAAGTAGTGTTCCATTAGGGCTACCTGGCTCATGGGATCTAAGCCATCAAATTTGTTCACTTTCACTCTAGGAAGACATAGGTCACACTGAAAGTGATTGGACAGAAAATTCCGGAAATTGGAGAAAGTATCACCTTCGAGGTGCAAAGGTTGATCATATGAGGGAAGGCCTCCAAGAATATTCGATTTGGCGAAGAGTTGGAAAACAAAGGATTCAAGATTTCTTTCAAGATGGTGTTTCATGTGGGCTAAGAGGTCCTTATTCATGTCCTATTTCAAGTCTTTCATTTTGGTGTCTATGGTGGAATGCATGGAGGAGCTGATGGTGGAAATATTCGCATTGATTTGTCGCAATTTGTTCTAGGTCGCGTAGAGATCATATGATAAGGCGTTGAAACATGCTTCAAGGTCTTGTTTTCAAGTGTTCTCCATGGTGAAAGGGGGACACTGGAAGGGGGTAGGTCGGTAAGCACATAAAAGGGGTTACGGGTAAAGGGTATAACAAAAATCAAGGAGAAAATGGGAATCCAATGGGATAGGTCCCAAATAAGGGTGTTGGGAATGGGGATTGGGACCACAGGGAAAAAATGATGAAAAATTAGTGGTATCATTGTGATCAGGAAAAAAGAGGAATTCAATGGGATAGGTCTCAAATAAGTGTGAAAAAAGGACCCAATTGTTTTTTTTACTCCTACAAAGTTATGCTCTCATC
Organism: Picea engelmannii; assembly: GCA_009831015.1. Classification (NCBI taxonomy): domain Eukaryota; kingdom Viridiplantae; phylum Streptophyta; class Pinopsida; order Pinales; family Pinaceae; genus Picea; species Picea engelmannii. The sequence goes on along the minus strand of ML810511.1, from coordinate 95,784 downwards.
TAATAATATTGTAGTATTGAAATGCCCAAATTCATAATAGGAAAAAATGTGTAGTAATATCACAAACAAAATGTTGGAGGAGAGGTTGCACAATAATAGATATTGTCTATTCCCTTGCTGTTCTATTTCAGTCCCAAGGGTTAGGGTTTTCAGGGTTCCAACAGACAAGGGTTTTCCTTGTGATACAGCTCTGATATATGTGTGGGGTTGAATAGTAGTACTAGACTCAATATCTCAGGGAACCAACTAAAGAGGCTAGATAATAACCTTAATCGTACTACCCAATTACCCAGGTATTAGAGAGTATCTTCTCAAGTTCTACTCTTGGTGGAACTATAGAAATCAGGCGATCAATCCATTGATCTATGGATGATTTTAGGATACCTAAGGAGGATCTTGATATACTAGAGGTACTTGGAAGATAAAGTCTGTATAGAGGTGATTTCTAATGCGCTACAACTTAAAGGGGTACCAACATGGGTTACAGGGGTACCCAACATTGTGAGCTTAAAAAAATATTGTATTTCCTGCATGTATGCTTCCCCAACTACGGATTTATATGATGGACGATATATCACTATAGTTTAAATATGTCAAAACACGTATCTACCCTGAAAAAAAAGTTAACCCACAAGTCTTGCAAAGGAACGTTCTATGATACACTTTTTATGCACATGGTTATGTTATATTCAACAGAAACAAGAATATCAAATAAATTACCAATGGAAAAATAAAATATAGAGAATAGAACACCAAAATTATACCTTTATTGAAATGCAAGCAATGTTCAGTTGCCTCTTCGAGGGGGAAACCTCCAATAGAGAAACACTCTATTACAATAATTTTCAAGACACCGACTTATCATTCCCTCAACTCCTATTTATACTAAATGTATCTACAAAAAGAAAAATCTAAAGGAATGTCTTTCTATAAGAATAAGCTTCTATTAGGTCTTCTTACATTTGACTTGTTCACCTTATTAACTAGGACTTATTTATTAATATAGAACTTTATTACATGGAAAATATATTATTCTACCTACATGAGGGGTTAGGGAGGTTAGGTCCCTAACAATAAGATTTGTTTTGGGGATAAGGTCCTTGTTTTCCTCCCTTGTTGATGGAATATGCCTAAATACTGATTGTTATTGTGACAAGCATAATAATGGTTCCAAAGAGATTCAAAAGTGGCTAAACATCCCCTTTATAGGTCTTGTGTGGTTGTATCAGGACTAGTACATGATGCTTGATCTTGAGAATATTGAAATAGGGTATTAAAACATTATTTTCCTTCCCTAACCATGTTCAAGGCCGTGAGTGTTACACCAATTTTTAGTCCTTTAGATCATTGGAGTTGAGTTTGGTCATCATCATCTATTAGATCATAGAGTTGTATATTTCTCAAGAAAAATATATTTTAGTTTACTTTGTGCACACTAACTTCAATAGTGAAACTAGCACATAGATCTTGATGTGCACTAGCTCCAGTGGTGCAACATGCATGTATGAATGAGTTTCTAGTGACTAACCCACATGAAAAATATAGAAAGGCCCCAAAATCATACAGGTGAAAGTGTCAAGAATGGTTTTTCAAGGCTACAAATTTGTAGGGCCATGATCTCTCTCCCCAATTAGAATGAATCATATCTAACCATATAAATGAGACTTGGTGAAATTGAGACACACATAGATCGATGGTTCTCCACCTTATGTTAGTAAAATTTGGTCTAAGCCTTGCCAATGTACTTTTTCCCTTGTTTTCTTCTCTCAACAACACATCTGGTTTTCTAAACTGGACTTGTCTTGAGAGTGGTGGTGTGGGGTTCTCTAGATATAGTAATAGATGAAAAACCATTTTGTAAAGAGGAGCGATGTCCATGTGGATTAATATAAAGGGGCCTAAATCTGAGTGATGGAGGTGTTGTGAAAATATCATGTATGTTTCACTTGTTGTAGACATATTAATTTATGGATATAGAACTACCTTATTTCCTCCTCGAATTCCTTTTTTTTTTCATAACCATGATTGTTTTGAATCTAGGAATTGACGGTGAATTTATTAACCTAAAATTTATCAACATCTAGTGCTTTGAAATGTTTCTCTTGGAATAGGGAATGTTGCATATGTTTTATTTTATGTATATCTGCAAGGGAGATTATGGATGAAGAACTTTGGATCAAAATTTCTCACTTGGATCAAGCTTCAACTACTACTCAAAAGGTATGTCACTTTTGCCTTCTCCATTGCATTTTATATCATAAAACATAGATCTAGGAGAGAAATTTGAGTTTCTATCAGCTGTCTATGCTAATATATTAACCCAATCATCATGAAATGCATTAGCTATCAATAGTGAAAATAATCCCTGCAATGGAATTGGCAAATCTGATAGGAAATTCTTATAATTTCTCCTTTTTAGGTTGATTTGGTTATTTTTTAATTGATTCAACCTTTAGATCCAATTACTAGTGATAATTAGACTATAAGTAAAACCTATGGTAGAAACATCTCCTGCTCGTTTCAAGCCTAGTTTTTTAATTTTCACTTTCTGAGTAAATGCACATGGCCCCTATTTTGAGAGTTATGCACATTGAATTATGTGCACAAGTTTCATTTCTATAGCCTATGCATAAAGATTTGCATGTGTAGGTTGAACTTGTTGCGCCCACATGCATACTTAAATAATTTGGGTATCTTCTACCTTAATTGATTCTAGACCTAATTTTTATGGTCTTGCTTGAGAGTTACGGGTACTAAATTCTATTTAGAGATGTTTCTTAGCTACTTAAGTTTGCATAATTGCATTTGGGTCATCTACAATTTTAAAACATAAAAAATATAAAAAAAAAAATTGCATTATTTAGGGAACTAAGTTGAGTTCATTTATGAAATGGTATTTTCAGCTATTTTTTTTTATATTAGGATACACTATTAAGAGGTATAAAATAGTGTCAATTTTAACTAAAACAACAAGCTTGATCTCTTTTTCTTTTAGGGATTCAAGGTAGCTTCAAGATTTTCATTTGTTAATTTATTCATTTTATTTAGCATTTTTTAGTCTTAAAACATCATCAAATCTCGTTTCATTACACTTGAGTAATTAACAACCCTTAAAATTAACATTAATTATAAAATCAACTAGACCAATTTTTCTTTCATACAAGATCAACAATAATCTAGGTGATAGGGCCTTGGTGTAGGGTTGGAGAATAAATTTTCCAAGGCCACCAAAATGAAACTAGGAATTGAATAGAGAGTGTAATGTCTAGTAGTAGAAACATGTATTTATTTGTAAATATACTCTAAGAAGGGAGTTAAGAACTAGGTAAATCCAATTTAAGTGTTGAGATATCACCTCATATTTGGGTCAATGGGTAGATGTTTAATAGGGTATTTTAACATAGTTGACATGCTACTTGGTGTGATGTCTTATTGGTCGATTTTTTACTATGGGATGAATTTTTGTATGTCTACCCAACGTAGAATATTGATCCACAATTATTTTTCCCAACTACCAATTAAAAATTGACATCCTTAATGGTCATTCCTAGGTTTCTCATAGTTGATCGCAAGTGGGAAGTACTTGTAGAAACTGCATAAGATCATAGATATGAATTTCATCTCCCTTGGAGGTTTCTTGTATTTATGAGGAATATTCTACCTTGGGTGATTTGTTTGTGGAAGGTTACTATAACTGCTTCTCACACCTTTTTTGGTTGGTTTTGAGGTGAATCCATGAATATGTGTCACACTTTTTAGTGATATGCGGTGATGAAAATTTGAAAATTTACATATTTTTTAAGGTGAAGTCATTGAATCTCATATATGTGATGTGAATTTTCATGTGTAGTAAAAATAAATGTATGGAATTGTGTTGTACTTCTAATGATATTTTTTCAAAAAATATTAATGTCATTTAATGTTTCAAAATTTCCATTTAATTAATATCTTGTCCTTGCAAATTTCCAGAAGAGGTAAGTGACTTTTGTTCCCAACCCTAATTTAGTGTGAACAATTTATAAGTTTCAAAAAACATAGTATATGAACATGATATACGAAGAATTTAGTAATGCACTATTTTATTTTCGAAATTTATATTTTGTATTATTTTCTTAAGATGAAAAATTAATATTTGAATTTAATTTTATACACCTTTGTGTTCCCAATATATTTTGTTCTTCTCTTTACGAAAACAAAAAATGAAAAATACACTTTTTAAGAGAAAACATCCATCTATTGTACACATTGTTTTTTAATTGTTTGATTGTGGTCTTTAAAATATATATTTTTATCTTGAGGCCTTCACTACTTGGGAGAAAAAAATGTTTGTAGAATTTTTTTTTAAAACTAAATTTAAAATATAGTACCAAATCCAAATCGATAAAATTATGTCATTGGATAGAGCATCTGATGATGAATTTGCATGCACTAATTTTGTCACCTTCCGTGGAAGAGATGAAGCGATTTCACCTATAGGAAGTTATAGACCCATGAAAACTTGTAGAAATGGGGAATGATTCTTGACTTTCAAGACTTTGAGTGAGGTTTATACCTCAATAGAGGGTTTAAAACTACCTTGAGAAAGGGATTTTAATGTCCTTGATGAAAATATTTTCAAATCCTAGTTCAAGGTATTTTTTACATAAGTAGTTCATTTTTAGTTTAAAACTTTCCATAAAAGTTTTAAGCCCTCAATCAAGGTTTCAAACCTTGATCAAGGGATCAAATCCTTCATCGAAGGTCTACATAGGCCATTTTTACATGCCTATCTTTCCAAAATGCAATATTGAGATTCATGGATTGACGCCTTGGGTCTCCGTACACAAAGGTTGATTTTTGAAAGGATATATTTTTGGCTCTTCACTAATCAAGGTTCATGGAATTGATCGCCTTGGAAGTCCTGATTTTTGAAATTACTATGGTGTGAGAAGATGAAATGTAGGAAATCAAAATAGCTTCCTCAATATGTAATTTTTATTTATGGAAGTTTTTTAGGACTATGTAAAATTCCACTTTTTTTAACATTGAGTGTTATGTTTCCTAAAACATATAATGCATATGTTCATGTCGGTACAACTATTTTTTTTAATACTTTGGAATAGATCCTGAGGAAACCCACCAGGAACTTCCCCTCATTTCGAGGATGGTACCCAGGGTAAACCAAATTTTGTAGAAAGCCAAGTATTTTTCAATAGCTTGATCATTTAAGAGATCAACATGTCACTTGTGGGAATTTAACCTAGGTGGGGGGAAAACACCCCTTAGCACAAACCACTCAGGCTAAACCCAATTGACTTGGCACAATTGTTGAGTATCCAAATGATGTTTTTTTTCTTATGCATTATTATTTTTTCAAATTTTTACATTAATTTGATATAAATTTTTAAATTAATAATGTCAACATAGCCCTAAAATTATGAGGTCAATTGTTAGTGAAAGGTTTGAGGGTGGTTAAAATCAAACAATTATTTTTATATTATAGATCTTGTTGTGCACTGATGCAATATATAGCTATTTTAAAAAATGGGTAAAGTTATAAAAAGTTGTAGCAAGAATGAAATATGCCTATATTTAAAAAATTTCATATATGTTAAGACAAAAATAAATAAAAAACAACAAACAATATTATTTTTTCTTCAAAATCATATATTTGGAATCGGTATAGTTGGATCTATATGTGTGTGTAGTTTCATCAGAAACAGATTTGTGTAGACTACTTAAAAAAAATCTAAAAAATGTAGATATTGAAAGGCAATTGAATAAAGGGAATCTTTGTTGTTTTTGCATCCCAAACCACTAGCATCTCCATGCCAAATCTAAATATAAAGAAACCAAGTTAGAAAACATGTAATTGGGAAGAAATTTTTGAATGTTAGAAATGTAGATGCATTATAAGAATGCAAATGTGTTCATAAGAATGCACACATTCCTAAAATATGCAAATGCTATTGTGATAAAACAAAATCACAGCATCATAACTTTATACCAACCTTTCCCCTTTACCCAATACACATGATAGCATAAAATATACCCATGCTACTATATAATCTGTATAATTATATAAAAAGGTTCCGTCCCTTTTCACTCAACTCCTATAAATATCAAATCCTCGTAAGGTGACAATATTGGTTTCTGAATGGGATCGATATCACAACTAGAGGATAGATATCCCTCAAAAAGGATTTTTTAGTGGTTTGAGGCCTTGTTCATAGCCATTTAGATGGAGAATATTTTTTTAGGGCCTAAGGCCCTTATTTTACTCCCAAAACCATGTTATAGGCCTCAATATCCATTCTTATTGTGAAAAATGGAATAAAGCTTCCAATATTCCTAGTCAAAAGCCAAATTTCCCATGGATATTTCTAAGGTGGTTATTTAAGGACTACTTCAATAAGTGTGATCCTAAGAAGAATCAAATAGTTTTGAAGCTACTTATGTTGATTCCTTGACCATGGTCAAGGCCCCTAGAGCCATACACGGTGCAAACAATCTCATAATGAAAATGAGTTATAACATAGAGGCCTTAAGATTGATTATTATTGTGTAAAACATAGTAACAGTGCTAAAGATATTCCATAGATGTTAAACATCCCCTTTAGAGGTCCTGTGTGGTTTTATGAGGACTACTACATGATGCTTGATCTTGGGAAGATTCAAATAGGGTATTAACAGATTATGTTCCTTCCCTAACCATGTTCAAGGACATGAGTGTTACACATATTTTTGGTCCTTTAGATAATTGGAGTTGAGTTTTTCCATCATCATCTACTAGATCAGAGAGTTGTATATTGCTCAAACCAATTCTAGTATAGTTTACTTTGTGTGAACTAGTTGCAGTAGTGTAACTAGCACATAGATATTGATGTGCACTGGTTTCATTGGTGCAAAATGCATGTGTGCTTGAGTTTCTAGTGACTAAGCCATATGAAAAATATAGAATATATCCAAAAACCATACTGGTGCAAATATGAAGAAGGGTTTTTCAAGGATAGACATGTGTAGGGCTACAATCTCCCTCCCCAATTGGAATGAATCATATATAAGCCTATAAATGAAAGGTTCTTGGTGAGATTAAATGACAGATAGATCTATGGTTCTCCACCTTATGTTGGTTAAATTTGGTCTAATCCTTGCCAATGTCCTTTTTCCCTTGTTTTCTTCTCTAGAGAAAATGTTTGGTTTTATAAAATGGACTTTGCTTGAGAGTAGTGCTATGGGGTTGTTCTAGATATAGAAACTATAGTGATAATTGGAAACCATTTTCGAAATAGGGTTGGTGCCCATCTGGCTAAGTGTGGAGGTGGCTAGATATGAGTGACAGAGGCGTTGTGACAATATCAAGTATGTTTTACTAGGGGTACATATATTAATTTATGGATATAGATCTATCTTATTTGATCCCCCAATTCCTTTTGTTGTTCATATCCATGATTGTTCTGAATCTAGGAATTGATGGTGAATTTATTAACCTAAAATTAATTTATATCTATTTCTTTGAAATGTATATCTTTCAACATGGAATGTTTCATATGTTTTATTCTATATATATCTACATGGGACATTATGAGTGAAGAACTTTGGATCATAATTGCTCACTTGGATCAAGCTTCAACTGTTATTCAAAAGGTAATTCATTTTTATTTTCTCCATTTCATTTTATATCATAAAACATAGATATAGGAGATAAAGTTGATTTTCTATGAGTTATCTATGGTAAGTGATTAACCCAATCATCCAAAAATACATTAGCTAGAAATGGTGAAAATAATACCTACAATATAATTGGAGACTATGATGGGGAAGTTCTTAAAATTTCTCCTTTAAATTTTATTATTATTTTTTTTAATAAGTTAAACCTTTATATCCAACTACTGGTGATAACTAGTTGTAAAACATATAGTAGCAAAATCTCCTACTATTTTTAATCCTATTTTTTTTTTATATTTCCCTTTATCAAGAAATGCACATGTTCTCTACTTTGAGACTTATGCACATTGAATTATACACACAAGTTTCATTTTTGTATCCTATAGAAAATGTGCATGTGCATATTGACCTTCTTGACCGCACATGCATACCTAAAGAATTTGGAAATATTCTTCCTTAATTGGTTCTAGATCTAGTTTTCAAGGTCTTCCTTAAGAGTTGGGGTACTACCTTATATTCAGATATGTTACTTAGATGCTTAATTTTTCATAATTGCATTTGAGTGATCTATAATTTAAAAGATAAAACCTATTCAAAATGTGTTTGCATTGTTTAGGGAATTAAGTTGAGTTCATTTATGAACTGGTATTTTCAACTATTTTTTGATCTTATGATATACTATTAAGAGGTATAAAATAGGGTCGATTTTCATTGAAACAATAAGCTTGATCTCTTAATCTTCTACGGATTCAAGGTAGCTTCAATAATTTCACTATTATAGTTGGAAGAAATGCATAAATGTTTAATTTCATTTGTCAATTTATTTATTTTATTCATCATTCTCAAGTCTTAAAACAACATCAAATGTCATTTAATTACCCTTGAGTAATTAAAAAGACTTAATAGAAACATTAAATCTAAACTCAACTATATCGTTTTTTCTCTGATACAAGACCAACAATAGTCTGGGTGATGGGGCTTGGTGTAGGGTTGGAGAGTAAATTTTCCAAGGCCACCAAAATGAAACTAAGAGTTTAATAAAGAGTATAAAGTATAGTAGTAAAAATAACTATTTACAGGAAATATCTTCTAACATAGGAGTTAAGCACTAGGTATATCGTTTTTTCTCTGATACAAGACCAACAATAGTCTGGGTGATGGGGCTTGGTGTAGGGTTGGAGAGTAAATTTTCCAAGGCCACCAAAATGAAACTAAGAGTTTAATAAAGAGTATAAAGTATAGTAGTAAAAATAACTATTTACAGGAAATATCTTCTAACATAGGAGTTAAGCACTAGGTAAAGCCAATTTAAGTGTTGAGATATCACCTCATACTTGGGTTAATGGGTGGATGTGTAATAGGGGATTTTAACATTGTTCACATGTTACTTGAGGTGATGAATTCTTTCTCTAGTTTTGACTATAGGATGAAGTCTTACATGTCTACCCAATGTAGAATCTTGATACATAACTGTTTTTATCATCTACCAATTATGAATCAATATCGTTAATGGTCATTCTTAGGTTTCTCATACGTTATTGGAAATGGGAATTACTTGTAGAAACTGAAGAATATCATAGATATAAGTTTTAGCTGACTTGGAGGTTTCTTGTCTTCATGAGGAAGATTCTACCTTGGTTGTTTTATTTTGTGGAAGGTTACTATAATTTATTCTCACACCTTGGTTGGTTGGTCTTGGGGTGAATCCACGAATATGTGTCACACTTTTGAGTGATACGTGGTGATGAAAATTTGAATATTTTACATATTTTTTAAAGTGAATCCATTGAAACTCATATATGTGATGTGAATTTTGATGTGTAGTAAAAACAAATTCTATGGAATTATGTTGTCTTTCTAACCATATTTGTTTCAAAAAATATTAATGTAATTTAATGTGCCAAATGTTTTTCTTAATCAATTGTTTGTCCTTGCAAATTTCCATAATATTTAACAAGTGTCTTTTGTTACCAACCCTGATTTAGTGTTCAATTTATAATTTTCAAAAAAGAATTATATAAACATGATATACAAAGAATGTAGTAATTCAATGTCATTTTTGGAAAATTATATTTAATATTATTTTTTGAAGATGACAAATTAATATTTGAACTGCATTTTATACACCTTTGTGTTGCCAACAATTGTTTTTCTCCTCTTTATGAAAACAAAAAATGAAATTTAATACACTTTTTAAGAGGAAACATCCATGGAGTGGGAACATATTTTTTTTAATGTTTTGGTTGTGGTCTTTAAACTACATATTTTTATCTTGAGGCCTTCACTACTTGGTAGAAAAACGTCTTTGTAGAAGTTTCTTTTTTTTCCTGGGAATACAACATAGGAAAACCCCAAGTACTTCCCCACATTTCATGTATGGTAAACAAGGTAAACCAATCGTCCTGATTACAAGCCTAACATGGTGGGGACATCAAATGAGGCCCTAAACAAGTTATTGGCTAGGGATTCGACCTCGGAACCTCATTCGAACAAACAACAACACTCATCCACTTGAGCTAACCCATCGGGCTATGTTTGTAGAAGTTTTATAAAAATATAAATGAAAAATATAGTATGAAATCCAAAATGAAAAAAATTATTTCATTGGATAGAGAATCCAATGATGAATTTACATGCATTGATTTTGTGACCTTCCATGTAAGACATGAAGGGTGTTATGAACCAAATTCTTCAAAATTCATAACAAAACAGAAGTACACACCATGTACATAATGTGAGCATGGAGGCCAACTATAAGGTAGATAAGTTATATAATAACTCCTTAAAGAGTAAGATAACCTCCTCCAAATACCCAATTACATTCGTGCATCCCAATTCACATGTCCTCAATAATGAATACATGATATCTATATATACCTATTCACACACTACACATGAGGCCCCTTTACTATTAGGTCGACCCTATTACATATATATTTACACATTACATGTACATTTAGGCCCATGTATTCCCCCCTTGGGATCATATCATATAGATTTAAATCCATATATGCCCCACTTGGGTCATTGCATAGTACCCTCCTTCAAAAAAAGTTGTCTTCAAATATTTGCAATTAAAGGATTCACGTGTGATGAAACTAAGACGTATGATTTTCTTATGTTCTTGCTTTCTTCATTCCATTGATGATGATTCATCCATCCAAACTAAATTATTTTTGGTATTAATCCTTGCTGGCTAGTAGTTGTATAATGATATTTCCTTTGATTCCATGTATTTTTGTTGTAAATTCTCCAATTTATAGTTTTTGTTGGTCTATGATAATAGCTTGTTGAAGAGTGGTTTTGTGATGCCTTGTTCCATGAATATTGACAAATATTACATCTTCTTCCTTGATAATCATGATATTGACCTTATTTTCTTCCTTGAAATATTTCATGGTAATGAGGGTGTTGATATGGTTTCACATTTGATGGTTTTCCTTCACTTTGCACATGCATTCCGTATATCATTTTTTCAAAGACAATGGCATCATATATCCTCTTTACTTGGTGTTTTGTTACTCTATACTTGGATATAATACCATCATATTTTCATGTACATATCCTATATGAAGTTGATCTTCTTCAAGCATATTCTTGTGACCTTATTGAATCTTGCCTTCTTTCTCCTTTTGAAGATGCAATGTCACCCCATTTATCAAATTTTGACATCCTAATTCAATTCTAGATTTAATTTCTATTTTTAACCCATCAATATTTAGTGATTCCTAAACCTTATTGTAAATTTCACGTTCAAGTCTTTTGGTAGATTCTTCATCCAAGATCCGTGTTTCTTCTTGATTTTGATAATTCTTCTTTTCTTCTTTCAATATCTTAACCCCGTCCTATAGTTTTTCATTATAATTTCATAATCTACATATCTCTTTATCTTTCTGTTTCAAATATTCCCTTGAATCACCCTTTTTCCACTGTTTTTCCTACTATTTTCTTGATTTAAGTTATTAACATCCTTAATAAGCGATTCATTAAAAAATTGCATCTTGGAAAACTCATCATTTTTATTTGTAATATATTTTATTATCTATTCATTATCCTTTTGAAATTTGGAGAAATTTTCATTTGAGTCCTTTAAATCCACTTTAATGTTATGAATCTCCTTCATTTTTTTTCATCCTTGATCCATTTATTTGAGAAGAGCTCTTCAAATTTTTCCATGTGGGGGTAGAGTCTAGTATATTCATCAAATATTTTCCACCACTTAAAAGATTCACCCTAACAATTAGGAGTTTCCAAAATAAGACTTGAAGAATATTTATTTATCATCCTCAACGATTCCTCTCAATTTATTTCATCTGTATCTTCATCTCTTGTAAATCTAGGTATTTCCATTGATTCTTCATTGAGGTTTAATCCCAACCCTCAACATACAACCTTACTATATTAAGGATAATGATCTCAAATAGTTATAATTATTCTTCCAATATAATATTCTATGTTTTCTCTTTCCAATGGCTTTGGCTTCAAATCAATCAGACATCCCAATTAAACGTTATGATAGTTTTAATTGGACATACCTTTGAAAACCCAGATTTGGAGTTTGTCATGTTGGTCAACCTTCCTTCTAATGTATTTCTAAAATTTTGTCCCTTCTGAGTTTGGAATTTTTTCCCATATTACTTTTATATGTCTTATCTATAATTCCATAGGTTTTACCAAAATGTTATGGTCCAAATGAAGGTTATTGTAACATTCCCAAAGCTTGCTAATGTTTGTCCTTTTCTGAAGAACGAACTTGTACAAAATGACACATGTCTAGTATTTAATACCCAATTCTAAAGGTTTTACCATAAATACTATGGATTGTCCTATTTAAAATTCAACTATTGTCACTGAATTGGGGTGTACAAAAAATAATATATGATTGTTTTACCCGAAACACTTGTTTGAGACTAGTTATAAGACTAGTCAAAACTCGTATCTTCCACAAGGCCTATCTTCAGTATTTACAAGGTATATGTACAAAAAGTTTACATTTGTACCAAATATGTATTTATATGTAGTATAAATAACCTACAAGTTTCACTAAATAATCCCATAAAAAAATTTATAGAAAAAATCCCAAACCGACTTGTTTAAAACCAAATTCAGGATGAGTCAAAAACCTTATTTTCTATAGGATGCATCTCTGAACGTGTAATGAACCAGAATAAAAAAATTGTAAAAAATATACCTTGATATGTATTACAAATAACCTCCAAGTTTGACTATCTAAACCATCCCATTAGAACGTTTATAGATAAAATTCTAAGATGACTTGCTTGGAGAAGAAGAACCATAGGATCAATGCTCTGATACAACATGTTATGAACCAAATGCTTAAAATATCATAAAATAAAATAACTACAAACCATTTATAGAATGTGAGAATGGAGAATAACTATAATATAGATAAGTTATACAATAACTTCTTAAATATTAGGAGAACCTCCTCCAAATACACAATTAAAATCATACATCACAATCCATATGTCCTCAATAATGAATACATGATATCTATATATACATATTCAAACACTACACATGAGTCCCATTCACTGTTATTCCTACCATATTACATATATATTTACACATTACATGTAGATTTATCCCCATATATTCCCCCTATTAGGGTTATATCATATACATTTAACCCCATGTAAGACTCACTAGGGTCATAACAAACAGATTACACCTATACGAAGTTATAGATCCATGAAAAATTATAGAAATGGAAATTCTTATTGAATTTCAAGACTTTAATTGAGTTTTGTACCTTAATCAAGGGTGTAAAAATACATTGAACGAGGGATTTTAACTCCCTTGAAAAAAATATTTTAAAATCTTCAATCTAGATATTTTTGACATAAATAGTTTACTTTTTGGTTGAAAACTCTCCATCAAAGTTTTAAGCCCTAAATCAAGGTTTCAAACCTTGATCAAGGGATGAAATCCTTCATTCAGGATCCACATAAGCCAATTTTGAATTCCTATATTTCCAAAAAGTGAGGTTGGGATGCTTGGATTCATCCGTTCTGTCTCCCTACCCCAAGATTGATTTACAAAAGGATCTATTTTTGGCTCTTCACTAATGAAGGTTCATGGATTTGATCACCTTTGAACTTTTTATTTTTGAAAGGGTGTGTTTTCTTGTAGCTTACCTTTAGGGGTTTTATAATGGAATGTTGATTAGTGTCACACACATTTGTCCTTAGGACATTTATTGTTGGAACTTTACATTTATTCATTTAGTTCTTAGGTATATGACTATTGATTTTGTAAATACTAAACGAATCAAAGGATTCGTCATGATATTATGGAACCACCTTTTATAAGGAATGAAATATTGAGTCTAGATAACTATTCAAGGGATTATGAGAATGAAGTGTGGATTTTGTTGAATAGCCACATTACAAAAAAACCTATTACGAAATATATATGTTGAAGAATATTTGGTTGAAGTGTTAGACTATCAAGTTATGTACCTTGAAGTGAGTCACTCTTCTCCTAGTTAGGAATATTATGCACCAAATATATATATCATTTACAATTCTCCTCTAATCAATTAAACCTATCGGGCTTAATCCTTTGGAAGGTACTATAGTACAGGTGGGTGAATTCCCACCTAGATATCCAATTGTTTTTTTTTTTTTAATCCTCTCCTTGGAATGAAAAATATTGTTGGTTCATTTAGAAAAAGGGGTGTGAGTCCCACTAGCTCAAGTGTTCCTTTTTGGGTCTCTAATGTTCCCATGGTTACACCATTTTGGTATTATCCTTTTTGTTAACAACTCCCAGGGAGGTGGAAACATTTCTTTGGGTGTGACATTTGTAAGATAAAAAATATATTCCTTAGGTTTTCCTAGTTCTATAAAAATTGATAGGGGGCACTAGTTCTAGATTTATCTTTGGGAGAAAAAATGTTCACAGATATAGATTTTCTATAAAAATCACATTTCATCCTAGTGTTGGGATTCATTTTGGATGTGTCACAATGATTAATATCGGATTTCCTTTTGGTAGAAGTTTTAACACAAGTGTTGAGTATCAAATGAGCCAAGGTCCTATTACTGCAAACAAAAATAACATTAGGGGAAATATTATGGGTAGAAATGTGGTATATAGTGGGATGCTGAGTACATTTTATAGAAACCCTAAATATATTATTGCAACTCATTTGTGATTCTATAAATTTACCTGATATTTTTCCTTAAAAATAACCCAATTTTTAATGATCGGATGTAGCTTACTATTCCAACGAAATTGCCACTGAATATTCTAATATTTGAAGGCAAGTCTGTAGAAGACCAATTGAACCATGTAATGATTTTGACTTATTTTTTTCTTTGAACATGATGGATGGTAGTAGTTTTTTTCATATTTTACATAGAACTCTCATAGGCATTTTTTCAAACTGGTACCTTAAGTTGCCTCATTCATCCCATAATACTTTTTCATCATTGGAAATGGAATTTTTATTGCACTTCCAATTGTTATTTGTTATAAGATTAGAACCAAGATTTTTAAATTGTTAAGACAAAACACTTGCACCCACATTTCTAATCATATTCATGAGTGATGAAGGAAATGTTGATTGATAAGATCTAAGATACAAAATTGTTTATTAGCCAATTGGTTTTGTGAAGTCATTATTTCTTAGTATTTCTAAGCATGTATGCTATCAATGAGTAGTCACAAAAAGAGAAATATATATTTATCAAGACCCAACAATTGGACTTGATTTACTCCCACTCTCATATGCTATATGATATTATTTTGAATTCTTCACCATTTACTATTGATACCGAGAATCCATTGGTAGGACCACATGCGAATGGTGTTATTATCTCTATTGGAAATGCCTTAGTTAATTAGATGGCGAGTCAAATGGGAGAATTATCCATACATTATAATCCATTTATGACTTTGTAGTATTCTCAACCTACCCCATCTTTTGTCCATACAATTGAGTCCACATGGTTCAATCTATGAACTTGAAAGGAAAACAAAAGCATGAAGGTTAAAAAAAAATTTATAATTATGGATAGGAAGATACAACATCTAATGATACAAATAGTGATGTTGGGTGTAAAAAAGAGAAGAGTAAGTTGAAATTCCTTTTCATGATTTTTAAATGAGATCACCTTATGCACACTCGCCACAAAATGGAGGATGTTCAATGATGCATGGATGGATAGGAAGATCATCAACCCATTGTTCTTACCAATACTTTTCCTCCACAACAATTGTAAATGGTTTGTGGTAACCATGCACCTCCACAAAGGGAAAATTGGGGTTTCCCTTCATACAAGGATAATACATCAAATGAAACAATTTATATGTGTGATATGGATGTTAATATTAAAGCATAATCTTATAATTATGATGCTATTAATACTAGAAAACCTAAAAAATAGAGATCTACATCATATCCAAATAGCCCTCTACAAATAGATGCCACCTATTGATATGATGACTCACCCTACAAAGGGTTTATTCTTAAAGTATGTGCATAACCCTAATACTTAATCTCAAAAATATAATATTTTAGAAGATTTAGGTTAAGTGTGTTATGAATCAAGGGGGGCATATATATTGCTTGATGTATATTATATGACCCCAAGGGGTGGCATATATGGGACTAAATGTACATGTAATGTTTAAATATAAATGTAATAGGGTGAGACTAGTAGTAAAGGGGCCTCATTTGCAAGTATGAATAGCTATACATAAGAGATCATGTATTCATTATTGGATAGATGTGAATGGTGACATATAAAGGTATTTGGTTATTTGGAGGGGGTTCCCCTATTATTTAAGAATTTATTTTCTAACTTATCTATATTTGAGTTGTGATCCATGATCACATTCTTTACATGGTGTGTACTTATGGTTTATTATGATAATTTAAGAATTTGATTCATTACATTTGGTATCAGAGAACAGATCCTAGGGTTTTTCTTCCTTAATACAATCATTTTTTAATGTTATCTATAATTTTTTCTCAGATCCACTTCAGAAAGAAAAAGATGGAGGATATTGAGAAGACCTAGCATAGTAATTGTAAAAAAAATTTCATCTTTTGGGTCGTTGTAATTTTTTAGATACACTCTATGGAGGATAGGGTTTTTGACTAGTCCTATAACTAGTATCAAACAAGTGTTTCAGGTAAAACATGAATAAAGTCTTCATAGAATATCCAAATTCCATGAGAAAAGTTGAATTGGAAAAAATATGGTCCACAGTATGTTGGGAGAAAGTTTCAAAATCATATATCAAATATTAGGTGTGTGGCATGCTGTAAACGTTATCTCTCTTGGAAAGGCCAAAAATCAACAAGGTTTGAGAAAGTTACCATAACTTTCATTTGACACATCCAATTTTGTTTAGACTTGTGGAATTTAAAATAAGACATTTCATAGTACTATAGGTCTCAATTTAAGACTCAAAAGGGTAGAAATTGTAGAGATGCATCACAAGGAAGGTCGGCTTAGAGGACAGAGTCCAAATTAGGGTTTCAAAGGTAAGTTCACTTAAAACTAGCATAACGTTTGATTGGAATGTCTGATTGAGATTATTTAAAATCCATTGGAAAGAGGAAATCTATAACATTATATAGTAACAAGGATTATAACTATTTGATATCATTATACTTAATATATTGAGGTTGTAAGTTAAGGGTTGGAGTTAGACCTCAATTAAGAATGAATGGAAATACCTACATTTACAGGAGATGAAGATAAATATGAAATAAATCCTATAGAATGGTTGAGGTTGGTAAAATAATATGTTATGATTCCTTTAAGGGAAATAAAATAATTTTTTGGTGAATCTTGGAAGTGGTGGATGAGTATTGATCAAGATGCTAGATGGCACTTCACATGGGAAAAAATTGAAAAACTCTTTTCAAATAAATGGATTAAGGATACAAATATGGAGGAAATGTATAAAATTCAAGTTGAATTAAAAGAATCAAAGGAGGAGATTAATAACAAGGGTGGGGATCCATATAAGATATGATCCCTCAATGAATCACTCATTAAGGAGGTTAATAACTTAAAGAAAGAAAAAACTAGGAAAGGAAAGTGGGGAAAAGTTCAATCAAAGGAACATTTGAAAAAAAAACATAAAGAGATATGTATATTACAAAGCCATAATAAAAAACTATTGGATGAGGTTAAGATATTGAAAGAAGAAAAGAAAATTTGTCAAAATAAAGAATAAATAAGGATCTTGGATGAAGAGTCTACCAAAATACTTGAAGAGAAAATTTGAAAGAAGGTTTAGGAATCCCTAAATACGGATGAGGTAAAATAAAAAATGAAATCCAGAATCAAAGAAGGAAATGAGAATTTGAAAAATAGGGTGACATTGCAGCTTCAAAAGGAGAAAGAAGAAAATATTCAAGGTCAGCAGAAAATACTTAAATAAGTTGAACCCCATCTAGAGGATACATGTAATACCCCAAGGCTGAGCCCCTTCTGAATTGTAATTTTTCTTATATGCTGGTGAGCCAAGTGGTTATAAGATGAAAGACTTATGTGTTATTAGGCTAGTGAGCCAGATGCCAAGGCCAGTGAGCCTGATTTTTGTATATGTAATTATGCAGATCATTAATAAATAAATATAAACATTGTTGGGTGTAGACCAACCACAAAGAAGAGTTATGGGGGACTAAGCTCCACTAGGTAGGGTAAGGAAGGAGGGGGCTAAGTATTTGGGCCTAGGGGCTAAGCCAGTGGGATTACCTCTAGAGGAATAATATTTTAATATTATTTCCTGAAGACTAAGGTGAACATGATATGTTTTTGTTATCCAATGTTCCTGGAAAGTGGGACGTAGGATAAATGGAGCGCATGCATCTCCAGGAAGAAAAGTGTCGACCTGGGAGCATGGAGTTAAAGTTGAAGCATCAACTCATGTTGGGGGGTCACACTTCCATTCTCCCATCCTGCACATGAACTCGAGACCTCCATTGTTTGACCTCTGCATATCCTCATGCATCTATGAAACCAGAAACCATGAAGCCATCATGTGTTGCTTCTTGTGAAGTGGACACATTTGTAGTCGCCTGAGCCGTGTTGTGAATTAGTGTTAGGTTGTTTCCTTTTTGGGTGTCCATACCCATTTTTCCCTGTTGTTGTTGTTGTTGTTGTTGTTGCTGTCACCCGTACCTGGCTATTGCTGAGTTGAAGACTGGTTGAAGAGGCAGGTTGTTAGGCATGTGAGAAACTCTCCCTGGTGAGAGAGTTGGTTGGGAAGTGATTTCTCATGGAAGGGAGTCCCGTAGAAGCTACAGTACTCTGAGACTTCTGGTCCATCCTGTTGTTGAAGCCCAAGGTAAGGGAGGTGTACTAGCTGATGGACTTGTATTAGTGAAGCTGTATCCTCCTGGGGTGGAGCAGGTGTGTGGGGAATGAGGGTATGTGGGTTGTGGGCATAAGTGGCTCCTAGGATAACATATTATTCCTGTTGCTTTGTGAAACTTTCTTGTTGTTCTTGCCAATCCTAGAATTCCCTTGCCCGGTGGAGTTTAGTCCCAGCTCAGGGTTGACCTACTGCTGAGAGTGATGAGCAACGTAGTCTAAGGCTGGGATGTTCGTGGAATTTCTGCACGCAGTTGGTGGATTTACTCCAACTAAAAGATAAGTATCATTGCTTTGCTTAATTATGTATTTTATGCATGTTTTTTTATGCTTGAATGTTATCATGTATTATGTTGCATGTGGATTTACTGTTAATCTTGTTTGAATCTAAACTTGTAGCAGTAATTATGTGTTATCGTGATTAAGTGTTTTAAATTCATTAAAATGCATATATATCATAAAAGTGTAAATTCTGCATGGTAGCATTACCCAGTCTCTAGAGGGTCGAGAATGTTACAAATTGGTATTAGAGCATGGTTTTGAGATTGATCATGAATGGGCCATTTTTGTGGTTAACGAGAAAAATATTTCAGAGTGAATTATTGTCTAAAGGGACAAAATTCAAGGTTTAGAGTGTCCCTAGGTGCAAGGAGTGCATCGACGGAGTCTTTGAATAAAAAATCGCAGTATAAATAGATTGATTTTTCTCATGAAGGGACACGAAGATCTGTTGCAAGGAGTGCACAGATCCAAAAGTTAACTAAGTGTCGAAGCAACCCTCTAAGGAGAAAGGGGTTCGAGAAACAAAGCTCAAGAGGAGGAGTGACAGCAGTTGTCAGATCCATTGTTGGAAGGAGCCTGGACCATTAGATCTATGTCCAGGAAAGCAAAGGAGAGCATTGAGGAGGAAACAGATTCCAAGCCATCGATTCTAAGTGCAAAGGATCGACAGTCATCCAATCTAGGTTGAAAGGTGGCGCACAATCCACAAGTATGGAGCGAGAACACTTTGGAAGTTATGTGATCGAGAGGAAAGAAAAATAGCCGATGTAGATCCTGGGCATTGGTTTCCAGAGGGGTACTTGTCAACAGATATAAGACTTTGGGGAAAGTCACTTCGGAGGATTTCAAGTGCTGTGAGTTTGAATCTCCTGAAGTCAGAAGCTTTGAAGCCTGAAGAGACGAAGTGGTGAGTCATGATGATGTTAGTTGTAGGTGATGTGGAAACATGGGATGTGTGCCACGTTTCAGTGGGTTTCAAACCCATTGAAGATTGAAATGGAATATGGAACGTGAAGTGTGACACTCATCTTATTGGGCCATGAGTCAACCACTAGTATTTCACCACGTGGCACTCCATATGAGCAGGGTTAGTGGGGTCGAGGTTAGGTAATGTAGTTAAAATATGGAGGACCCATACTGGCATTGATCACAAAACATCCAGATCAACGACCAGAAGGCATTGCGGGGACCCAAGTTGCATGAAAGTTAATTATCCAACGCAGTCTCACAATCCAAATCATGGTTTCACTGAGGGGTTATGTGCCAGCGTTAGAAGAATTGCAGGATGAAAGGCAGGTTACTCCAAGCCACCATTGCATGCCCTCGCAATTGGAAAACGTTAAGTGATGTGATGTAATGATGTCACCAAAGGTGATTGGGAATGTTTAGAGATTAACAGTTTGGATCTGCGGATGCGAGATCCTCCGAAGCTCCGAAGTCCCAAAGACCCAAATTTCTAGAACTTAGACACATGAGGTTCCATAGTGAGTTTCAATTGTTGGATGATGAGTAGATGTGGACTGTTGATCTACTCTACTTCGCGAGTTCGATAACTCAGAACTTCGAGGGATTGTTGTGTTCTGCTTTGAATTTTTTCAAAGTCGAAAGCCCGAGTAAGCACCTTTTGACTTAGCACTTGGTCACGACCTGTGATCACATGGGTTGGGGACTAAGAGGAAGGGTCTAGTGCCCAAAAATTATTATAGAGGAGAGAAAATCTCGGAAAGAAAATGAAATCTGAACGTTTTTCTTTCAGATTAGTTTATGAATGTTGTGGGAATTGTTAAGGACTGATGACCTGACAAATTTTGGTTAACTACATGTTGCGTTTGCAGAGTTCAACAAGTGTCAGGAATGCAACAAATTTCCACTGAGTGCAGAGAAATGGAGGAGGCACAAAATGCTTCCAGTTCGAAGAATGAAGTAAAACGATTGGATGTCCATTTAGGAGTGGAAGAATCGAACTCTAATGGCCATGGAGCAGAGATGCAAAAGGAAGGGCATATGATGAAAATCATTGAATGATTGCATAAAGACGCCCAAGATCACCAAGAAGATAACAAAAATCTCATGAAAGCCAGGGATCAACAAGGAAAAATCAACTCAAAGTTGATGCAGAGCTTGGAAAGAATCGAAAAGAAGTTGGATAAGGAGAGTGACTCAAGAAAAATAGGGAGTCACAATAACCCTGATAGGAAAACAAGATCAATAAGTGTTAGTAGGCATCATCATCACTCCTCGAAACATTCCAATAAGGAGGCACACAATATTTCAAGCCCATATCCTACCAGAAAACATAAGAGATATGGAGTGGATGAACTGAAGGGTGAAATGAACAAGATTAAGCTTCCTACTTTTGATGGAGAACACAAGAAATATGAATATGTCGAGACTTGGTTGTTGGGCATGAGGAAATATTTCCAACTGCAGAACTATTCTTCTCATGCAGAGGGAAGAATTTCCATTAACCAAATTATAGGAAATCCATACATATGGTGGGAGCGGCTTGTGCAAGTACAACACATCAAAGAGAAGAATGTTACTTGGAGGGAGTTCAAGAGACATTTTGAAAACAAGTATTTAACTAAGAGATACTATGATAGAAAGATGAAAGATTTATTCGAAATCAAGCTGGGAAGTATGACCATTGATGAATATGAATGAAGGTTTTTGTAATTGTTGAAGTATGTTCCTTTCATCAAGGACGAGACTGTCAAAATTCAAAGGTATATGAGTGGACTGCCATCTTCCATCAGTGACAAGATCCAGTATGATGACCCAAAAAATATGGAAGAAACTATAAGGAGATAAAAATGCTTATATGATTAGCAAAAAGAAAAGCCTACTTTCCAAAAAGCATGGGAAGACAAGAAGAAGTTTAAGAGGGAGAAGAGGAAGAAGTGAACTAAACCACCCTTTTTTAGGAAATTTCTTCAAGGTCAGTAAGGTTTTAGAGAGCCCAGGAAGGCTGAAGTGGGTGGACAAATGCCAATAAATCCACCTATGGAATGTTGGGGTTGTGAAGGAAATCATAGGTACCGATATTGCCCCCACAAAAATGACAAAGTGAGAACTATCCACAATGCTCAACAGGAAGAAACAGTGGAAGACATGGGCAGTAGAGTACCAAGGATCTATGCTTCCCTAGACAAAAAATAAGAAGAATATCATTCACACATGATTGCAGTGGAAGGTATGATCAACAAGCATGACTTTACTATTTTAATTGATTAAGGGGATAGTCATAGTTATGTAGATCCTAGAGTGGTGGAAAGTTTGCAATTGTTGAGAATCAAACATGGAAAATCTTGGTTAGTGCAACTAGCTATAGGAACCAAGAGAAAGTTTACATAATTGGTTAAGTCCTATCTAGTGGACATGAACAGACTGAGCATGAGAGATAAATTGAAAATTTTACCTTTAGGTTCCTATGACTTTCTAATTGGGATGGATTGGTTGGACCAGCACCATGCCATCTTAGATTGTCGTAACAAGGAATTCACTTGCCTACTTGAGGAAGGGAATTGGAGAACAATCTAAGGAATTCCCAGGGAGGTTACTATTAGAGAAATCTCAACAATGCAGCTAAAGAAGTGCTACAGGAAAGGTTGTCAATTATTTGCAGGCCACTTGGAGGAGGCACCTAAGGATAAGGTGTCAAAGTGATGCAAGAGCATCGCCAACACATCAAGTGAGCCAGCGCGGAAGCGGAGGATAGCTGGACAAGCGCCAACACAAGTTTTGAAAACAACTTGAAACTGTTGCGCAAACATTAATGTGATAATTTAATGAAGCGCACTTGTATATTGTAATCGGACCTTGAACCTTTAGCTCTCGTCCTTAGTAGGTAGAGGAATTTAATATAGTTAACACAGTTAGATAGAAATTAATTCTAGATTAGACAGTTTCTAGAGCCCAAGAGGGAAACGGGATATAGACACCCTCATTGTGCATTTGTAACATGATTAGAGATTGAAATCCAGGAAGAGCCAGAGCATGAAGAGAGTTGTATGAGAACACCCATGTATAGATATTTGATTTAATAGAAGAAGCTTTGATTCAAATTCATGGTTTTGTGTCTGTTCTCTGTGTAATGAGGTTGATATTCTCATGAATGTTTTCTTCCTGTTATACATTTGCTTTTATATGTTGTGTATATGATTTCATGTTTGAATTGAAGTCTGAGAGGAAGAAGGAATGAGTTTCAATTGTTTCTCTATTTGAGCCAGAGGATTCCTGCAAGGAGTGCAGTTGAAGTGTCCGCAAGGAGTGTGTTGACAAAGGGTTCAGATAGAGATAGTTTTTTTTCTCATTCATCCCAAAGGTGTAGTTGGGCACAGGATCCGTTCAAGGAGTGCGCAGGCTGAGTAAGAATCTCAGGGTTGCGAACCTGAGTGAAGTATCGAAGGACTACTGCTGCAGGAGTGCGCAGAGTCAAAAGACTTCAACACTTGAAAAGCGTTTGAAGGTTGCCACAAGGAGTGCGAGCAAGAGTTCTTTTTCTGAGAGGACTTGAAAGTCATGGGAAAGCTCGGGAGGGATCGGCCTTCGAATATCATGGAAGGATAGCACAGGGAAGTTGTGACTTAAAATTCGTAAGAGGCATCGCAGGTATGCGAGCAGGTAGATGAGTTTCGTGGAGCTACACTTGGTCATTTCGCATAATTCATCTAGAAGGAACGGATGGTCGGTATTCTCTGAGGAGAATCCGCGAATCTCCATGAGTCGTTAGATCTTGTGGATGTGCAGGGGAGATACATCGGCGTATTCCCGAAGGTTTAAAACTCAGGAGGGGCAGAGCTGTTGATCAGGGCCACGAGGACCATTAGATCTACACATATATCGTGTATCAGGGTTTCGTAGATCGAAACTCCAAATTATTGCCACAGGAATCGTGATATCGTGATATGCGATATCCCGACAGTCGAAGGACAGTGTGTGGGCCACAACGGAGTCGATGAGTGGAGGACAGGTGGCATGAGCTATCGGAGTTTCACAGCGAGAAGTGGTGAAAACATTGCATCAGGATTCGCGAAATCGTGAACCCTGAATTCCCGATAGAGGTGATGGGACGTTGAAAGGTCAACTCGCACGCGTGTCGGGTAATCGACATATCGAGAGTCAGGAGTCGGTAAAACGAAGTGTTCGACATCGAAAGTAGTGAAATCGTGATAGAATAAGTCCTGAAAGGTAAGGGAGAGGTCAGCATTGACTGAGGTGTCAGATCTCGGTGATTCGAGAGTTAGCATTCGATCATTGACCTCGCAAAATTGTGAAGTCCGATTCCCTGATAAGTAAAGACAGGGGATCACGGGAAGAGTTCTGTGGGTGAATATTTCCCGAAAAGGAAATAGAAGGACCGGTTAGTGTTCTTTGGGCCGAGGAAAGAGAAGATCCTATGAGAGGGAATGCCTGAGGGTGCATGATGCGTCGGTTTGGTATCAGAGCACATAAAGGTTCTTTGCTTTCTATAGCAGAGAAGGAGAAAGAGAATTCACTATGCCGCCGAGAAGAGATAGACAATAACCCGATCCAGAGGATAGGGAAATGCCGCGATGAAGAGG
Organism: Picea engelmannii; assembly: GCA_009831015.1. Lineage (NCBI taxonomy): Eukaryota > Viridiplantae > Streptophyta > Pinopsida > Pinales > Pinaceae > Picea > Picea engelmannii. Next base: position 70,928 of record ML810511.1, on the reverse strand, counting down.
CAGGAAGATGGTAGATCCAGCCATAGAGAGAAAAATGCGTGATCTCCGAGAAAGACTCGAAGACATGGAGACAACGCAAAGACGCACAACCAGTGCAGGGGATCTAAGTGATTACGAGAGCGAAGTTGAGGTTGAACGAGAAGAGGAAGTTGCAGCCAAAGATGCATCAAACGAGCGTTTGATCAGAGCTATTGCAAGGATGGGTGCAAGAGAAAAGATGGACATTCCATTTCACGAGGGAAACTTTGATGCAGAGGATCTTCTAGACTAGATTAGAGCCCTAGAAACATACTTTGACTATGAATATGTCGAAGAGGACAAGAAATTCAGGTATGTTGTCACTAGATTGAAGGGACATGTAGCATTGTGGTGGGATGAACTACAAGCTGATAGACGCTGCAAGGGCAAGCAGAAGATCAAGAGCTGGGACAAAATGATCGCGAATATGAAGGTAAAATTCATCCCCAGGGACTATCAAATTACTTTGTTCAGGAGAATGCAGAACCTGAGACAGAAGCTGATGATAGTGAAAGAATACACTGAGGAATTCTACAGGCTGAATATCAGAGTAAGTCATTGGGAGAGTGATGATGAGAAAGTTGCCAAGTATATGAATGGCCTGAGATATGATATCCAGGATGAGATGAGCATGGTAACCATCCAGACGGTGGAATATGCCTACCAGATGGCTCTGAAATCTGAGGAGAAGCTGAGCCGAAAATAGAGTCAGAGGGGCCGAGGCAAGAGCCAACCTAGAGGCAAGTGAGTTGCCCAGGAAAGAAACCAGAAACCCAAAGAGGAATGGAAGAAACCTCAGGGTAAAGTTGAGAGAGGTGGAACCTCACAGAGAGGGCCATATGTTAAACAGAGAGGGAAGCATAATGAGCAGAGAGGAGATTATGCTGACAACAACACTTTTCCTCGTACTAGAGGTAGAGGAAGAGGAAGAGGTGGAGTAATCACATGCTTCACATGTGGAAAGAATTGGCACAAGTATTATGAGTGTCCAGAGAAAAAGAAAGAAATTGGAGAAGCTCACATCGCCAAAGCACATAGGCGATATGTTGAGGCAGAAGACACAGAAGACGAAAGATCGCTCATGATGCGAAAAGTCCTTTTGACACCCGAGAAACAGGTGGAAAGTTCAGTCCAAAGGACCAGAATTTTTAGGACTACTTGCAAGACCAAGGACAGGGTGTGCAAGTTCATTGTGGACAGTGGTAGCATGGATAATCTCGTTTCAACTAAGATGGTAGAGAAGCTGGAGCTGGAGACGACTGATCATCCAAGCCCATATAGAATTTCGTGGCTACAAAAGGGACACTAGGTAATTGTCGCTAAACAATGTTTGGTTGAATTCAAGATAGGAGGATATAATGATAAGATCTTATGTGATGTCATTCCTATGGATGTTTGTCATCTATTGTTGGGTAGACCATGGCAATATGACACAAATGTGATTCATGATGGGCGAATGAACACATACACCCTAGAGAAAAATGGGAGGACACACATGTTGTTTATGATAAAGGATAAGGAGGTGAAGCCGGAAGTAAGCAACACAGTACTTCTCATGAGTGGGAAGGAACTTCTTACAGAAGTTAAGAAGAAGGAGGATCCACAATTCTTTGTGGTCAAGAAGCCGAAGATTGTTCTGACTAGCACAAGACTGGATGATTTTCCAGAGGAAGTTCAGGAACTACTGGAAGAGTTCGCTGACATTGTAGTGGACGAATTACCTTGTTCGTTGCCACCGATTAGGAGTGTGTGTCATCATATTGATCTCATACCAGGAGCCATTTTTCCAAATAAATCCGCGTACAGATTGACACCGCAGGAGAATGAGGAAGTTAAGAGGCAGGTCTAGGAGTTATTGGACAAGGGTTTGTTCAGGGAAAGCTTGAGTCCATGTGTTGTTCCAACAATACCCAGTCCGAAGAAATACGGAGGCTGGAGGATGTGCACTGACTCAAGGGAGATTAACAAGATAACCATCAGGTACATATTTCCATTGCCAAGGATGGATGATCTGATGGATTGCTTGAGTGGAGCAAGGTATTTTTCAAAGATTGATTTGAAAAGCGGTTATCATCAGATTCACATGAGAGAGGGTGATGAATGGAAGACCGCATTCAAGACAAACAAGGGTTTGTATGAATGGCTTGTTATGTCGTTTGGATTAACAAATGCGCCAAGTACCTTCATGAGGTTGATGAACGAAGTCCTGAAGGAGTTCATCGGGAAATTTGTCATTGTGTATTTGGATGACATACTGGGTTTTTGTAAAACAACAGTGGAGCATCTTAAGCATTTGGCTAGAGTGATGCACAAATTGCAGCAGGAGAAGTTGTTGATAAACATGAAGAAGTCCTTTTTCATGAAGACAGAGCTCATTTATTTGGGGTTTGTTATTTCAGCAAATGAGTTGAGGATGGATCCAGATAAGGTGGAGGTAATCGAGAATTGGCCATCACCAAGGAACATATTTGAGGTGAGAAGTTTTCACGGTTTGGCTAGTTTCTACCGAAAATTCATTAGGAATTTCAGTGGAATTAGCACAGCGATGATGGATACAGTGAAGAAAAGACATAAATATTTTCACTGGACAACAGAGGCTGAGAAAATTTTTAATCTGTTGAAGAGGAAAATTACGGAACAACCAATTCTGGTGTTGCCTGATTTTCAAAAGACATTTCAGGTGAAATGCGATGCAAGCAGATTTGCAATCGGGGCAGTCTTAAGTGAAGAAGACAGGCCAATATCGTATTTTAGTGAGAAGTTGAATGAGGTGAAATTGAAATACTCCACATATGATAAGGAGTTCTATGCTATCATACAGGCATTGAAGAAATGGAGGCATTACTTGATCCTGAGATAGTTTGTTTTTTATAGTGATAACCATGCATTACAGTTTGTGACTCAACAGGAGAAGTTGAATCAGAAACATGCCAAATGGGTTGAGTACATGCAGAATTTCACATTTGTGATTAAACATATTTCTGGTACTGCTAACAAAGTTGTTGATGCTTTGAGCAGAAAATGTTTGCTGTTGCAGGAGTTCAAGGTCAAAACGTTGGGTTTTGATGATCTCAGGGACATGTACGCTGATGATCCAGATTTCAAGGATGCATATGAAGCAGCTGAGAATCCAGTTCTCAAAGATAGAAGCCAGTGGGCCGAATACATGATCCATGAAGGATCGTTGTTTAAAGGCAATCGACTGTGTATCCCGAATTGCTCCATGAGGGAGAATCTGCTGAAGGAGAAACACAACGGAGGATTGGCCAGACATTTCTGTCATGACAAAACATTCTCAAAGCTGAGCGAATCATACTTTTCGCCAGGGATGCGATCATAGGTTAAGATATTTGTACACGTATGCAGAGTTTGCCAGCATTCTAAGGGGAGGAAGCAGAATGCGTTATTTTATCAACCATTGCCCATACGAGAGAGGCCGTGGGATGCGATAAGCATGGATTTTGTATTGGGGTTGCCAAGAACACAAAGAAGTTGTGATTCAATCTTTGTGGTAGTGGATAGATTTTCCAATATGGCACACTTCATTCCATGTCAGAAGACCAGCGATGCGACTCACATCGCGAACCTGTTTTTCAAAGAGGTCATTTGACTTCATGGGTTTCGAAGGAGCATAGTTTCGGACAGAGATACAAATTTCATAGGGAATTTCTAGAGAACCTTATGGAAGAATATGGGAACTAACTTTTTGTTTAGTTCAGCTTACCATCCGCAGACGGATGGACAGACAGAAGTCGTAAACAGGAGTCTGGGAGATTTGCTGAGAAGCTTGGTGATAGAGCACCACAGCAGTTGGGATAATGTATTACCGCAGGCAGAGTTTGCGTATAATGACTCAGTGAACAGGAGTACAGGACAGAGTCCATTTCAAGTTGTCTATGGCATGCAACCGAGAGGAATTTCTGAACTAAGGGACTCAAAACAGAATGCAACTACGAGCGATAGTGCAGAAGGATTCGCAGAGGCGATGAAAGAACTTCACAGTTAGGTGAAGCAACGAATGTTGGAATCAAGTCAAGAGTATAAACATAGAGCCGATCAGCATAGAAGACAACTTCAGTTTGAGGTTGTTGATCTAGTTTTGGCACACTTGAGGAAAGAAAGGTTCCCGAGAGGAACATACAACAAGCTGAAGATGAAGAAAATCGGACCCTGTAAGGTCTTGAGGAAATTTGGGACAAACGCATATGAGATTGAATTACCCGATGGGATCGGAATTTCTCTGATATTCAATGTCTAAGATTTATATCCATACAAAGTTGAGGAAGTAGGAACAAGTGATGAGCAGCCAATGATCCAGTGGACAAAGAAAATGCCAGTTGCAGAGAAGCCACAGCTGGAGTGCATACTGGACAAGAAAGTGATAAAAAGGACCAGGCGGGAAGAATACTTTGAGTATCTGGTCAAATGGAAGAACCATCCAGTGGAAGATGCCAGCTGGGAGACGGAAGCGGAAATACAGAAGCATGGACAAACCATGCAGGAGCTCATGGACAGGAGCCCATGAAAGTTTTCAAGCGAGGGAGTATGATGCAGGAGCATCGCCAACACATCAAGCGAGCCAACGTGGAAGCGGAGGACCGCTGGACAAGCGCTAGCAAAAGTTTTGAAAACACCTTGAAACTGTTGCACGAACATTAATGTGATAATTTAATGAAGCGCACTTGTATATTGTAATCGGACCTTGAGACTTTAGCTCTCATCCTTACTAGGTAGAGGCATTTAAGATAGTTAATGCAGTTAGATCGAAATTAATTCTATATTAGATAGTTTCTAGAGTGCAAGAGGGAAACGGGATATAGACACCCTCATTGTGCATTTGTAACATGATTAGAGATTGAAATCTAGGAAGAGACAGGGCATGCAGAGAGCTGTAAGAGAAAACCCATGTACATATATTTGAATTAATAGAAGAAGCTTTGATTCAAATTCATGGTTTTGTGTCTGTTCTCTATGTAATGAGGTTGATATGCTCATGAATGTTTGCTTCCTGTTATACCTTTGCTTTTATATGCTGTGTATATGATTTCATGTTTGAATTGAAGTCTGAGAGGAAGAAGGAATGAGTTTCAATTGTTTCTCTATTTGAGCCAGAGGATTCCTGCAAGGAGTGCAGTTGAAGTGTCTGCAAGGAGTGCGTTGACAGGGGGTTCAGATAGAGATAGCTTTTGTTCTCATTCATCCCAAAGGTGTAGTTGGGAACAGGAGCCGTGCAAGGAGTGCACAGGCCGGGTAAGAATCTCAGGGTTGTGAACTTGAGTGAAGTATCGAAGGACTACTGCTGCAGGAGTGTGCAGAGTCAAAAGACTTCAACACTTGAAAAGCATTTGAAGGTTGCCGTAAGGAGTGCGAGCAAGAGTTCTTTCTGAGAGGACTTGAAAGTCATGGGAAAGCTCAGGAGGGATCGGCCTTCGAATATCGTGGAAGGATATCGCAGGGAAGCTGTGACTTAAAATTTGTAAGAGGCATCATAGGTTTGCGATCAGGTGGACAAGTTCCGTGGAGCTACACTTGGTCATTTCACAAAATTCATCCGGAAGGAACGAACGATCGGTATTCTTCGAGGAGAATCCGTGAATCTCCATGAGTCATTAGATATTGTGGATGTGCAGGGGAGATACAACGATGTATTCTCGAAGGTTTAAAACTCAAGAGGGTCAGATCCATTGATCAGGGCCACGAGGACCGTTGCATCTACATGTATATCGTGTATCGGGGTTTCGTAGATCGAAACTCCAAATTATTGCCACAGAAATCGCGATATCACGATACGCGATATCCCAACAGTCAAAGGACAGTGTGTGGGCCACAACGGAGTCGGCGAGTGGAGGACAGGTGGCACGAGCTATTGGAGTTTTGCAGCGAGAAGTGGCAAAAACATTGCATCAGGATTCACAAAACTACGAACCCCGAATTCCTGATAGAGGTGACGGGACGTTGAAAGGTCAAATCGTACGCATGTCGAGTAATCAGCATATCGACAGTTGGGAGTCGGTAAAACGAATTATTCGACATCGCAAGTAGCGAAATCGCAATAGAATAAGTCTCGATAGGTAAGGGAGAGGTCAACGTTGACTGAGGTGTCGGGTCTCGACGATCCGAGAGTCAACGTTCAATCATTGACCTCGCGAAATCGTGAATTCTGATTCCCCGATAAGTAAAGAGAGGGGATCGTGGGAAGAGTTCCGTGGGTGCAGATTTCCCGAAAAGGAAAGAGAAGGACTAGTTAGTGTTCTTCGGGTCGAGGAAAGAGAAGATCCTATGAGCGGGCGTGCCTGAGGGTGCGTGCTATGTCACAAAGATATAAGGCCATGTAGTATTAAAATATTTTGAGGATGTATTCTAGGAGGTACCAAGACTACCCCCGAAGAGAGACATTGACTTCTCTATTAACCTTATGCCTGGAGAAGCCCCAGTGTCAAAAACTACGTACATAATGAGTACTCCAGAAGTGAAAGAACTACAATTGCAGCTTGAAGAGATTTTGAAGAAGGGGTATATACGCCCAAGCGTGTCACCTTGGGGATCCCCAGTCCTGTTCGTGAAGAAGAAATATGGGACATTGATATTGTACATTGATTCCAGACAGTTGAACAAAGTGACTATTAAGAACAAGTATCCTTTGCCAAGGATCGATGATCTCTTTGATCAGTTGAAGGATGCTAAGATATTTTCAAAGATAGACATCATGTCAGGATATCACTAGGTAAGAATAAAAGATGAAGACATTAGAAAGACCGCCTTCATAACAAGGTATGGTCATTATGAATTCAGAGTGTTTCCATTTGGGTTGTCGAATGCCCCTGTTGTTTTCATGTGTTTAATGAATGGAATATTCAGGGAATATCTTGACAGGTTTGTCATAGTCTTTTTGGATGACATCTTGGAGTATTCCAAGTTAGAGGAAGAGCATGAACATCATTCAAAGATGGTGTTGCAGGTGCTAAGAGAGCACCAACTATATGCCAAACTGAGAAAATGATCATTTTATCCAAAGCAGATGCATTACTTGGGACATATCATTTCAAAGGATGGGATAGTTAGGGATCCTGAGAAGATAGAGGCCATTAGAGAATGTTCAACACCTAAGAATGTGACATAATTCAGATCATTTATTGGTCTATATGGCTATTACATAAGGTTCATTACAGGGTTCTCAAGGATAGATCACCCTATCACTTCCTTGCAAAGGAAGGAGAAGAAGTTTAAGTGGATTGAAGAATGTGAAAAGAGCTTCCAGTGATTGAAGTAGTTTTTAACCAGCTCTCCCATACTGAGTATTGCAGATCCAAATGATGATTTTGTAGTGTGCACATATGCATGCAAAGAAGGAATGTGAGGAGTCCTCAGCTAAAATGGATTTTTAATATGTTATGAATCCAGGAAATTGAAAGAGCATGAAAATAAATATGCAACTCATGATTTGGAGTTGGTGTCTATTGTTCACGCTCTAAAGAAATGGAGGCATTACCTCATGGGAAAGAGGTTTGAACTGAGGACAGACCATAATGGTATGAAGTATTTGTTTGATAAGCCAACCTTGAAAGCTAGGTAGTGTAGGTGGTTATAATTCCTTTATGAGTATGACGTTGATATCAAGCATATCAAAGGAAAGGAGAACAAATTCGCTAATGCACTCAAAAAAAGAGTGCATGAATTACATGCTACAACCATTAGCATGTACCAAACTGGCATTAAAGGTAGAATTTGGAAGCAACAAATGCAGATTTGCAGTACATCAAATTGGTAGCAAAGCTACAACAAGTTAAGATTCCACAGAAAGTGGAAGATTATAAGTTGAGAGTTGATGGAACACTCCTATACAAAAACAAAGTTTATGTACCTAATGTCCTGGAATTGAAACTTATGGTTTTGAAATAAATGCACAATGTGCCTTATGCTAGGCACCTTGGATATCAGAAAACTGTGGTAGCAGTCAAGAGCCATTACTTTTGGCCAGGTATGAAGAAAGAGATTACAGAATACATCACCATATGTATGGAGTGTTAGAAGGTTAAAGCCAAGCACATGCACCCAGCAGGGTTGCTACAACCTTTACCCATCCCTGAGTAGAAGTGGGAGGTAGTGACAATGGATTTCATCACAGGATTGCCCAGAATAGGAAAGCAACATGATTCAATCATGGTGATGGTGGACAAGCTTACAAAATCTTCCCATTTTATCCTATTAAAGACTAATCACAAGGTAGCTAACATTGTTGATATATATATGAGGGAAATAACACGATTGCACGATGTTGCCAGGACAATTGTGTCTAACAAAGACTCAAAATTTACCTCAAAATTCTAGAAAGGGTTATTCAAGGGGTTCAAAATGAATCTGAAGTTCAACACAACCTATCATCCTGAGTCTAATGGGCATACAGAGAGGGTGAACCAAGTGATAGAAGACATGTTAAGGATGTATGTGATGGACAAACCATCTAAATGGGAATACTACCTACACTTGGTAGAATTCGCCTACAACAATGGTTATCAAGCATCACTGAAGATGAGCCCGTTTGAATCACATTATGACAGAAAGTGCAACACTCCAATAAGATGGGATAACCCAACTGATAGAGCAGTAGTTGGACCATAATTTCTCAAGGAAATGGAAGAACAAATGCTGAATATTAAGCAGAATTTGAAAGTTGCCCAAGACAGGCAGAAGAGTTATGTTGATAAAAACATGACCCACAAGGATTTTAAAGTGGGTGATCATGTTTTCTTGAAAGTGAAAGCCAACATAAGTTCCTTGAAGCTGGGAAACTGTTCAAAGTTGGCAGCCATATTTTTTGTACCGTTTGAAATCCTAGAAAGGATTGGACCACTTGCATATATGCTTGCATTTCTTGCATCCATGACTGTACATAATGTGTTTCATATTTCATTTCTTAAGAAATATATATATATGATTCTAATCATCTAATTGATTGGAATGTTATTCAAGTGGAGTAAGAAGGTGTCTTGCAGGTGCATCCGGTGCATATACTGGACCGAAAAAGAAAGCAGCTCCAGAATCGAGCCATAGGGATTGTAAAAGTCCAGTGGACCTGGTACGATCCTGAGAGCGCAACATGGGAGCATGAAGATGCTATGTGGGCAGAGTACCTACATCTTTTTGAAGATTTTGGAAATCTTGTTGTTGTTTTGTAAATAAGTTGGACCAAGGACAGTGAAAAAATAAGGGGAGGGGATTGTAATACCCCAAGGCCTAGCCACCTATGAATTGTAATATTTCTTATAGGTTGGTGAGACAAGTGGTTATAAGCTGAAAGACTTATGTGTTTATTAGGCCTAGTGAGCCACATGCCAAGGCCAATGAGCCTTATTTTTGTATATGTAATTATGTAGATCATTAATAAGAAATATAAACACTACTTCATGTAGACCAACCACAGAGAAGAGTTATGGGGGACTAAGCTCCACTAGGTAGGGTAAGGAAGGGGGGGGGTACGTTTTTGGGTCTAGGGGCTAAGCTACGGGGATTACCTCGAGAGGAATAATATTTTAATATTATTTCTTGAATACTAAGGTGAACATGATATGTTGTTTTTTATCATAAGTTCCTCAAAAGTGGGATGTAGGCTAAATGGAGAACATGTAGCTCCAGGAAGACAAGTGTCGACATGGGAACATGTAGTTAAAGTTGAAGCATCAAATTGTGTTGGGGGGTCATCCTTCCGTTCTCCCATCCTACACATGAACCTGAGACCTCTGTCATATGACCTCTACATACCCTCACGCATCTCTTAAACGAGAAACTGTGAAGCCATCCTGTGCTACTTCTTGTGAAGTAGACGCAATTGTAGTCACCCGATCCGTGTTGTGACTTAGTGTTAGGATACTACCTTTTTGGGTGTCCATACCCATTTTTCCCTATTGTTGTTGTTGTTGTCACCCGTACCTAGTTGTTTTTGAGTCGAAGATTGGTTGAAGAGGAAGGTTGTCAGGCCTGTGAGCGACTCTCCCAGGTGAGAGATTTTGCTGGGAAGTGAGTTCTCCTGGAAGCAAGTCCCATAGAAGCTACAATACTCTGAGACTTATGGTCCAGCCTATTGTTGAAGCCCAAGGTAAGGGAGGTGTACTAGATGAAGGACTTATATTAGTGAAGGTGTATCCTCCTGGGGTGGAGCAAGTGTGTGGGGAATGAGGGTCTGTGGGTTGTGGAGGTAAGTGGCTCCTGGGATAAAAGATCCTTCTTGTTGCTTTGTGCAACTTCCTTGTTCTCCTTGCCAAGCCTAGAATTGCCTTACCCGGGGGAGTTTAGTCCCAGCTCGGGGGTGACCTACTGCTGAGAGTGATGAGCAACATGGTCAAAGGCAAGGAGGTTCGTGGAAGTTCTACACGCAGTTGGTGGATTTACTCCAGCTAAAAGATAAGTGCCATTGTTGTTCTTAATTATGTATTTTATGCATGTTTTGTGATGCTTGAATGTTATCATGTATTCCATTGCATGTGGATTTAATCTTGTTTGAAATTGAACTTGTAGCAGTAATTTTGTGTTATCATGATTAAGTGTTTTAAATTCATTAAACTGCATATATATCATATAAGTGTATATTCCGCATGGTAGCATTACCCGGTCTCTGGAGGGTCGGGAATGTTACAATAAATTTCAAGTTGAACTCCATGAAACTTGTGGAGTTGCAAATAAGACATTTCAGAGTACTATAGGTCTCAATTTAAGACTCAAAAGGGCCGAAATTTTAGAGATACATCACAAGGAAGGTCATCTTAGAGGACAAAGTCCAAATCACGGTTTCAAAGGTATGTTCACTTAAAACTATCATAACTTTTGATTGGGATGTCTGATTGAGTTGATTCAAAAGCCAATTGAAAGAGGAAACCTATAATATTATATAGGAACACAGATTATAACTATTTGAGATCATTATAATTAATATATTGAGGTTGCAAGTTAAGGGTTGGTGTTAGACCTCAATTAAGAATTAATGGAAATACCTAAATTTACAGGAGATGGAGATAAAGATGAAATAACTCCTATGGAATGGTAGAGGTTGGTAAAATAGTAGGATATGATTCCTTCAAGGGAAAGAAAACATTTTTTTGGTGAAGCTTGGAAGTGGTGGATGAGTATTGATCAAGATACTATATGGCACTTCACATGGGAAAAAATTGAAAAACTCTTCTCAAATAAATGGATTAAGGATACAAATATGGAGGAAATGCATATAATTCAAAATGAATTAAGAGAAGCAAATGAAGAGACTAAGAAGAAGGGTGAGGAGCTATCTAAGATATGATCCCTCAATGAATCACTCATTAAGGTGGTTAATAACTTAAAAAGAAAGAAAAAACTATCAAAGGAAAGTGGGGAAAGATCAGTCAAGGGAAGATTTGAAAAACAAACATGAAGAGATATGTAGATTATGAAGCCATAATAAAAAACTATTGGATGAGGTTAATATATTGAAAGAAGAAAATAAAAGTTGTCAAAATAAAGAATAAAGAAGGATCTTGGATGTAGAATCTACCAAAATACTTGAAGAGAAAATTTGCAAGAAGATTTAGGAATCTAAATACGGATGAGGTAAAATTAGAAATGCAATCTAGAATTGAAGAAGGGCGTCAAAATTTGAAAAATGGGGTGACATTGCAGCTTCAAAAGGAGATAGAAGACAAGATTCAAGAACATCCCCAGAAAATACTTGAAGAAGTTGAACTCCATATAGAGGATATACATGCCAAATATGATGGAATTATCTCCAAGGCTAGAACAATCAAAGAAAAAACAAGGAAGATAGAGGATTCCATTTTCTCTAAAAATAATTTAGTTGAAATGCACATGTCAAGTGAAGAAAATCCATCAAAAGTGGAACCATATTGACACCCTCATTACAAGGAAACATTTCAAGGAAGACAAAAAGGTTGATATCAACATTATGAAGGAAGAAGATGGAATACTTGTCAATATTCAATGAACAAGGCATCATAAAACCACTCTTCAACAAAATATTATCAGAGACCAACAACCACTACAAATTGGAAAAGATACAACAAAAATACATGGAATCAAAGGAAAGAAAATTAGGAAACAAATAGACACCAAGGATTAAGACCAAAAAGAATTGATTTTGGATGGATAGATCATATATAATGGAATGAAGAAAGAAGGAACACAAGAAAATAATATTAATTGGTTTCATCACATGTGAATCATTTAATTGACAAAGCGTTTTGAAGGAAGGTACTATGTTATTCGGTAAAGGGGGCATATATATGGCTAAATGTTCATGTAATGTGTAAATATATATGTAATAGGGTTAGCTTAGTAGTAAAGGGGCCTCATGTGCAAGTGTGAATATATATATATATATATATATATATATATATATATATATATATATATATTCATTATTGGATAGATGTGAATGGTGATGTATAAAGGTATTTGGTTATTTGGAGGGGGGTCCCCTATTATTTAAGGAGTTATTGTGTAACTTATCTATATTGGAGTTGTGCTCCACGCTCACATTCCATACATGGTGTGTAATTTTGGTTTATTCTGATAATTTAATCATTTGTTTCATTACAAATTGTCATGCACCATGTCTACACTAGAAGTCGTTTAGAGTTTCCCTCTACAAAAAAATCATTGTTGAATGCTATTGGTGGGATTTATCCTTCAGATGCTTGATTATTGATAATTGATCACGATTAGACTTAGGATAGAATTCCTCATTATGTTTCCTTCAAGATTGAAATATCTACATATGGAAAGAAGATTTTCATATCTATAATCAATAAGGAATCCTATAATTGTACCATTTTCTTGTCATGTTGGAAATAATTAGGTTCTCCTGAGCTTGTTCCTTCTATAATTGTATTAATTGAATTTGATTGTTTATGTATTAAACCACATGGAATTATCCCTTTCAATTAGGGAATAAAAATATAAGAATTAAGTTAGAACTAGTGGATGCTTCTCTTTATTGTAATCTTTGCGTGTGATGGAGCTAGTTGTATTCAATGGCTACAATCATGTTATACATTTTTTGAGCAATTATATTTCCTCATCAAGGGAACATTGTCACCATTAACTGTTTGTCCTACTGTATGCCAAATTCCAGTTTGAATACTAGTATGAATGTTCCATTCATGGGTGATTGTGATGTAAGAGAATCCTACCTCCAAAATCTAGCTCATTTTGGTGAGGCCTATGGGGTATTTGATTTACTAGAGGAGTTGGTTCCTTAATTTAATATTTGTAATATTCCTATGTTTTAATGATTTCTAGAGGAGAATCATAGGATAGGTTTGATTAATGAGAATGAAAATTTATTTGTAAAAGTTCTCGAATGTATGAGAACATGTCTATTTTTAGTTTTCTAGGGATATCATGAATATTTTCATGGATCTAGAGATTTGAGTTTCTTAAAAGTGATCCTAGAGTATTTGGTGGATCTAGAGGATCCTTAGGAACTATTGGAGATATTGTGGATGTGAACAAGAATTGGTTACAAAATCCTTTTGGTATAAATTTGTAAGCATATAAGGCATTGATGTTTTCCACTAGAGAGTAAATTATGCCATGATGAGGTTGGCCATTCAGCGAGAAGATCAGGCTAGAGAATGAGAGGAAAGATACTACATGTAACTTAGTCCAAGAAATCCTAGAAAATCCTTATGTACAATGTGAACATTTGAGTAATAGGAAATTATTCTATTCAAGTGTTAAAGTGAATGAATATATCAATTCTCTGTTCATAGTTGGAAACGAGACAATCTCTGTAATTTATGCTAAGACCCAAGAGATTCATGTCGCTCTATATCCTTCTGACGAGGTCTTGGAATTTAATTGTGCATTGCATGTTTATGATCAATACTACATGTTAAAATACCAAGGAGAAAAATTTGAATTAAAATAAATATGATTCAGAAGGAAGTTGATTTCATCATAATTGGAGTAGAAACCCTATTTAGTGATCATTGATCCTGTAAGGATCAATGATCCTCAAATACATAATTTCAGGTGTGAGAAAGCAATGATGCCTCATGGAATTGAAGTATAGGTGCATCAGATCCTTATCTCAAGCAACAAGAACTGTTAAAATGAGAGGTAAGGTATAGGGAGAAAATATGAAAGTGATAGCTAAAGCAATCATGGTTGCCTGATGTTTAGAACAACTATAATAGTTGTTGATCTATGGGAGAACAAGTTTATACCATTAGATCAAAAGTTGAAAGTGTGAGGATCGGTATATCATGTTTTGAATGAAGTGGATGATGAATATCAAATCTTATAAAGGAAGTGCATGAAATTTAAATCCCAAGTGAATTTGCAAAAAGGTGAAACTTGGTGGTTTCAAAAAGCAATGCGTCGAAGAAGTGTAAATTTTCATTTCCCTCCATGGTTTCTAAAACCACTTCCATTCAAATTCCAAATGTCAAAAGTGGTCGTAGGGGCTAGAATTTGGTCATAGACGAGGTCGCGGAAGAGTAAGGTAAGCAGTCAAGGTTTATTATGCTTATGTATAATCACCTTTCGTATTAAGCCCCAGACTCAAGTCTCCAATCATGTAAACATTGGAGTAGGGTTATTATCGCATATGTATTAGGTCTGAGGATTAATTTAATCCCTTTCCACTAGTTATTAAAAAAAAAAAAAATAGTGGTCCTGAATTTAGACATAGATTGGCCTTGTTGTTATAACCCTAAATTTCACCATACATGCATACCTGGCATTTGGCTCTCTTACTATTTTTGCCAAGCCATCACTAAGAAAATGTTCTTAAAAACCACATTTTTGAAGATGTATGCGCCCTGCATCACTAATACCCATGTAGACACACTTGATGCACCACTACAACTCGCGTACATACGCTAGTTGTACCATTACAACCCGAGTATACCCACAAATGTTGCAAAAATTAAAAATTTGCAAGGAATTCGTTGAGATTATGGGCTATTTGGTAGTTTTCCAGATGTCCCACTTCCTATAGCCCGTCACCCAACCGGATAACCATCCTTTTTTCATATAAAAGGAGGTGTTGGGGTCTCATTCTTGAGAGAAGCATAAGAACAATGAGACTCTTCCCGTTTCACATCCCCTCCTTGCCCCAAGAATTTGCAGCCACCTTGTGAGTTTTGAGCTAGAATTGTCCATTCTTTCCTTTTTCTTCCATTATAATCCTATGCCATTTCCTTAGAGAGAAGTGTGAGAGGAGAAAGATACGTGGAAGCGCAGTTGGATCTTCATGAAGATGAGCCCAGACCAATTTTGAGGAGCAGTCGCCGATCTCATTGTAAGTAAACTTTGTGATAATAATAAAAGGAATACTGTTTTTGTCCCGCAATATGATGTGTTCAATATTTATGTTTGATTTATGTTTTATACTGACATCTAACCCACAAATTCATATACAAGATACATGTTCATAGTTTCTTGTTTTTGTTTTTGTGAATGCAGGTCGGCCTTGGGAGAAGACTTGTAGTCAAGGAGCAATCGAACACAAAAGGATGGACACCGGATGTAGATTTTAAGGTAGATTTACCAGATCTTTTTACTTTGTATTTCTTATATGAATGTGGGGTATATTCGGGGTAGTCTAAAGATTAGGAGACTTTTATACGGTTAGATCTGCCTACATGTTGAACCCTAGTGTAGTCCATTGGGGGGGGTTTCCCTCTATAGCAGAACTGGCGACCGTACTGGGGAGACCTCTAGGATTTTAGGGGATAGTTTTTGGGTGTTTTAATTGGTTTGATTACCTTTTTTGAGTTTCTATAAGTTGTTGAGTCTTTAAGGGATTCTAGTCTTCCATACCAATAGTCCCTTCCCTGTCAGTCTACCTGTTAGTTTTCGTTTTTTGAGAAGTTACAGAGGTGTACGTGGCCTATAGTGGTCCTGCACACCTACATACACACCCTACCTTTAGACAACCCATGCACATACATATGCTACTTAAGTGTCAGTAGCATGCATGTGTCAATAAATGTTTTCTAGAAGAAGAGGCAATCAACCTCTTCCCTGATTGAAGTCATACTTCTCAGGGGCTTCTTGATCTAGTGTTGGTCTCTGTTGTTACAGTCTTTAGCCTGGGTTTGACATCAATTTGCTTATCTCTTAAATATTTCTTGTGTTTTCTTTGAAAGGGTTTTAGATGAGTTTGTGAGTCTTTTCTAATCATCCTGTTTGGTATCGTCAGTGACTCCCTGTGATCTGTAGTGGGCCAGAAGTCAGTTCTTGGTCTGCCTTGTCTTCACATTTTCCCTTTTTCTTTCTTTAAAGAAAAAGAAAAATAATTTATTTCAAGTTTCTTGTTTGAAGAATAAAAAAAAGAAAAAGTAATTACCATAGTGGTGTGTTTTCTTTGCATCTTGAAAGCATTTCAAAAGAAAATAAGAAAGATAATCCTTCTTTGCTAGTGTTCTTGTTAGTTTCATTTTTTGCAAGAGTCTTAACAAAATCAGTTACACTATCGCATCGCTTTTGAGTGAATCAAGCCTTAAAAATAAAACTAATTAAAATCAACTATACTTTATGTTTGTAGCGTCAATCAACTAGTTTAGGCTAGAGCCTTGAATTAGGTTTGAGAGGAAACTCTTCAAGGCTTATAAAAAAACATTGGAGTTAGGGCTAGGGAGTGTAAAAATTCTAGTAAACATGAAAGTTATCTGGTATGCCCCTCTAACATAGAGGCTAAACATGAGGTCATGTGAGGAAAGGTAGCGGAGATAACCCCTCCAAAGCTGGACCAAGCATAATGGGGAACACATATTGAGGACTTGTCATGGGATACAGTCAGTTTCTTTTGCCTATAGAGCTTCGTCGATCTCGAATCCATTCGAGGTCCTCAGTTGTCTTCCAACCCACTTTCTCTCGATACCCTCGGTAGGTTTCAGGCTCGTTACACTACTCATTACGGTCCACCCAACTGTCGACTGTACCCTCCTAGTGACTTTTCACAAGCTAGAAACTTAGTTGCCTTTATTTTAGGGACTTACACAGGTGACTCTGGGGGTATACTGTAGTACCTAGGGCAGACATCAAGCCACGCTTTGTAGAGTATACGCAAAGGGTTCTTCCGTGTTTGAGTTTCACTTGCAACAGTAAGTTTCTCTAGTGTTGGTTGGCATAGCTGTTCTTCCAACTAGATAGTGGTTTTCTTGATTTTCCTTTAGGAGATTTTAACATGTGCTCTGTTCTCCCTAGTTTTCCATAGTGATTTAGTCATTCATTAATTTGGGTCTCTGACCTAAGATGGTATACCGCCGACTCCGCCGGTTGTGATTAATTTTTGGTCTTCCACTTAGAAACATGGAGCTACCTCTTTATAGGCGTTGTTTTGATAACACTGGTTCACCAGAGTTAGTGTGAGACTTTTACGGACTTGAATGATCCCACAAGGGGAGAACCTGTGCATAAGATATTTATGGCTAAAATTACTGACGATACCAACCAAGGAATCCCTTTTCAAGGGGATTCTTGTGCTTTTCCTTTTTTCAGAAACATTGGTGTCCCTTTGATGGCCACTTTTACATTCCTGGGTTGGATGTGAGACTACCGGTTTTGCTGGGTACCATTCCAAATGTCTCGAATGCTCTTGATGCTTCTCAGTTAATAACCTTATTTCATGGGCATAATGTTGATGTTCCTTCATCAGCAAAGTCTTATCCTCCTCCTTCTCCTGCCTCTGGTGAAAGTGAAACTACTAGTAATTGGATGTCTAAACGAAGTAGAAAGAGGAAGAATAGAAAGAAGAAATAACCAAACTCTGCCAGTCATGTTGGAGATAGGTCGTCAACCTCTACAAGTCATGTTGAATACCAATACCCAACCTCTGAAATTCATGCTGGGGGCAACCACCCATCCTCTGCAAGTCATGCTGGGGAAAAATTCTAGTCTCTGCTAGTCATACTGGCAATAGGTCTATAGCCTCTGCAAGTCTTATTATCGACTAATCACCAACCTCTTCCAGTCATGTTAGTGATATGTCCACAACCTCTGCTAATAATGTTGGGGAAAAGAAACCAGCCACTGCTAGTCATGTTGGGGGCATTGATTCTATTGAGAAACCTAGATTGATAGGACATAATCTTAAGTTCCCTTGTAAGCTTTGCAAGGGAGATCACCTTACTCATCTATGCCCTGTAATTCCACAGGTACGAAGATTGTGGTCCCTGTCTACAATCTCTTCTAATTCTGAGACTTCTTAGGTTTCCTCATAGTCTATTAAACCATTGGTTGTGAAAGTTGTCTTGAAAATGTAGTCATTGGTTGATCCCACTCCTCTTTAGGGAGGTGAGGTGCCTTTAGACAATGTAGTCTCGAAGCCTATTCAACCATTGGTTGAGAAGGTGGTCACACCGATGCAGTCATTGGTTGATCCCACTCCTCTTTTGGGGGGTGAGGTGCCTTTAGACCATGTAGTCTTGTAGCTTATTCATCCATTGGTTGAGAAAGTGGTCACGTTGATGCATTCTTCGGATGATCCCACTCTTCTCTTGGAGAATGTCGAGTCTACCAAAGTGGTCATGCTGTTGCAATATTCAGCTGATCCCACTCTTCTCTCGGGGAGTGATGTGTCTACTGACTATGTTTTTAGCATTTCCAATTCAGTAATTTCAAAACAAGGGGGCATTCCGCTCACTTCGAGCACACCCCCTCCAAGCCCTAGGATGATTTACTTTGATTGGAATGACCTTTTTGAGCCTCATCTTCCTTCTTCTACACCTTTCCAAATAAGGGTTGAAGTTAATTAAACAAACATTTATCGATGTATTGTGGATGAAGGAGCCTCTGCAAGTATTTTATCCTCCTCAGTTTGGAAAGTCTTGGGATCTCTCGAGCTTGTATCTACTTCGCATGAACTGTTGGCTTTTGACAGATGTCCTAGTGAATATTTAGGGATTCTTCCTTAGTTTCCTATCTCATTAGGTGGGAAGATTTTCCTTTTCGATGTTATAGTGGTGGAAGGCTCGCTAGATTTTAATATGCTTCTCGGGCGTGATTGTGTATATGCTATGAACGTTGTGGTGTATACTCTCTTCCGGGTGATGCATTTCCCTCACAATGGAAGCATTGTCACTATTGACCAGCCCACATATGATAATCACCATCCTAATTTGGTGTTATTTCAGAATACCCCTTTACATGTTCCTGGTGTTCGTGTAGACTCTACCCCGCCATGGGTTAATTATGTGGCGTCTTATCTACAGTGCTAAATTTCTTCTGAGCAGGAACCTATGAAATCATCTTTTCCTTCTCGATACTTGGTATCATAAATTGGTCCATTGGTTTATCCAATGGAGGCATGGGAGCCCTTTCTTCCCCCTCCAGGTCCAAGTGATATTGAGTCTCCTTCTGAGTCTGATATCATTGTTTGTAGATCCTGAAGACCTCGTGCTAGTGATTCTTCATTGATACACTCTTCTAGTCTTGGACATAGCCTCCATCATCATATGGAATATGGTCAGTTTACTTCATCCTTTGGGATTTTCGACCCTTGTTTGTGTGATTTCTCAGATTTTGAATTTCCTTTAGATGAGGCTATCCTTGAAGCCATGACTACGGTTTCTATACCGTGGGAGGACTTATTTTATTCCCTTTTGGGAGACTTTCCAAGTTGGCCATTGAAGAGACTCTTGGTCTGAGCCTAGCAGTAGGATCTACCTAAGCCATTTTCATACATGATTCGTAGCCCCCTAGAGTCTTCTTTAAGCCCTTTTAAGACTCTCTAAACATGAAAATATTACCAAGCGATCATGTTGTCCTTCACGCTTTCCAAATTAAAAATTTTAAGGCACGTCTGTCCAACAATAGTTTACCCCTTTTTTGGTCCAGATGGTAAATTATATGAACAAAGGTATACTCTAGGAACCCTGGTTCGCTAGAAGAGTATTCTCAGGTATATGTTTAACCCTTTTTCAAGCCTGAGGGATTAAATTTATGAAAAAGGAACCCCCACAGAGTCCATAGTTAAGCTCTTTTCAGACTCCCTAAAATTGAAAAGATTGTTGAGTGACCTTGTTCCTTCACACTCGTTAAATTGGTCCAGAAGAACATCCCCTATGGAGTCCATATTTAAGCTCTTTTCAGACTCCTTAAAATTGAAAAGATCATCGAGTGACCTTTTTCTTTCACACTCATTAAAATTGGTTCATAAAAACATCTACTGGCATGAGTTTACCCCTTTTTCCAGCCTGTAGATTAAGGAGGAAAAAGGTACACCTCGGGAGATTCGTCTCACCGGGAGAGTTATCCTAAGTAGATTTTATACTTTTTCAGGCTAAGGAGACTAAATCTAGAAAAAAGGTTGTGAGTCCATAGTTAAGCTCTTTTCATACTCCTTAAAATTGAAAAGATTGTCGAGTGATCTTGTCTTTGTCACACTCATTAAAATGGTTTTGAATAGACGTATTTTCGGTGCTAGTTTATCACTTTTTTGAACTGAATAGACTACGTTCGAAAAAGGTACCCCAACAAAGTCTTTTTTTTTCTTTTTCAGATTCTCTAAAAATGAAAAACCACCGAGCTTACCTTCTCTGGGCTTGTGAAAAATACATTGAAGGGGGTTTCATCGTATCCTTCTAATTGCACTTGCATATATGCATCTTTGGCCTAATTCCAACTCCATGTTGCTGTCAACTAAACCTTTGAAGCATGCCTTATACGCAAACCCTTGTAGCACTTTGCCTCTGTGACCTGACACCTTGACCCATTGTTGGAATAGGGGAAAACCCATAATTCATCTCCAAGAGCACACCAACAAGCCCTAACTACTATCCCTTTCAGCAACACCTGCGAAGCAGATGTAGTCTCACCCGAAGCAGTTATGAGGGGGTTGCAGGACAAAGATGTCTACAACCAAGGGGAATATTAAGTGGATCTAATACAAGAGCAACACAACATTCGTATATCACTTATCAGCTAGGATATACTCTGCACATCTACTTATCAGATCTAAAAAAGTAATGCAATTACAATATATCAATGATAGAGACAGAATACTAATCATACACAATGCAAAATATACGTGGTTCACCCTCTCTCTAGGGCTACATCCACATAATTGTGCTTATAATATATTAAGGTAAATAATACAATTCTTATCTGCACTCTTAGCTAGTAGATCTTCTTTCTTCTCCTCTCTTTCTCTCCCCTCCTTGCACACCCAGCTACAAGGTTGATCTTCGCACCCAGCTAAAGATCTTACAATACTAGAAGGCTCTCGTACTCAACCCTTTTTCCTCACACACTACTACTCACTTAATCACACAATGACAAAGGAAACAATAATAATCATAACACCAACAACCCATCCCAGGTCCTTTAGACCTCTATTTATTTATTACAATAGCTCACCGACATCCTTAGGCCGAAACCTAGGTGTCCAAAAACCCTAAATACAAAAACCCTAGGTGTCTAAAAACCTAGGTCAACTTGGCCCGCGTTTTTAGGGCTTCGCCAGCCTGACTTTCCTTCCTTCTCACACGATTCTCCAAGGCATCCAATGGTGGATTTTTCCACCTGTTGATTTGTCCATGGTCCTTCTTTCTTGTTGATCTATCGTCCTTGATCTCCTTGTCCAATGACTTGCTTTCTTAGACTTCACTCCATCTTTTATTCTCTTTTGCTCACTTCGACCCAATAATAGTCATTGTGTCTTCCACACAGTTCACATTCTTCCTTTTCTTCCTTGATCTTTGCATACTTCCATAACCAAGGGGCAACAGGCCCTCAACGCTCACTTGTGACTCGTCCCGAGGCACTTCAGATCTCAGCTTCCTATTTTACTTTGATTTCAGACTACGCAGTGTAGACTCTACTTTCTTCTCTATGCCTCCTTTTCCTCCTTGTGCAGACTATATTTTCTGTGTCGGGTACCCAGTTTCAACTGCACCTGGTACCTAGACCCATTTCTTCATGCTTTTACTGAGAGTTGTGAAGCTGCTGATTGTCATAGTACAACTTCAGCCAGCTCCCATTCATGAAACCTTCCTTCCATTATCCATTCAACGTATTCAATTGCGCAGATCCTCCCTTTGTAACATAAGAAATCTCGTATGGCCCTAGCCAATGCGTTCTGAACTTCCAAGGATGATTTATGAACTTGTTGTCATATACCAGTACTACATCACCTTGTTTGAATTCCTTTTTCTTGATGTGCCTATCATGATAGGCCTTCTCTCTTTCCTTCTGAACCTATTGATGGAATCACACAATGAATATATCTTCCTCTAGTTCAACCAGCTATGCAAGCCTCTCTTGAACAACGCCTGGGTTGTCCATATATGTATAGGCAGCAATTCTTAATCTTGGCACCAAGTATTCCATTGGAAAAACAACTTCAAGACCATATACCAACTTGAATGGGGTTTGCATTGTTAGTTTCTTGCAAGTAATTCTATAGGCCCATAATATTGTTGGTACTCTTAAATCCCAATCATCCTTGTTCACACTGCAAATCTTCGTTAGTGATGTTTCCAAAATATTGTTTAATGCTTCAACTGTCCCATTTGCTTGTGGATGGTAAGGAGTTATCTTCTGATTATGGACTGCAAATTCCTTAGTCAGGGCTTTAACTGTCTTATTGATGAAATGTGTTCCTTGATCACTCATCAGGATCTTTGGGCAGCAAAACCTAGTTATGATGTCATCAAATATGAAGCGCACAACTGTAGTTGCACTACAGTCCTTAACTTCTCTTGCTTCAGCTCATCTAGTCAAGTATTGTGTTGCTGTAATTATGTACCTTTCTCTTGTACGCTTTCCTGGTGGGTTTATAGGTCCGACGAAGTCAATGGCCCATTTCTCAAATGCTCGCAGGGTCAGTTGTGGTGCCATTGGAATTTGTTATCTTCTAGATGGTTTCCCAACTCTTTAGCATACATCGCAGGCTCTTGAATAGTCTTTAGCATCTCTGTGTAAGGTAGGGCACCAAAGGCTAGCTCTAAGAACCTTCTGTGTAGTTCCTTTTCCTTCATAATGTCCTCCTACGATGCCTTCATGAGCTTCTGTGAGGATCAATGGGCGCTCTGTCTCCATATTTCATCTCCTTAGTATTTCATCAGGTCCCATCTTGTATAGCTATCCATCTATAAGTGAGAATTCTACAAGGCGCACTACTAGCTGTTTCTTCTGGGGAATTGTATAGTCACTAGGTGCCATTCCTATTGATAGGAACTGGACTATGTTTGTGAATTGGTCATCGATATTTGTAATGGCTAGTAGCTATGCATCTGATAGTGTATCCTCCAAACTAGTCGGCTCTTCGCCATGTTCTAAACTTGACAAGTGGTCAGGACCCTTATTCATTCTCTCTGCCTTTACGATGATCTCAAAATCATACTCCTGAAATAGAAAAATCCATATGCATATCCTTCCCCCCAACACTGTCTTTCTGAATAGGTATTTTAGTGCAGAGTGATCAATAAAAAATTTAAAGTGCCCTCCCAACAAATAGTGGCAGAATTTCTACAATGCATACACCGTGACTAACCCTTCTCGCTCAGTGGTGGTGTAGTTGATTTCAGTAGTTGATAGATTCCTACTAGCAAAGGCTAACAGGTGGTCAATGTCTCATGTTCCCGATTGTGCTAACATAGCTCCTAATTCAATGGAAGATGCATCGACATGCACATGAAATTCCTTACTCCAATCTGGAAACACTAGAATGGGAACAGTAAGCATTTTTTGTTTCAGTGTGTCGAAGCTCTGCTGGCATTCTTTTGTCCAACTAAACTGGCAATCCTTCTTCAACAACTTCTCCATGGGCACTGTAATTTGAGCATATCCCTTAATGAACTTCCTGTAGTAGCCTGTGTGTCCCAATGCAATGCGCAACTATTTTACTGAAGCAGGGGGTGGTAGATCAACAATAATGGAAATTTTAGATGGATCCACCAAAAATCCCTTCATGCATACAATATAACCTAACAACACTCCAAATGGTGAGAATAAGATGCACTTCTTCATATTTAAAGAAATTTTACACTGCTTTCATTTGTTCATTAGCTTTTGATGAAGGGAAGGGAATTCTTAGCTTTGTTATTCTTTCATGTTTTTTCATTTGACTATTGCAATATGATTTGAGATTGATATGGTGTATGAGCTCATTGTTGTTAACTCTTCACTTGTTGTATTTCCCTTAGGCAATTTCATGCTTTCCTAGTTAGTGTTTCAATGCTTTCTTAGATCAGTTTGATTTCAACAACATAGATTAGATTAGATTAGTTCTACTTCAGTCCTGCATATACAGTGCGTGTGCTTCGTCAGTCTACGTACCCCGGGTTGACAATTAAATGGTTGGGCAAGTACTACAACGTTATTATAATGACATATATTTCGCCTAACATTTTTTTTTTAACAACAGTCAAACTCATGCTCAGTTGGAAGAAATGGCAGATTTCTTTATGGACAGGAGCCTGATTTGCAGATTTGGTACAATTCATTATGGTTGGAGGCTTGAGCCATGACAGAATCAAGCAACCAAGGAGGGCC
>ML810511.1:17898-46371 GCA_009831015.1 Picea engelmannii | reverse complement strand
GTTTGGAAATCCTTCAAGAGCGCTTGCAGTTGTTGATGTTGAATAGCAGGAAAGGCTTTGGCTCTGCCTTGGATCACGTAGAACCTGCATGGTAAAGACATGATAGGAATAAAGGCAGATGGAAAAGTTTCATTAGACTTGGGATTTGCACTTTCATGTTAATCAGCTGTCCAGGCCAATGTAAAGCTATGCTCCATGGATATTTGATTTTAATTGTTGGACATTCAGTTGGGGGGCACATAAATATAGCATTATAGATTGGATACAATGTCGTACCCTGATGACAGTGCGATTCTCATCACAAGTAGAAGTCTTTGAGGCTCGCTATACAGGTCAAAGATGTCCAAAGGACCATGTGTGGAATTGTGAGGAATACAGCTTCACATAGGAACCAGTGTTGATCAGGATCTTCATATCCATCTCCCCTAAATATAGGAAGTCTCATCTCATCTACCATAGATTTTCCTAGGGTTCCTGACTGAATATGTGGTGGACTATTATTGATAGTGGTCTGGACGCTCTGGTGACTGGGATTACTTTGGTTTCTTAATACTACTGAATCATTAGGAGGGATAATAGTACTTACTTCGATGGTCTGCACAGTTTCTGAGATTTCGGGTTCTCCCTGATGAAGCTCTTCAGCTTTTCCTTCGTTACCCTAGCAGGTTCTGAATGTTCTTCATCTTTCATTTCTGCCTCTTCTCCACTGTAGAATTCCTCGTCCTCGTAGTTCTTCTTAAACAGGTTTACAAGGTGAACTTCTCAGAACACTCTCCCACTGTGCATATGTCCATCTTCTGTGTCGCTATCGCTGTCTGAATTCTTGAACATTAGCCTTTGTAGATCTAACCAATCTACTGTATATTCAAGATGTTCTTCTCATGCAATATCATATTTAGTCTCAACTTCAGGAATTGTAAAAATTTTCCTCTTGGTCCCTTGAAGAAATATCTCTCGACTTGGTTGTATGATTCTACTTTGTCAACAACAAAATCTGTGATGTACCCTCCAATGGTGCTATCAAACCAGTGATCTACTGCTCGTGATATGACCTTATCAACTCCTTTGATCTTCTTGATCAGCTCTGACATCCAAACCACAAGAGGTCAGCTCAGATCTCAAACTGGGTATCTGGTAATCTAGATAGCCACTCATACAACTCCTGATGGGTTCCCCCAAAGAAAATTTTATGTATATCAGTAAAGATACATTTCTCCAACCAATCCTCTGAACTATGATTAGGGTTCTTGTTCTAGGCTTCAACAAAGTCCTTTTCTTGATCCTATATCCATGTTTGAGTCTTTGTCTTCGATGGAAACCACCTTGACATTCCCTTAATAAGATTCTTGTCCTAGAAACGAAACCATTTGTTGGCACAGGGGTAGACCCAGGGTTCAACTCCAAGAGCGCACCAACAAGCCCTAACTACTGGCCCTTTCGGCAACACCTACGAAGTAGATGCAGTCTCACCCGAAGTAGTTATGAGGGGGTTGCATGACAGAGATGTCTACAACCAAGGGGAATATCATGTGTATCTAATACAAGAACAACACAACATTCGTATATCACTTATCAGCTAGGATCTACTCTACACATCTACTTATCAGATCTAAAATAGTAATGCAATTACAGTATATCAATGACAAAGACAAAATACCAATCACACACAACACAAAATATGCGTGGTTCACCCTCTCTCTAGGGCTACGTCCACAGAACTTTGCTTATAATATATTAAGGTAAATCATACAGTTATTATCTGTGCTCTTAGCTAGAAAATATTCTTTCTTCTCCTCTCTTTCTCTCCCCTCCCTGCGCACCCATATGGAGGGTTGATCTTCGCACCCAGCTGAAGATCTTACAATACCAGAAGGCTCATGTACTCATCCCTTCTTCCTCGCACACTACTACTCACTTAATCACACAACGAAAAATACAACAATAATAATCATAACACCAACAACCTATCCCAGGTCCTTTCAACCTCTATTTATATATTACAATATCTCACCGACATACTTAGGCCAAAACCTAGGTGTCCAAAAACCCTAAATAACAAAACCCTAGGTGTCTAAAACCCTAAGTCAACTTGGCCCACATTTTCAGGGCTTTGACAACCTAACTTTCCTTCCTTCTCAGGCGGTGCTCCAAAGGATCCAATGGTGGATTTTTTTTCTTGCTGAGTTGTCCATGATCATTTTTTCTTGTTGATCTGTCATCCTTGATCTACTCATCCAATGGCTTGCTTTCTCGGACTTCGCTCCATCTTTTCTTCTCTTTTGCTCACTTCGACCCAATAACAGTCACTGTGTCTTCCACACAGTTCGCATTCTTCCTTGATCTTTGCGTACTTCCATAACCAAGGGTAAACACCCATGGAGGAATTTTCCCGAGTGTCCTGTCCCTGCACATGTCTCCTTTCTATGAGAATTAGTGTGTTCCTTGTGCTTGCAACTAGTATGCTTTGAGACAATCATTCCTCTTTTGTAATGTAGCATTCTTTTATTCTTTTTCAATCTCTTAAAATAATTGAAAAAGAAAAAAAAATCAAATATACCCCAAAAAGAGGACGGGAAAAGTATTTTCTTTTTTTGGCAGCACAATAAGTCGTCCTTGGACAAAGCACACCCTTTCGTTTATCCTTAAGATTTGGGATTTAATAGGACGTTAGGAATCTCTTCTCCCTACATAGAATTGTGTCCTCCTCCATTTGGTTATTATTCCAAACACATGGAGAGTTTGTGTTGCCTCCTGCATCGTAAACTTATGTCAATGTCATGCTGCCTGAGTTAGATCATCTATATGTTGGTAGCCAATTAAATTTTTTCAATTGCCATATAAGATGCCTACACCTTTTGTCTCCTGAACGTCAAGTCATCATCGCATTTTGCAAGAAGACATTCTTTTTATTTCATGCGACAATTGTATTTGGTTTCGATTCAGTTTTCACGACTGAAAGCGTGAAAACTCATCCATCACTATTTGGACTGTCGTGATCTTCTCATTGATATTCTGAAAATCACTTACCTTTGGTTTGCTATTAAGTGGCTGGGATGATTTTCAAACCACGTCCATTTACCTATTTTTACTTTGATTGCGCATTTTGATTTTATTTGATTAATAAGCCATTGAGCTTGCAAACTTATTGGTTACATTTGTTTCTATAAGGGTCATGGTTTATTTTGGTATTATATGATATGATCCTTATGAGCTCTTGAATTATCGATTTTATGAGATCTTTTGTTACAATATATTAAAAAACTTCGAATCAAAACATTTGACTATGCAACAAGCGCATTGGTAATATCATGAGTTTCATGGAAATAGCTTGAAGTTATGCAATGGTCCGTTGGTTAACTTTGGGTTTTGGTTTATTGGTTTGAAGTTATGAAATGACTCATTGATATAATATATGGTCTTGGTATGGCAAGTTGATACAATTATCCACCGCCTAAATTGTCGGGTTGGTCGATTCATATGGTTTAAACGATATTATGGTGGATGGAACAGCACTGTACTGTGCCATTATTATCCTGCATGGCGGTGATAATCCCACCACCTTCGCATGCATACAATTAATTCATTCCCCTTTGAGCATTTGCAGCTGTTAGCCATAACGAGTTTCGCCTCTGTGTATTGTATTGATCAATCCAAACCCTACTATGCACACAAGCCATGGCTCCAGTCGTAAGGGCCGAGCCCAATGGTTGCCAAGCATTGATGATGTTCGATGGCGCTTATAGCGACTTGGAAGAGTTCAGATGGCTCCCGTTCATACGAAAGTTTGATGGCTTTAACCCTGGTGTGGCTCGGCAATTTGCGTTAACCTTTGATGGCTGTCGAGCCAAGGTTGGGGATGTGCAACTTGAAATTAATGAGCAAATTCTTAGTTTGGCTACCAGTCTGCCTGCTACTGGACAGAAGTGGTCGAAAAATTGCAAGGTGAAAGATGTCCCGTGGACATTGTTCTTCCGATCTCGGATGGTGAACTCCTGTGACAAAGGATTGCCCGCAAATATGCAAAAACAACGCCGTCATGACCTGCTAGTGATAATCAAGCAATTCATTACTTGCGAGGGCAGGTATGGGTTCGTTTTCTTGTTTCACCTTCGTCTATTGATGGTTTTTATAGGCTACGAGCTTAATATGCCTCACTACCTGCATAGGAGTCTGTTTAAGATGGCTAAAAGGTACAAATGCAACCAGGCCGATACCAGCCTCTTCCATTTCGGGTTAATTAAAATGCTTATGGTTTATGAGTTGGGGTTACGTCGTGACTGTTGGGAGAATTTCCTTAAACGTAATGATTTTGCTGACTCGAGCCCACCACAGGTTGATAAACCTGTGGTGAGCGAAAGAAAGCTTATCCCCCCTGTCCCTTACAGTGCCCTGCTACCCAAACCTCTACCCGAACCACCTATTGTTCTACCCAATTCTGTGACCACATATGTGGAAAATATCAAACCCGTGGCTAAAAAGCCCAAAACCAAACCTAATGCGAATTCTAAAGGCAAGAAGAACACCCGGTTAATCTCTCGCATGGCAAGAAATAAACCGAAACCCCCTATCAACCCGGAGCCTATCATGGTCAGTGAAGATTCTAATTCAGAGATTGAACGTTTCCTTGCAAATGAGTATCCCTACTCAGAAGGTCTGAATGAAAAACCCTCATACGACTTTGTCAAAAACCTACCACCTTGTTTGCGGGATGATCGCAATTTTCCAGGCATTGAAATGCCTCGTGGAACCCTCGGTGACTCGTTGAAACCCCCTCCTGCTCAACCAGTTGTTCCACCATGCGATTAGTGTGGCTTATGGTTGGAAAGATACTACCTAGATGTGCCAATGTTGCAATCCATAATTCATTCTCTGGAGGATCAAGTGGCAAAAATCACCAGTCACAATGCGAAGGTGCAACCCACTGACAAGAGACAGTGAACAACAGGTTCAATTCTATTCAAGAACGTCGAGTCGGCTACAGCAATCGTCAATTCGAAATTGGCATAGCCCGAGCAACCTCGCTGGTATGACTATCCACTGTTTATATGTGACACATTCATAAGCTCTGTTTACAGCGTGGATTGTTGTTGACACATAAGCATGCATTGTTGTATATAATTTCGTTTTGATAAATCGAATTTCGTTATCGTTTTAGTTTTGATTTGATCCTATTAATCATAATGTGGATTTGGTTGTTTTAAATTGGTTGCAATTGAATGTTCTGTTGCATCTATTATAGACACAAACTGTTTTGCATTTCAAATTTTGAAACACGATCTATGTTTTGATCCAAATTGGTTATGATGCACATGATGGGTAAACGATGGTTATCTGTTACAATTTTATTTACATATGACTTTGACCAGCTCGGATACGGTTTGGATTATGTTTAAAAAAGGTTTTGTTTTATATTTACCGAAATCGTGAATTGATACAAATCGTAACAGTCATGCAAGTCCTAGCCATTCAATTCGTTGTGGCCCATCGACCCTACTCTCTTTTGAATCGAAATGACAATGGATATTCGGTTATGAATGGATTTGTAAAACGGAAATGATCATACCCAAGATGACGAATTGTTCTATTTTTTATTCAAACCCGATTTTATTTGATTGCTACCCAGCTTATGGTTATCAATGCTGTTGAATTTTGACTGTGTAACGCCCAACAATCTAAATCTATGGAAAATATGGTTAATACTGTTATGCACTTTTCATTTTGACTGTATCGTAACAGCGTTCCCATATTGGTTTTTGATTGAAACAACATGAATCTTATGCTTATCGTTACAACAGTATCAAATCGATGTTGACCATGGTAGATTATGAGTTTGTTGGATTAAATTATGATTGTGATCGTATTGGATTACATCGAATCCCATATGATACGATTCACTATTCATTTCATTTAATATGAAACAGTTTGATTGCTATATGACCTAGTTTTATGGTAACTAAAAACAGAGCATTTTTTACTCTGTTTCGATTGCATTCATTTTGATATTATTTAATTTAAATGATAGTTTCACTTGAATCATTAGTAATTCGTTTTTTGATGATTAATAAAAGATGATTGGATTTGATTTTATTTGATTGCTATCTGGTCTTGTATGCTATTCTTGACTAGCTACAGAATTAGAAGATTCTGTAGCTAAGTCTGTAGAAACAATTTTTTAGTGTTTTGTTACTGAAATATCTTTCTAATTTGATACTTGTGTTCTATTGCAGGTAAATTCAAATTTTCAATTGAGTTGTTGAGCAGTTAGGGGATGTTTCAAAGATTTTACTTGCATTTAATTTTCTTAGTTTAAGAGATTTTGGGATTTTTCCCTGATTATGTAAAACTGTTTGATGATTATCCACAGGGATGTTTTACCCTGTGGAGAAACTTATATATACTTATGATTTTTGTAATAATGTTCATCCTCATTCGTGGGAGAACAAGGATATGGAACTCTAATGCAGACTGGAGCAGAATTGATGTTTTGTCACAGCTTTAGCTTTTCAATATATCAACATTTTGTTTCATGTTTTGTATATCAAATTTGTGTATGATTTATGACTACTTTAGCTATCTAAATCAAATGAAAATGATATAATTTTGATCACTGTTATCCATATCTTGTCTCTTCCAAATAGATAAAAGACATAACAATTGTTAGTTCAGTTTGTGAATGACAGGTTTATCTTCTTCATAGATTGAATTTTTATATATAAGTCCTTGCATAACAGGTTTCCCTTATTGCAGGAATTTATAATCATAAGATTGTTATGATTTGCTTTTATGTCTTGTTTGTCCTGTAAAAAACTTCAAGAAGAAGCACAACAAATCGTTTACGAAAAGCTTATGGACTAACCGGTGCGAGTTTCCTCCTCCGACCAGCTTAGAAGTTATCACACACAGGGCAGACTTGGAGCGTTTCCAGGTCAATTAGTTTGTTGTTTGTTGTTTTCATTAAGCAGTTTAATTTAGATATAATCTTAATCAGATTTATATTAGATTGTTTAATTTCAGTAAAATATATTAGATTGTTTAATTTCAGTAGTTTTATTTCTTTTTTATAGAATATAAAAAAAATAAAAAAGATTCTTGGTTGTCTTAGGGCAGAAAACACATCAGTTTTGCAAGTTTTAATTAAATCTGTAGGTTGTTTATAGTGTACATTTGTGAATAAGTAATAATGCAGCTGATAATTAGATAGTTGATTTGAGTTATTACAATAGTAATTAGTGGATTGTATGTGATAGTTAGAATAGCTATATTTAGTTTTAGTTTAATTTCAGTTTGTTTTATTAGTTTTATTTACTTTAGTTTGTTTAGATAACTTAGCTCAGATCAATTCTCTCTTTGGTTTTCATAGGAGACCTTAGAGAGGCCAACGGAGCTGTTAAACTCGTCAGGGTGGTCCATTCCAAACGGCTTGGGTTATTTAGACAACCCCGGACCGGTTCCACTCTCCCAGTTGACGGACGGTCAGTTTCACCCGTCAACAAATGGCGCTAGAAGGAGGGCCTGAACTTAATTAATGGCACGAGGCGATCGCAAGACTCCTCCCCCACCTAATCGCACCCCTATAGTTACTAGAATCCGTTCACAAGATAATATCCCCCCTCAAACAACAACTACTTCAACCGAATATCCACAGATCACAATTGAGCCAGCAACCCCTAATCCTACAGGTGGTGATTTCCAAGAGATTGTTCGTCAGTCTCTTATCAAAACACATAGTGCCTTAGCTAGTCTTAGGCGACCAAACCGCCCGTGGGGTCAACCTTTAGATTTCTCTGATATCAGAGAACAGTTAGGTGAGATAGAACTCACTGTGAATCCTTCAGATCCAAACACAAATCCTGCTGCAGGAGGATCTGGGATACCTCCTTCACCACCTCCTTCATCTCCTTCCTCTTCTGGAGGAGATTCCTCTTCTGACGAAGGCAAACCACCTTCTCAGCCTTCCGCACCTATTTCCCCAATGGAAAATCAGAACAACCCTGCTAGACCCTGGTTGGACCAGGATGCTGTAGCTGGAGCCCAGCACCCTTTACCTAAGCACCCGAAAAAATGGCTTCCTAAGTTTGATCCTGATTCAAAACAGATAGCTGAAGACCATATCAAAAAATTTATGTTAGCTATCAGACTCCGTAATGTTGAACATGAAGATGTTGTCTGCAGGTTGTTCCCTTACACCTTTGAGGGTAATGCGTCCACTTGGTACTTTGCCCAACAGCCCCATACCATAGTGTCTTGGGAAAAGTTTGAGTCATGCTTTTTGGAAAAATTCGGAGATGACAAACCTCCGGAAGTCTTAGTCATGGATCTTTCAAGTTTAAAAATGAACTCAAAAGAAAAAGTTAAAGATTTTAATCAAAGATTTTAATCAAAGATTTTTAACACTTAAGAATAGAATCCCTGCAGACTCTATGCCTACTGAGAGTCTAGTAATAGCTTACTACACTAAAGCTCTACATCAAAGTATAGCTATTTGGGTGAAAAGATCTAAAAATGCCACGTTGTTAGAAGCCTTTGAAGAGGCTACTCAGATTGAAAAAGATATACTCAGCCTTAAGGACTCTTCTAGCAACGAAACTGAAACTGTTACTTCTTCCAAAAAGAAGATTGAAATTCTCCCCAGACCTACACAAAACAAAACACAACCTGAAAACTCTGATTTGGAAAATTTAACCAAAGTTGTACAAAAATTGTCTAATCAAGTTATAGATTTAAAAAGGTCAACTGAAGAAGCCTCTTTGAGTAAAGGACCCTACAAACCCCCTTTTCGAAAGCCTTTTCAAACCAACCGGCCTAATCCAAATCCCAAAGGCTTAAACCTAGAAAGTTTGTAATGCGCACTCCAGACAATTCTAGGAGCCCAGGATGACTTGATCCCTCCTGATATTCCTCAAGAGGAAGTCGAACAGGAAACCATTCAAGAAGAAGAGTCTTCTCCAAACATCTTTGGACACCTCTCAGATAGTATCTTCCAAGCTAACTTCGAGACTGTTCACCCTTACAACACTAGGAGCAAGACAACAAACAAACCTCCTTTCGAGAACACTGCAACTTTACCTCCAAAGCCACCTAAGTCAGTAGAAACTAAACAAAGTAATGCTAGTCCTAAATTAGATTATGATGTTGTTGAAGATCTTAAGAAATTAAGGGCTAACATTTCTATTTTTGAGTTGTTGAAATTTCCATTTTTGTTACAAAAGATGTTGCAAAATATTTCAGAAAATGGCAAGAATGGTAATTCAAACAACAATAAGGTTGTGCAAAGCAAAGTGCCGCAGAAGACTTCCACTAAAAACAATTCTGATCCTCAAGATAAAGGAAGCCTTCCCACAACTCTTGTAAATAATGTAAATAACAATGTAAATAGTGTAAATAATTCAGATAAAGTAGTCTTAGAAACTGCGAGTAATAAAACACAAGATACCGCTTTGAATACTCGTAAGAATGTACCTCCTTTTCTTTTAACTTTTGAAATCTTCAACAGAAATGTGCATAATTGTATGGTTGACTCAGGAGCATCGTCCAATGTGATGCCTTGGTTAGTCTGCCAAAAGATTAATGCTGAAGTAGAACCCTCTTCTTTGAAAATCATACAACTTGATCGATCAGATGTTAAAGTTATAGGCGAACTAAAAAATGTATTGATTAAATTATCGTCTAACCCAAAGGTTCATCAAGTTATTGATATAATTGTGGTGGATATTGCAGAAGTATATGGTCTGTTTTTTAGCAGGGACTGGTCGGAGCAGCTACAAGGTTACTTCGCAACGGACTGGTCTCACTTATGGCTTCTAGAAAATGATAAGCCCAACAAGATCAGAGTGAATCGTGAGCGTTACCTCAAGTTCACGGTCATGGACTTGAACGATCCTAATGAACCATACACACCTCCTGTTAATCCGCCTGAAGTCAAAGGGATGGACACCTTCTTCGGAAATTTCATGGCTGAAGTTTCACCTATCAACAATCCGCAATAGCAGTCCGAGATCCTAACATGTACGCAACCAACAGCTTCTATCCAACAATCTGGTGAACCCGATGGAAATCAAATTTGGTCTCTATACTTCGACGGTTCCAAGTCTAAAGAAGGAGCTGGTGCAGGCTGCATCATTATAGATCCGACAGGTAACAAGACGTTATTGGCTTGTAGATTAGAATTTGAATGTACTAATAATATTGCAGAATATGAGGCTTTATTACAAGGTCTCAGAAAAGCCGTGGATATGCACATTCAAAATCTAATTGTATTCGACGACTCTGAGATAGTAGTTAGACAGGTGAGAGATTCTATACACTGTCTTTCCCCTCATCTCAAATGTTACCAGTCTGAGGTATGGAGTTTAATGAACAAAGTTTCTGCTTTTAATATAAATTCCATTCCTAGATCAAATAATGCTGAAGCAGATCTACTAGCTAATGTTGCTTCTAAACTTCTTCCTGCAGAAGGCTTGTCCCCAAACGCTTTCTCCGTGGAGCTATTGTTTCGACCATCTGTTCCTGACAATATCACGAACTGGAGAGTATTTGATGATGATCAACAGATCATTAAATTTCTGCACATGGAAGAAACCTTTCAAGGTGCAGTGATAGATGAACAAACGCATGACGACGATTTGCACGACTTTACGGTAATACCTAATCCGAAATCTCCTGAAGCTCTATCAGACATGGTAAATCTCATACCCAAATTTGTTGTTAGACTAGATAAATTTTATGATTTTGAAGATAAATTTAAAAAGACGGTCAATTGCAAAACCAACAGTTCCTCATTGTCTTATGAAAAAGTCAACTTAGGGACTAGTGAAAATCCTCAGTGTATCAACATAGGCTTGGGATGTTCTAGACAAGAAAAAGATGCTTTTGTTAAATTATTCAAAGAGTTCAAAGATGTCTTTGCATGGACTTACGATGATCTTAAGACATTCGATCCTAACATTATACAACATGTCATCCCAATGAAACCCCAAACCTTACCTTTCCAACAGAAACTGAGGAAAATGCATCCTAAGCTAGAACCGACCGTACAAAAAGAACTGAATAAACTCCTAAGTGCTAAAATATTTTTTCCTGTTAGACACACTCAATGGGTATCCAACCTCGTCCCAGTGCGGAAGAAAAACGGGGAAATTCGACTCTGTGTCGATTTACGAAACCTGAACAAAGCGTCTGACAAAGATAATTATCTTGTCCCTCCCATGGAACAGATCTTGCAACAAGTATCTGGTTCCGAGAGGCTGTCCTTACTGGATGGTTTCTCTGGATACAACCAAGTCTTGATGTCTCCGCCAGACCAACTAAAAACTACCTTCCGTACCCCGTGGGGCACTTATGCCTATCGCAAAATGCCCTTTGGATTGATTAACACCGGTGCTACCTTTCAGAGAGCAATGGACATTGCTTTCAGAGGCTTAATCAATCACTCCGTAGTAGTCTACTTAGATTATGTGACCGTTTATTCTAAAAACAAAGACGATCATCTGACTCACTTACGAGCCGTTCTGCTACGATGTCCTAAATACGACATCTCCTTGAACCCCAAGAAGTCCATCTTTGCAGTAGAACAGGGTAAACTACTAGGATTCATTGTGTCTAGTGATGGAATGATTATTGACCCCGAGAGGACCCAAGTCATTGCTAAACTTCCCCCACCTACCTCCAAAAAATCCATGCAGTCCTTCCTAGGCCAGATCAATTTCGTGAGAAGATTCGTCCCCAGTTTCTCTGAAATGGTCAGACCTCTCCAGAACCTGATTAAGAAGGACACCCAATATCACTGGGGACCCACTGAAAACCAAGCTTTTAACGATATAAATAAGGCTATAATTGACGCTCCGTCTCTCATGAGCCCTGATTTCTCTCAAGACTTTACCCTCTACACTTTTGCCTCTGATCGTTCCTATGCCGCAGTCCTAACTCAGAAGAATTCTGAGAACAACGAAGTACCCATCGCCTTTATGAGCTCTACTTTCAAAGGTGCTAAACTTAACTACCCAGCGGTTGATCGGCAAGCCTACGCTGTCTTCAAGGAAGTTAAGCATTTCCGATCATATCTTCTGAAGTCTAGAATGAAGGTCATTGTCCCTTACCCTGCCATTAGGAACTTGTTAGTGCAAAAGGAGTTAGGAGAGAAAAGAGCCAACTAGGTCACCTCCTTGCAGGAGTATGACTTAGAGATCACCCCAGCACAGATTGTGAGAGGCCAAGGGTTGTGTAAGTTGGTAGTTGATTCAGAAACCAAACAACAAGAAGATAGTGATACGTCGGACCTAGAACAACACGATCAAAATTTGATTTGTTGTGCACAGAACCTCGTGAGTCCTTGGTACGACGATATTAGATTTTGTCTTGAACATGGATCATCACCCCGTCACCTTGACCCTGCCAAGAGAAGAGCTTTGAGACTAAAGTCCGCCTCCTTTCATCTAGTTAATGGTATACTGTTTCGTCAGAATTTTGACGGCGTACTGATGAGTTGTCTTGAAAAGGACAAAGCAAAAAGAGTCTTGCTTGAGTTGCATGCAGGAGAAGCTGGTGGTCACTTTGGTGGCGACACCACTGCTCATAAGGTTTTAAGAGCCGGTTATTACTGGCCAACGCTTTTTAGGGATGCCCATGCCTTGTGTCGTAAATGTATCATTTGTCAGAAAGCATCAGGGTGATTGCAGAAACCAGCCTTCCCCTTGCAACCCGTCACAGTCGATTCTCCTTTCCAGCAATGGGGCCTTGATATCATAGGTCCTATTAACCCTCCATCCTCACAACAACACAAGTATATTGTGACAGCCACTGATTACTTTACTTGATGGTCTGAAGCCGCCGCGCTAAGAATTGTTAACACAAGTTAGGTGATCGCCTTTCTAAACTCGAATATCATCACCCATTTTGGTATCCCTGATTGTCTAGTCTTTGATAACACTTCATACTTTTCTTCTCTTGAGATGAGTGACTTCGCCTTAGAGAAAGGAATAAAGATGAAGTATTCTGCTAGTTACTACCCCCAGGGCAATGGCTTGGCAGAATCAACAAACAAGAACTTGATCAAAATTATCAAGAGAACAATGGCTGAAAATCACAAGAACTGGCACAATGCACTACTTAATGCACTGTGGGCTGATAGAGTAACACCTAAAGTCGCTATAGGTAATTCCCCCTTTTTCCTCATTTATGGCAGAGAAGCCATTCTGCCACCTCACATTCTTCTTCCTTCACTTCAATTGTCACAAAAAGTTCAAGAAGAAGATTGTCCCCCTTTAGAAAGCCACATTAACGCTTTGATGAAGTTAGAAGAAGTAAGAACCCAAGCTAAGCGTAAGTTAGACCAACATCAACAACTGATTAAAAGTTGGTTCGATTTTAACTCTGCTTCTGATAGGAATTTTGAAGAAGGCGATCTCGTCTTAAAGTGGGATAAACCACACGAAGGGAAGGGTGAACATACCAAGTTTCAAAATTTGTGGCTTGGGCCATTTTTGATTGCTGAAAAGTTGGGTCCTAGTTCCTTTCGATTGCAGAATCTTGAAGGGCAGCTTGACACCTACCCGGTGAATGGTCAAGCCCTGAAAAGATACTCTCTTGATTTCTGCCCTTGTATATTATGTAAATATTTCTTTTGTTTGCATTCTTTTCGTTTGTTTCTTGTTTTGATTTTGATTTGGATTGATTAATTTTTTGGTGTTTTCGCAAGATATGCATGCCTATGTACTGAGCAATTCAGATTCAGATCATGAAAAATTTCTTCGCTGAAATAACTTCTGAAATATTGTACGAACATCAGTGATATATTTATGAAACTGATATTTATGTTGGAAAATTTTGTTGTTTGAAAGAAGTTTACTGATTTCAATCTCTGAGTGAAGTTTGTCATGATCATTTTTATCTTTTTACACTTTCCCTTTTCCGTAAAGGAATGACTCAAAAGGATGTCTCCCCGTCATAGAAAGTTATTTTAGAAATAAAACATTTCCGAAACTGGATAAAGGACAGTATTAAAAAAAAAAAAAAAAAAAAATNATGAGGTCTAAAAAATATGAGAAAATACCAAGATTTTTCAGCGTCACCCTGCTCAGCTATACACAAAAGGAAAAAAAAATAAAAATTGTTAATAAAGAGCTGTGGGAAGTGTTTGTAAACCTGCCGGGATACTGAACAGGTCCGCTGGCAGCGGGAAAATGCAAGCATGGCGCCAAGACAACTTCATCGGGGTACTGAACAGGCCTGCTGGCAGCGAAGAAATGTCGGGTAAATGAAAATCTGTAAAATTATAAGAAACCTCTTTTAAAGTCCTTTATTTTGATCTAGAACTTCTTGACAGGATACAGACGTCTGAGTGGGTTAAATGGAAACCTTGTCGAGGCTATGGACGCCTGCTGGCAGCAGTGGCCATGCCAACAGTATTGAAGATTTTATCATAAAAATCATGACTTGCTGATCTTAAGGCTATTATTGGTTTACATCTTTTAATCGCTGAAAAAGATAGTAAATGATGATGTTTGTACGATTTTCTGGTTGTTGTTTTTGAGTTGAAATTTTCTTCGCTGTCCTAATCTGAATTTGTTTCTTTCGACAGAGATAACTGCTTCTCCCAGTATGTCGCCATTGTTGGCAGCCAATTCAATTTTTTCAATTGCCATATAAGCTGCCTACACCTTTTGTCTCCTAGACGTCAAGTCATCATCGCATTTTGCAAGCAGCCATTCTTTTTATTTCATGCGACAATTGTATTTGGTTTCGATTCAGTTTTCACGACTGAAAGCGTGAAAACTCATCCATCACTATTTGGACTGTCGTGATCTTCTCATTGATATTCTAAAAAGTACTTACCTTTGGTTTTCTATAAAGTGGCTGGGATGATTTTCAAACCACGTCCATTTACCTATTTTTACTTTGATTGCGCATTTTGATTTTATTTGATTAATAAGCCATTGAGCTTGCAAATTTATTGGTTACATTTGTTTCTATAAGGGTCATGGTTGATTTTGGTATTATATGATATGATCCTTATGAGCTCTTGACTTATCGATTTTATGAGATCTTTTGTTACAATATATTAAAAAACTTCGAATCAAAACATTTGACTATGCAACAAGTGCATTGGTAATATCATGAGTTTCATGGAAATAGCTTGAAGTTATGCAATGGTGCATTGGTTAACTTTGGGTTTTGGTTTATTGGTTTGAAGTTATGCAATGACTCATTGATATAATATATGGTCTTGGTATGGCAAGTTGATACAATTATCCACCGTCTAAATTGTCGGGTTGGCCGATTCATATGGTTTAAATGATATTATGGTGGATGGAACAGCACTATACT
This sequence comes from Picea engelmannii, assembly GCA_009831015.1. Taxonomy (NCBI): domain Eukaryota; kingdom Viridiplantae; phylum Streptophyta; class Pinopsida; order Pinales; family Pinaceae; genus Picea; species Picea engelmannii. The sequence goes on along the minus strand of ML810511.1, from coordinate 31,050 downwards.
GTGCCATTATTATCCTGCATGGCGGTGATAATCCCACCACCTTCACACGCATACAATTAATACATTCCCCTTTGAGCATTTGCAGCTATTAGCCGTAACGAGTTTCACCTCTGTGTATTGTATTGATCAATCCAAACCCTACTATGCACACAAGCCATGGCTCCAGTCGTAAGGGCCGAGCCCAACGGTTGCCAAGCATTGTTGATGTTCGATGGCGCTTATAGCGACCTGAAAGAGTTCGGATGGATCCCGTTCATATGAAAGTTTGATGGCTTTAACCCTGGTGTGGCTCGGCAATTTGCGTTAACCTTCGATGGTTGCCGAGCCAAGGTTGGGGATGTGCAATTGGAAATTAATGAGCAAATTCTTAGTTTGGCTACCAGTCTTCCTGCTACTGGACATAAGTGGTCAAAAAATTGCAAGGTGAAAGATGTCCCGTGGACATTGTTCTTCCGATCTCGGATGGTGAACTCCTGCGATAAAGGATTGCCCGCAAATATGCTAAAACAACGTTGGCATGACGTTCTAATGATAACAAGCAATTCATTACTTGTGAGGGCAGGTATGGGTTCGTTTTCTTGTTTCACCTTTGTCTATTGATGGTTTTTATAGGCTACGAGCTTAATATGCCTCACTACCTGCATAGGAGTCTGTTTAAGATGGCTAAAAGGTACAAACGCAACCAGGCTAATACCAGCCTCTTCCATTTTGGGTTAATTAAAATGCTTATGGTTTATGAGTTGGGGTTACATCGTGACTGTTGGGAGAATTTCCTTAAACGTAATAATTTTGCTGACTCGAGCCCACCACAGGTTGATAAACCTGTGGTGAGCGAAAGAAAGCCTATCCTCCTTGTCCCTTACAGTGCCCTGCTACCCAAACCTCTACCTGAACCACCTATTTTTCTACCCAATTCTGTGACAACAGATGTGGAAAATATCAAACCCGTGGCTAAAAAGCCCAAAACCAAACCTAATGTGAATTATAAAGGCAAGAAAAACGCCCGGTTAATCTCTCGCATGGCAAGAAATAAACCGAAACCCCCTATCAACCCGGAGCCTATCATGGTCAGTGAAGATTCTGATTCAGAGATTGAACGTTTCCTTGCAAATGAGTATCCCTACTCAGAAGGTCTGAATGACAAACCCTCATACAACTTTGTCAAAAACCTACCACCTTGTTTGCGGGATGATCCCAATTTTCCAGGCATTGAAATGCCTCATGGAACCCTCGGTGACTCATCGAAACCCTCTCCTGCTCAACCAGTTGTTCCACCATGCGATCAGTGTGGCTTATGGTTGGAAAGATACTACCTAGATGTGCCAATGTTGCAATCCAGAATTCATGCTCTGGAGGATCAAGAGGCAAAACTCACCAGTCACAATGCGAAGGTGCAACCCACTGACAAGAGACAGCGAACAACAGGTTCAATTCTATTCAAGAACGTCGATTCGGCTACAACAATCGTCAATTCAAAATTGGCATAGCCCGAGCAACCTCGCTGGTATGACTGTCCCCTATTTATATGTGACACATTCATAAGCTCTGTTTACAGCGTGGATTGGTGTTGACACATAAGCATGCATTGTTGTATATAATTTCGTTTTGATAAATCAAATTTTGTTATCGTTTTAGTTTTGATTTGATCCTATTAATCATAATGTGGATTTGGTTGTTTTAAATTGGTTGCAATTGAATGTTTTGTTGCATCTATTATAGACACAAACTGTTTTCCATTTCAAATTTTGAAACACGATCTATGTTTTGATCCGAATTGGTTATCATGCACATGATGGGTAAACGATGGTTATCTGTTACAATTTTATTTACATATGACTTTGACTAGCTCGGATACGGTTTGGATTATGTTTAAAAAATGTTTTGTTTTATATTTACCCAAATCGTGAATTGATACAAATCGTAACAGTCATGCAAGTCCCAGCCAGTCAATTCGTTGTGCCCCGTCGACCCTATTCTCTTTTGAATAGAAATGACAATGGATATTCGGTTATGAATGGATTTGTAAAACGAAAATGATCATACCCAGGATGACGAATTGTTCTATATTTGATTCAAACCTGATTTTATTTGATTGATACCCAGATTATGGTTATCAATGCGGTTGAATTTTGACTATGTAACGCCCAACAATCTAAATCTATGGCAAAGATGGTTAATACTATTATGCACTTTTCATTTTGACTGTATCGTAACAGCCTTCCCATATTGGTTTTTGATTGACACAACAAGAATCTTATGCTTATCATTACAGCAGTATCAAATCGATGTTGACCATGGTAGATTATGAGTTTGTTGGATTAAATTATGGTTGTGATTGTATTGGATTACATCGAATCCCATATGATACGATTCACTATTCATTTCATTTAATATGAAACAGTTTGATTGCTATATGACCTAGTTTTATGGTAACTAACAACATAGCATTTTTTACTCTGTTTCGATTGCATTCATTTTGATATTGTTTAATTTAAATGATAGTTTCACTTGAATCATTAGTAATTAGTTTTTTGATGATTAATAAAAGATGATTGGATTTGATTTTATTTGATTGCTATCTGGTCTTGTATGCTATTCTTGACTAGCTACAGAATCAAAAGATTTTGTATCTAAGTCTGTAGAATCATTTTTTTAGTGTTTTGTTACTGAAATATCTTTCTAATTTGATACTTGTGTTCTATTGCAGGTAAATTCAAATTTGCAATTGAGGTTTTGAGCAGTTAGGGGATGTTTCAAAGATTTTACTTGCATTTAATTTTCTTAGTTTAGGAGATTTTGTTATTTTTCCCTGATTATGTAAAACTGTTTGATGATTATCCACAGGGATGTTTTACCCTATGGAGAAACTTATATATACTTATGATTTTTGTAATAATGTTCATCCTCATTCATGGGAGAACAAGGATATGGAACTTTGATGCAGACTGGAGCAGAATTGATGTTTTGTCACAACTTTAGCTTTTCAATATATCAACATTTTGTTTCATGTTTTGTATATCAAATTTGTGTATGATTTATGACTACTTTAGCTATCTAAATCAAATGCAAATGATATAATTTTGATCACTTTTATCCATATCTTGTCTCTTCCAAATAGATAAAAGACATAACAATTGTTAGTTCAGTTTGTGAATGACAGGTTTATCTTCTTCATAGATTGAATTGTTATATATAATTCCTTGCATAACAGGTTTCCCTTATTGCAGGAATTTATAATCATAAGATTGTTATGATTTTCTTTTATGTCTTGTTTGTCCTATAAAATACTTCAAGAAGCAGCACAGCAAATCGTTTACGAAAATCTTACGGACTAACCGGTGCGAGTTTCCTCCTCCGACCAGCTTAGAAGTTATCACACACAGGGCAGACTTGGAGCATTTCCAGGTCAATTAGTTTGTTGTTTATTGTTTTCATTAAGCAGTTTAATTTAGATATAATCTTAATCAGATTTATATTAGATTGTTTAATTTCAGTAAAATATATTAGATTGTTTAATTTCAATAGTTTTATTTTTTTTTCATAAAATATAAAAAAAATAAAAAAGATTCTTGGTTGTCTTAGGGCAGAAAACACATCAATTTTGCAGGTTTTAATTAAATCTGTAGGTTGTTTATAGTGTACATTTGTGAATAAGTAATAATGCAGCTGATAATTAGATAGTTGATTTGAGTTATTACAATAGTAATTAGTGGATTGTATGTGATAGTTAGAATAGCTATATTTAGTTTTAGTTTAATTTCAGTTTGTTTTATTAGTTTTATTTAGTTTAGCTTGTTTAGATTCCTTAGCTCAGATCAATTCTCTCTTTGGTTTTCATAGGGTGGTCCATTCCAAATGGCTTGGGTTATTTAGACAACCCCGGACCGGTTCCACTCTCCCAGTTGACGGACGGTCAGTTTCGCCCGTCAACACTATCGTTCTGTTGTCTAAGGGAATTTTTACCCAACCTGAGTCAGTCTTTCTATAGTTTGTCTCTTGCCCTCATTCCCGACCATCCCCATAAGCCCAATCAAGTCTTTGTTCGAAATCAATGAAGTTATTTTCTTGATCACCGAGATCCTCTTTTTTGTTCCCCGACGAGCCGTCGATGACCTCTGGGTAGTGAAGTTGTACACTCACATTACACTCCTACTCAAGTTTTGAAGATCTTGAAGTTGTTTCTTCAGCTCTAAAGGCCTCATCTCCAGCCATCATGTGTCATTTGGCTTCTTGAAGATGGATACTATACATGTATATATTTGATTTTGAGATGTAGATCCATTGTGTATTGCTCGTGGCTACACTTTTTATAGTTATGTGACATGGAGCTTCAGTGTAGTTGATTGGAAAGCATGATTTATTTCATCATGAGCATGGGTATGCCCTCCTCAGTGAGACAATTATTATTTTTGCAGATGGCACCTCCTGAACTCTGGTCCCAAGCTCACTCGCTTCATACGTTGGTGAAGATTTGTAATGTATTTCGACCATCATATTCTCTTTTGACCTCACACATTAGGGGGCATCTGTTATAACCCTAAATTTCACCATACATGCATACCTAGCATTTGGCCCTCTTACTTACTATTTTTTGCCAAGCCATCATTCAACAATTGTTCTTAAAAACCACATTTTTGAAGATGTACACACTTTGCACCACTACTACCCGCGTACACATGCTTTCTAAACCACTACATCTCGTGTATGCCCATTATTTGCACCATTACAGCCCATGTATACCGACATATGTTGCAAAAATTAAAAAGTTGCAAGGAATTTTTTGAGATTATGGGCTATTGGGTAGTTTTCCAATTGTCCCACCACCTATAGCCCATCACCCAACCGAATAACCATCTTTTTTTCATATAAAAATAGGTTTTGGGGTCTCATTCCTAAGAGAAGAATAAGAAAAATGAAACTTTGTCCATTTCACATCCCCTCCTTGCCCAAAGAATTTACATCCACATTGTGAGTTTTGAGCTAGAATTTCCCATTCTTTCCTTTTTCCTCCATTGTAAGTCTATGCCATTTCCCTAGAGAGAAGTGTGAGAGGAGAAATATATGTAGAAGCACATTTGGATCTTGGTGAAGAGGATCCCGGACCAGGTTCGAGGAGAAGTTGTCGAGCTCATTGTTAGTAAACTTTGTGATATTAATAAAAGGAATACTTTTTCTATCCTGCAATATGATGTGTTCAATCTTTATGTTTGATTTATGTTTTATATTGAAATCTAACCCACTAATTCATATACGAGATACATGTTTGTATTTTATTTTTTATATTTTTTTGAATGTCGGTCAACCTTGGGAGGAGACTTGTACTCGAGGAGAAATCAAACACAAAAGGATTGACACTGGATGTGGAGTTTAAGGTAGAGTTACCAGAGCTTTTTACTTTGTATTTCTTGTATGAATGTGGGGTATATTCGGGCTAGTCTAAAGAGTAGGATAGTTTTAGATGGTTAGATATGCCTACATGTTGAACCCTAGTGTAGTCCATAGGGGGGTTTTCCTACTATAGCACTTGTCCACAATTTTATGTATGTAGCAGAACAAAGAACAATTCAGAGAGAGAACGAGAGAAGGATCGATCCATAAATGTGATGGATAGTTGAGAATTGAACTTTTCATAGGTCAAGAATGATAGAAGGCTTCATATATGTTTGTAATGAAGGTTGAGAACTGTCATGAACACCAGTGACAATCATTTTATTTTATGTAAATCATAGAGGTAAATTTATGTCTTAGTTTCATACAAGAGATTCAAGAGTAATAAATTAGAGATCCTTGGACAACCTCTTTGAAGACTTATAGATCAGCCTGAGATTATAAAATTTTCCATAATGTGGGTTAGATATAGGATAGGTCATCATTTTTGGTATCAAATCTTGTAAGCTCGTTGGGATGAACAAGTTTTCTCTTAATTAGTTGTGTTTTGTGGAATGTGAAAATCAAAGCTAGATTAAATTGCTCATTTGGATGTTGCATAGATTGCTACAACAACTTGGTGGAAGGAAAAAAACATTAATGTTCTTTAAGGCTTAGATCAAGAGATTGGAAGTAATTATATTTGGAGAAGGAAGTCGGATACATGTTCCTGTGTTTGATTTCATAGGAATTTGTAGGTGATTGTAGAGAGTTGGTATGATCTTGAAGAGACATTTTGGAGAAGGTGTGCTCACGAAAATAAATTCAGGGGGAACATCTATAGAGGAGTGCATGAGAAGGTTGTAGAGGCATTGTAATAGAAAGTTGTCAATTTAAGTGCAATATGTATGGAAGACAACATCACATGAAGGTCTTGAAGGCATGAATTTTTGTTTTTTATGATAACTCTGGTTATAAGAAATTGTGTTTGCAGGTTGAACCAGAGAAGGATTGGATAGCAGCTATAACTACTAGGAGAGTTGTAATAGAGGAACATTTGTGTTCTTGAGAAAATAGCATGTGATATATTAGAATAAAAGAAGAAAGGTCGTGGAAAGGAACATGATAAATTATAGCTAAGGTTGGAAGAAGGAAGACAAGTTAAATGTTCTCAAAGGAAAGTGGAAACTGCAAAATCCAAGAGGAGTAGAGGTTGCTCAAGAGGTACTAGGAGGAAAAACCATAGCTACAAAAAGGTCAATCTCAAGGAGAATGTATTGATGAGGTATTGAAAGGTAGGTATGGATACTTGCTAATAGGAGGCTTGAGTGGAGTCCACAAGTGGACAAAGTAAAGTTTACAGGGAGATGAAGAAAATGAATACTAATGGTCATTACAAAGGTTCAAAAGGAAGCCACAACATAGGAAAGAAGGATTCCAAGACAAATGGCATAAAGAAGATGATTCAAAAGGAGTATGAAAAAGATATGGATGAGCTAAATAAGAGGATCTATGTCATACAAATGCTACTACAAAGGAAGAATACAAATAAATAGAGACAATGATAGAGAGTGAAGAAGGTCAAGTGGCCAATAGTGTGTTTGTTTACACAAACGTTGAGACAAAGATTGAGAGACCTAAAGCATAGGATGAATACTTATGTAGAGAAGGAAAAACACAAATGATCTGAGTTCATATCGAGGCCATTGATTGAAGGAAAAGTTCAATATTGTGAACCAGATCACGGAGACATCCTTGGAGAGAGTGATGTTGAGAGGAGACTTGTTGAGAGTATCACATAATAATTGGAGAGTGAATATGAGAGACTTGCAAGAAGTCTCATGAACCCTTTGAAGAGTTAAGATCAATAAGTGGATATGTTTATAGGGAAATAAAAGGAGACTAGAGAGCCTAATACTTTTAAAACTGATATTTCGCGTATGGTTTCAGGATTTACAAGTGACAGACAGTCAGATGAAGTAGCCATGAAGAAGAAGGAAGGAAAATAAATGTATCAAAGTATTGAAAGAAGACAGGATCAGAAGTCCATTTTGATGAAGGATGAGGCCACAATGTCTCGTAAACAGTGATGATTTTAGGGGCTAAATTTTGCTCCTGGGCTAATTTTCCATGGTTTTTCCAAAAACAAGATTTGCTATTTCAAAAATCTTTCGCCCAAATTCTATATGATAAAATTATTTAACCTTAAAAATCCCCAAAAGTTTATAAAAACTATATAAAATCCTTAGAAATTTGAATATTTTTACAAAAATATTGCCAATCATTTATAGTTGGCATATGAAGGATTAGTAAGATTCACCGAGGTTTCTACATTTTAAAATAAATTTCCATCCTTAAAATCATCCTTGCTCATAAAGACAACAAAAAGGGATCCCATACAAATTTTTTCAAATAACTTGTTGAAGGGTAGCTACAAAAATCTGTTGTTATAGAGAACATAGAAGAACAATTGGCTCATGGAGATAGCCAAGCGAAGGGTGAAAAGAAGCATTCAGATATAATTCTTACCAAGTAGGATGAATAAATTGAGCTACTGGAAATATTGATGAGAAAACATGAGTTAGATAAAAAGGAAAATATAGCCAAAGAGAAAACATGTTCACAAGTGCCTAGCAGTAATGAGAAAATGATTTTATCATATGAGGAGGCATAGGTAAATTTTAATTTTTAATTGAAACATGTAGGGGAAGAAAGTGATGAGCATGAATATGTGAGAAGAGAAATATAATTTGAACCATTTCTTAAAGAAGAAGAAATACCTCAAATTCAACATTCATAGTTGATGAATTTTAAGAAGAAATGAGATTTTTGGAGGAGTGCCTGGCTAAGGATACAAGTGGTGAGGAATGTAGAAAATTTGTAGGTTTAACTTGAACTGATTTTAGGGAGTGTATTGGAGTTCAAATTAGTAAGGGAATAACTAAAGATGAGAGTAAAAATCCTGAAGATATAAAATAAAAGGAAATGCAAAAGGCAATGGACAACAACAAAAACAAAATTAAGCAAGATAGCAACAACAAATTGTAGAGCATGTACCAACACAAGGACAAGATAGACATAGAGACTGAGATGATGAGGAAGTTTATAATGAAGGTGTATTAGAGGAGACATGATAGCAACACACTACATATGATTGTGTAAGTTTGCATCAACGGAGAAGGAGGAAAGAGGTAGAACTAGATTTGGGATCCAGAAAAGATGTAGGAAGCAACAACAATGCAATAAGACAAGAACGCAAGAAGGAAGTTGTAGTATTATTTTTGGGATCTACGAGGAATTAGAAAAAGGAAATCATGATGAGAAGATCATAAACATTTTATTCCTGGGGATTCTGATGTAGTAGCATCCTACCTCCAAAATATAGCTCAATTTGGCGAGGCATAGGGAGTCTTTGATTTACAAGAGGATTTGGTTCCTTAATTGAATATTTGTAATATTCCTATGTTCTAATGATTTCTAGAGGAGAGGAATATTATAGGTTTGATTAATGAGAATGAGGATTTATTTGTAAAATTTCTTGAATGTATGAGAACATGAGCATTTTGAGTTTGTTAGAGATGTCATGAATATTTTCATGGATCTAGAGAGTTGAGTTTGTTAAGAGTCATCCTAGAGGATTTTGTGGATCTAAGAGATCTTGATTAAGGTTGGTTGTCATTGATGTCAACCATTGAAGAAAGCCCTGTAGCACAAAGGTTTGGGTAAGGGACCCAAGATTGTTTGATGCAAATATGACTCATTATTTTTTTGTCATGGTTGATAAGAAGTAATGGATGAACTACAAAGTGGTCCCCTTATGGTGAAAGATCTCACAGGAAGATGCTTTGTGGAGTAAGAGAACACATGATTAATTGTGGAATAATGAGATTAAGGAAAATGAATTTGTCAGGGAAACTATCCTATATGGATAGTGTTTGTCATTCCATTTCCGATGGTATGTAGAATGTCACATAACTCCTCACGGTTAGAGAGTTATGACCATGTGAAGTTGGAGAACCCAGGTTCGGGTAATGGACCCATGTTTGTTTGATGGATAACTATATGATTTTTTCTATATTTGAAGATAATACTATTATATATGGATAGTACATGTCATTCCATTTGTTGTGGTATGTTTAATGTCACATAACTCCTCACGGTTTGAGAGTTATGGCCTTACGAAGTTGGAGGACCCTCATATGTCATCTAGAAGCCCCAAAAGGTCAAAGAAGTCAAAGTGGTTTAAGATGTTTTGAAAGGTAAATAATAAAGTGAAGTGATGATTGTATTATAATTCAAAGTGAATACAAAATAAATTATTTCAATAACAAATTTAATGGAGAAATTAGAAGTGGGTTAACCCTAAAATAAGGAAAGTGGGCCAAGTGACCTAGAAGATGTTTTTAAGGAAGCCAATCAGAGAGTATAAATAAGAGGGAAGGATCTCTAATTTTAATTACACTTGAGAATATTGAATATGTAAAGGTGTCTGAGGTAACCAAGGATATATAATCCAAATTTCTGAGTGAGGGTGAAGAAAATAAGGCCGAAATGCAAGGAAGGATAAATTCTTTTTATGGTGATTTCTAAGGTATGTTATTTACAGGTCATCTCACCATTTTCTCTATAATTTTTTTTATATAATGATTCAAACCGTAAAATTTCTATCCCATTGAAAAAACATACCCAAGTATCCATGGTAAAAAATTTAGCTTGTGGGTCATTGTATTTTGGGAGTTACACTCCGTGGAAAATAGGGTTTGTGGCTAGTCTTGAAACTAGTCAAAAACGGGTGTTTCAGGTAACAACGTCATAACTTCTTCATAACAGATCCAAATTCAGTGAGAAAAAATGTGTTGGTTATGGTACAGTCTGTAGTATACTGTGTAACCTTTTTATATCATTTCAACGAATATTTTTTGCGAGGAACGCTCTACAAGGTCGCTCTCTGATAAGACAGAATTCAGCAAGGTATGTCATTTTTTCTATAACTTCTTTTATGAGAGGTTCCAAGTAGTGAATCTGGGAGGAATTGCATAAAAAACACTAAAGAACATTTTTATGAGTTTCATATATTTATACATTACAGGTTCAAAGTTATGATTACTTCAAGTTAGAGTTGTTGACTAATCCAAAACTAGGCATGTGAGACTAAAGAAAAGTTTGATGAAAATGCTAGTCTCTTGTTGTTAAAGTTAAAGAAGGATTTAAGGAATGTGATCATATACACCAGGTCTATTATAGAGATACAAATCAGATTTGGATGATGAAATTGATGAGGTCTTTTGGTTGAGGTACATGTTGAGTACATGATTTTGACAAGTAGTTGATGCACTTTTTTATGGTAGAATTTGATTATAGGTTGTTTGGTACAGGTTGATGCATGGTTGATGTATGGTTCAGATTTATTGGTACAGGTTTACAGCGGTATATGTCACAGTGATAGTGTGACAGTGGTTCCATCATTCTACTTCTACTTCAAGGTGGAAGAACGGGGCAAGGACAGGTGGTTTTAGCCACCTTCTGGTTGTAGATGGAGAGCATAGGGAGTTATAGCCTCCTTCTGGTTGTAGCCAGAGAATTGGGGAGTTGGAGCTTCCCTCGGGTTGTAGCCTAAGAAACTAGGGGGTTGGAGCCTCCTTCCAGTTGCAGTTGGAAAACAAAGGAAGTTGGTTCTTCCAATGAATGTAATTCTTCAATAAATATAAGAAAAAACATTATGTGGTTTTCTTTTGATTTGGATTTCCACGTAAAACACTGGTGTACTGTGTATGTGTGTGATTGTTTATTTCTTACTTCTCATTATTGGATAATAATTCTACATTGATATAACATTTGAAGAAAAAGGATTATAATTACGCTATTATTGATTCACCCCCCCTCTCATTAATCCAACAATTGGTATCATAGAAGGTTCCTTTAGAAATTAGTTTAACCACTGAAAGGTAGATCGTGGAGAGTACCAACTCATATAAAAATTGAATACCACAGTTTGATGGACAAAATTATGCTTTTTGGAGCATAAGGATGAAGACATATATACAGGCACAAGGATTTCAAGTTTGGCAATCAATTGTACATGGATACACAACACCAACAGTTCCACCAACAAATGACAAAACAGTGAAACTCGGTAAGAATAATTCCAAAGCCAAAAATGCACTTTTGAATGGTCTCAATGATATGGTATTCACCAAAGTTTCACATTGTAAATTTGCTAAAGAGATTTGGGACAATCTTCAAAATATTTATGAAGGAGATTCAAAAGTCAAAGATGCAAAGCTTCAAACTTATAGAGGTCATTCCAAACAACTAGAAATGAAGGAAGATGAAGATATTGTACCCTACTTCCTACGAGTCGATGAAACAGTGAATGCGGTCATAGGATTGGGAGAAGAAATCGAAGAATCTGTAATTGTTCAAAAGGTACTAAGATCTCTTAATATGAGATTCAACCCTAAGATATCAGCACTAGAAGAAAGATGAAGATATCACAGACTACTTCTTACGAGTCTATAAAATAGTGAATGCAATCATAGGATTGGGAGAAGAAATTGAAGAATCTATAATTGTTCAAAAGCTACTAAGATATCTTCCTATGAGATTCAACCCTAAGATTTCAACACTAGAAGAAAGATCGGATCTAAAATCAATAAGCATGGATGAACTACATGGAATCTTCACAGCATATGAGATGATAACTGAACAAGAAAATCCAGATTTAAAAGAAGCAGCCCTCAAAGCATCCAAAAGATCAAAGAAAAAGAAAAGGAACAAGAAGAATATAGCAGCAGCAGCGATGTCTCAAAATATAATGAAGAAGTGGCCAAATTCGTCAAAAGATTGAACAAGGGAACCAATGGTAGGTATAGAGGTAAGATTCCTTTAATTTGATTTAATTATGATGGTATTGGTCATTTTGCTAACAAATGTCCTCATAATAAAAAGAGAAATGATGAAGGTTACTCAAAAGGCAGACAAACATATAAAGGTAAAATAACTACAAAAAAAGTTTTCAAGAAAAGATTTTGCACCAAAGAAGACATCTCATCATCAGATGAAGATGAAGTCAGTGACAGTGAAACATAGAGAGTTTTATTCATGGAAGTAGAAGACTCTGATAAAGAAGACTCCGAAGAAGAATATGAAGAAGCATATGAGGAAGAAATTGAATAGGAAGAAGTTGACTTTCGAGAAGAATTAACGAGTGTCATAGAAGTTATCAGAAGAGAAAAGAAGAAAAACAAGAAACTACAAGCAGAACTAGATAAGAAAAAAGACACTCAATAACTAAAACAAATGATCACAAAATTGAAGGTTCAAATAGAAGAAGATAAAAGAATTGAAGAAGCACTCAAAGAACAACTATAAGGAAAGGATGAGATCATTAGAAACCTGGACGAAGAGATTGTCACACTAAGAAAGGATATTCAAAAGAAAAATATGCAGAATAGCTCAAAAGTTCTGGATGACATTATTAGCAGTCAAAAATCTCATCTTGACAAGTCCGAACTTGGATACAATCAGACAGAAAATGGATCAAGCTCCAAAACAACAAAGCAAGAAACAAATCCAAAAATCTATGCCTCAAGAAAGATTACATGGACAAAAATATATACAAGGAAGATTACAGGGACACTCCTTGTTTATGGATAAATCCGTAAGTGCGGACACAAACCGATCTCCCCAGATCCACCTGGATCTGGAACAAACTGAGACAGAATACTACTCTTTCCCTAGTTCTAAAGTATTGAATGGACAAGAGAAGAAGGATGATGTACTTAC